>JAURVB010012655.1:0-23998 GCA_033002965.1 Piper betle | reverse complement strand
TAGCTGGATCTTCAGCTCTGCGAGTTCGTTCGGCAACATTCGATATGGCACCTTCGCTGGTGCTCTAGTCCCTGGCTCCAGCTCGATCCGATGTTCGACTGAACGTTTAAGAGGTAACCCATATGACAACTCTAGCAACATTACATCGGAATACTCCTCTAGTAACCCACTCAGAAAATCCGGTACCACCACCACATGATCCGGACTGGTCTCAACTATCGCAGCAAGATAGGTCAAGTCACCCCGTTTGCACCCCTTAGCCAGCTGCATTGCTGATAGTTGCTGTTCACTGAAAGTACGATCCTCAACCCTCGAAGGTCCCCCTTGACAGTGAACAAAGCTTGCACCTGCCTTGTGCATCATCAAGATTCCTCCAAGTTGTGGGAACACTCCCACTCCAGTTGTTCGCATGAAGGTATTGCCCAGAATGAGGTCAAAATCATCCATTTCGATCACCATTAAGTCCAGCTTCCCTTCATACTGTCCCAAGCGTATCCTGATGTTCTTGGAAATTCCATCCACAGGTCTAGTTTGTGAGTTCACTACTTTGATCTTGCTTGTGTTGATTCCTGTTTTCAGCCCAAGTCTCATAGCCATCCCCTTAGAGACATAACTGTGCATCACACCAATATCAATTAAGGCTGAAACTTTCCTCCCATTCATTACCACCGGCATGTACAACAAATCAGCTCCCCTGAAGCTGCCTGTCCAGCTTGAATAGCCCCGAGTATCTGAAGGGTTGATGCTCGGGCAGAAGGACCTGAATCCCCCTGGTCTTTGTCTACAGTTGCCACCAAAGCACTGATCTTTCCTTTTGTCGGACACTCCTTAGCTCTGTGCGGCCCACTCCACAAGAAACAACTGGACTTTTTCACATCCGTAACCTGAGTGCTGTCCACTGCCCTAAAGCTGAAGTTCTTCTTCTTCTTCGGCTTGGACGATCTTCACCTTGTGCTCACGGTGATGGTCTCGGCCAGTCTTGGATTTTCGGGTCGGATCCTCATCCTTAGACCCAGTAGTTGTCTTGAAATCCACCAAAGCATCTGCTCCTACCATCGCTGCGGGTGAGTCTTCCACCTTCTGTCGCCTCACTTTTACCTGTGCCCATGGCTGCAAACCATTGATAAAATTGAACAATTTATCATCTTCAAACATATTATTGATGTCCAAGAGACACAAGCTAAACTCCTTGACGTATTCCCGTACTGTGCCTGTCTGTCTCAACTTCTTGAGTAGATCCCTTGCCACCCAAGTAGTGTTGGTTGGCAAAAACTGCTCCCGAAGCTCCTTCCTCAGTAGCTCCCAAGTTTCTATTCTGGGACGTCCAACACTTTCTCCCTCTTCGATGGGAGTACGATACCACAATTTGGCATCCCCAGACATAAACATGCTGGCCATCGAAACTTGTCTTTCTTCGGAAACTTTTGTGGCAGTGAAATACTCTTGCATGTCCCAGATGAAGTTTTCCAAATCCTTGGCTGATCGATTCCCCTCAAACTTCTTCAGCTCTGGCACCTTGAGCCTTCCCAGAACTGAGTTATCTCCTTCTGCCACACGGTCAGCATTACCCTGCTGAGGCTGCACTAGAAACCATCGCTTCAGCAATTCCACATCTGTATGCAAGCCTTTGAACGCATCCCTAAGATGTCCCAACATCTCAGCCGTCTCACCTGCATGACTGGATTCAGCTTGTGCTCCAACCCGAGCACTCAAGTCCCTCATCCCTTCAGTTAGGGACTGCAGTGGGTCGAAGATGGTATGTGCATCTTCATGGTTAGTAGGCCCTCCTACTAACACTTCCAGCCTTGCAACTCTATCCATCAGAGCTTCTGCATGTGTATCCATTTTTGTATGATACTTCGGTATGGTGTGGAGGCCTTCCCCTAATAGCTGTGTTTATGTTGCACAAACGCCTGCCTGAATCACATCTGGTCCGAACCCTAGCACTTTGCCCGCACTATGCTCGAACTTTGGTTGAAACCTAGGTTCTGATACCTGCGTGGCACGGGGTACCTCTAGGGTACAATTTTTCGCCCTAAAAGACACCACGTGCAGCGTATTTCCCCATGGAAATACCAGCCCTCCACAAGTACACAACCAGAAACGTGTTCCCTACGTAGCCTGTAAGCAACAAACTCACATAAACAACTACCGACTTGCTATTGCACCCAACTAGCAACAATGCACGCACGCAGCAATCCTATCGGCTACCGCCACAACACAGCAGTCTCTCGATCATAATACCGATCACACGTGGACAGCAGTGCCGTGACTTGTGAGTAGTGCCACACCAAGCAATCCTTAGCGCTATCGACAACCTCAACTACCGCTACTCAGTACACGGTATGGACTAGTTCTAGAATCCAACAGAACTGCCCCGGTACCAAACCCTATTGTCAACACAGCAGTATTACGGACTGTCAACCTTTATTGCAAACTCGAACAAAGGATTACAAGTAATCTCACCCCGACTAGCTGTTTGTCGTGGACATGCAAAGCCCAACGACGTTGGTCTTCTTCCCCGATTGGAAGACCTTGAGAATTAAAGGAAACCCTGCTCACAAATAATCCTCACCACAACCCTCAAGTCGTCCCCCTAGATAAACTTGTTATATGCATTTCACTCAGCCTAAAAAGCACTCGGTTGTGTAGAACAAAGAATTGTGTACCTGGATCCCTGGTTGTTGAAGGTACACCTGCACCGTGAAGTTCCAACTCTATACGAAGACCTGGCTGCAGCAACTTCACCGTCTCCCTTCCTAGATCGCAGCAAGCACATATCCATGTAGTTCTTCACCACAATTCACCCAATGCGTTCTCCTTGCACAAAGAGTCTGTCGCTCAAAAGCACACCCCCTTGATTGCTTGAATGTCTCGGGAGACTTCTCCAAGAATCCGTCCTCTTTGTAGTTTACTCCGGTGTAGTTATCTCCAAGCCCTGAAGATATTCTCTTGGTAGATCACGCATCCAATTCTCCATGTTCTTCATCTCTGCCATCCAAGTTATTGCTGGAATCCTTGCTCGTGCATATGGATAGAATACCGTAATCTTTTCAAAGATCTGATATACATTACCAGCAAGTAACCTTGGCCAACACCTCCGGCTGCACCGCTAGCATCGTGTCTCACCCCCTTACTCGACCCTAGCATTGGTTCAATCATCGGTTCAACCTCAGGTCCATCCTGAGTTTACCGCTGCAAACCCTGGACATCGCCACCGCTGGACCACAGCATTGCTCGCTCAATGCCCGACAGTCGCTGGCTCTCACGCACCATCGCTCGGCATCGGGCTCACTCACGAGCACTCGCTACCGCTCGGTCATGCCCGCTCGCTCGCTCCCGCTCGCGCACTCACGCCCGCTTGCCTGCTCGCACCCTCGCGCGCTCGCGCTACGTGCACTATGGTTCTTCTACCTTCAACACCTACATGGATTAGCATGGCTAGTTGTTTCCACCACTAGGGCAACCCCGGTCACCCCTTAAGAACATGGGAATGCTAGGAACAACCACCAAACCCTAGCCCTGTCACGTCCCATGGACTAGACCTGTGACAGTCGGCAGTGTGCATCTTTGACTGTGTCTAACATTCGACAGACCATGGCCTCACCTCGCATGCCACTAAGCTGTTTGCTAGTGCTTCATTAATTAGTTAAGTTTTCGCTACAATTAGATACAGGTTTAAAAAACATAATAGTTTATATATCATAACAAACAGAATATGATATCCTAAACAAATATAATCTACTTTGTAATTGATAGAATCTTGTTTGTACATATTTATCCGGCAAATATTTATATTTATCCGATCATGTGTAAAAATTTTGAAATTTAAACTTATTCACGTGATAAACTCTACATAATTGGTCTATATTACTCTAAATTGCCAGAGGAGATTACGAGAGAACTAGACCGTGCCATTCCAAGATGGAAGGAGAGAATTTATACAAAAAGTTGGGACAGCTATAATTCCCTGCCCCAATTGGTGGAATTGAGAAATTCTTCGAACGCCTATATAAAGAAATTATTCGAACGCCTGTATAAACACACATAGTGAAAGATTGAAATGGGGCTCGTACGATAAAAAAAAGATTTTATAGAGAAAAAGGGGAAAAGAAGAAAGAGTAGGGAAGGAGCCGCTTGCCGGAGATTATCTCCTGCGACCCTGTCTCACCAACCAGTATATGGCTTGAAGAGATCATCTTAGAAGAGATCATCAATAGTTGCCCTATCACTGGTCGATCTACCCAAAGGTTGGATTTTTCTATTTTGCAGAAAAGAAGCAACGGATGGAGAAGATTGCCTTTTCCCGTCATGCATGACTATGACGTCTCCACCCATAAATCCTGATTCCTGCACCTGCCAACAATGCTGTGAAGCCTTGTTGTTGTTGTTGCCGCGAAGCCTCGTTGCCATAGCCACCGTGGAAAGCTGGAGTTCACTACTGCTGTAGAGTGCTACCAGGATTGCCACATCCCCGGAGTCCAGCCCCATTGCTGTTGTGCAGCCTCGCCGAAATCCTCATGGAGCCAAGAGTTTCAGAAGAATTGTTGCTGCTGCATGACTGCCATAGAAACAGGGGAGAAGCAAAGAGTTGTTGTCATCCAAACCTGCCTTGGAGCGTCGTGCCTGCCCACCAAGGAGAGGAGTCCAGGTCATCGCCCGCCTATTGGGGAGCTTTTGAGGAGTTTACTGTCAGCCCAGTCACTCCAAGTTGCCGCCTTTGACAAGCCTCGTCGGAGCATAGCCGCGGAAGGTTCCCCTAGAGGTTTGGAGTTTTCCCCTGTTACCGCTTTGCCGATTGCTGCACATCGTCATGGAGCCCTACCTCATTGAGAAGGAGGTCTGCTATTAGCCACCAAGGAAAGGCGCTGCTGCCACATCCTGCTGCTGCAGAAGTCATCGCCGACGCCTGAAGGTCACAGCCTTGTTGGATCGGATCTACCTGAAAGGGAAGTTTTCTCTTTTGCAGGTAAAAACAGGAGACGTATTAGGAGGAATTCTTGCTGCTATCCATCACTGATTGCCGGCAGCCCATCACCATCTCCACTCGCCAAGGGAAAGAGGAGTTTTCCAGTACCCAACTGAGAAAAAGTACCCAGGTCGCCATGCCCCTACCTCGCTGGAGTCGGAGAAGACGTTGCCCAGAGCAAGGGGAATAGCAGTGAAAACAGACATCTTCCAGAGAGTGCTCCGGTTGACCAGTGCCATCTTCAGTCATACACTCGCCACCGGTCTAATTTCTGTCATGCCGGTTATCATCCCTGACTGAGTTTTATTGTCGGAGACTCCAGCCGTCACCAGAATTCTATCAACAAGCTGCCGATTGGAGAAGTCATAAAACAGAGCAGCGAAGGTCTGATTTCGCTAATTTTTTACGACCAACACCGGTTGTTTCCAGTGTCGCCGTCAGGTGAAACATGAAGGCAGAGGATTGGTCTAGAAACCCAAACTGAGTTTTTCCAAAGTTCGTCTCTGTAGCCGCCAGGAAAAATTGGAAAGCGAGGAAGTTGCTGGCCGGAAAAGCAGAAAATAGAGTAGCAAACAATGGATTTGTTGGATTTTTCGACTAGCACCGGTCGTTCCCAGCCCTTCCGTTGTGATTAAGTGAAGATGATGGAATGATATAGAAACCCAAACGGAGATTCACCATATTTCATCGCCGAGGTCGCCAGAAAAAATTGAGAAGTGACCGATCGGAGCAGCGTAGCACAAAAGTGCAGAAAAGTGTCTAACTTTCTGGCCTCTGACCGACCGACCAGAGCCACCACTGACAGTTGAACCACCGTTAAGAGACCCATAGATCTATGATCTACAGTTCTGGGTGATCTCCGCCACCTTCAGCTGCTGGAAAAGCCGCCGCCGGAGCCACCAAAACCACCATTGCACCGCTGCTACAGCTGGGTTATCGGGCCTGTTTACTGCTGACCACATCCGCTTTTGTTGTGTCGAGACCAAATCGTTCTTCCCAGTCCGCGTCCGCGAAGCCAGACCGTGACCAATTACGAAACTGCGACCCAGATTGGAGCTGGTGTACCGTACACCACCCGTAGACTGGCGCACACAGAAAGAAAGGAAGCCGACGTACACCATCCGGTCCGATCTAGCATTTGTTTGGTTTGAACCAACCCAGAACGACCTGGTTTAGCCTATCAACACTTTAGAAATAATTTGAAGGGCATCCAGATCAAGGCAACAAAAATTCACTATTTTGTGTAACTTGTAAAAATCAAAGGAGAAATAGTAAATTATGAGTACTAATCTCACCGTGGATTGACTTAGGGATTCAAGTTGAACCATAAGAAACCACGTAAAAAATTTCCAGTGTATCATTTTACTGTTTGTAACAATTTCTATTTCTTTCGCACTATCTCATTGCACGGCAAGGGCGCCTTGGTTCCACCGAACCTTCAAACCCGAATCACAAAAGAACCGATTCGAGAGGGCGGACGATCCCACACTCAAATAAATCTTTAAGACAATATGAAAGATATCCTAATTAATTTTATTTCCTTTCTTGGGTGAGTAATACTTGAATCAAAATTTGTCATGTGCAGTTTGATATAATATGTATTATTCTTTTTTAATTTCTCTAGTTTTTGTTATAATTTAAAACATGAGGACTTGGAGTCAATCCGATAGGCGGTAGAGTGGAGAGAGCCAACTCAACCTGACTCGGAATTATTTATATTAATTAATTAATCCGATAAGTAGAAGGATATATCAAATTAGTAGATATTGTTTACTTTGGTACTTGAAATTAATAAATATATAGTTTAGTGTACTTTAAATTTAAATTATTAATTTAACTAAATTAAAAGAATAATAATATATCATGAAAATCTTTTTCTTCTTGATTTGGAGAAAAAAAGTCAATTCATGGAATTCGATTCGGGAAGTTATGGAATAGAGTCAACTTGACAAATTTTTAAAATAAAAAATGGGTTTTAAAATTATGGTTTTTATCTTATAACATTTGATTTAATTTATTTAATCATACGCATGGAAGTGATCGTGTGTGCCCTGTTATACTTATTCTTATTGATGCTATTTTAATTTATTCTACGTACAAAAATATACTCTCATTTTCCTAATCTTTTCAACATAGAAGATACAAAAATATACTTGCTCATTTTAGGCTATTTGACATGAATAGCATATAAAGACATAAATTGCATTTTTTTGATAAGCCTGTAAGCATACTACTGCGAATATAGTAGCTGGGTAGGAGTGCTAACAGTTATAATATTTTTATTACCTTCATTAGTTTAGATTTGCACTTATGTAGCCCTCATATGTTAAATCGAGTTAGCTAGTGGCTCACGTGGACTTAACACCAATATCGATTCGGGACTTTCAGTTTATCTGGCCTCGCGCCTCGGGGTGTTACATATGTTTATACCTTTAAGCACTACAAAATAAATAACTTCTCTCTACCCATGAAAAAAAAATATCGTAGAAAAATGTTTCACTTTTTTCCCTTTCTCCACACTTATTAGAAATGTGGAGAAAAAATTTAATATTATTTTTCTGTTTGTAAATAAGCATGTATTAATTTTTTAAAATTTTCTTCATACATACCTAAAACCGTGGAGATAAAGGTTTTTGATAATTCCAATATAATTTCGTGGTAGTTTTAATGCTTTAGAGGTAACGCTTAATTTTATTACCTACTTTTTATAAAAAATAATAATAACTACCTCAAATCCCTATAATTTATAGAAAAAATATCCTTAAAAAATATTTTTAGCCAGTAAAAAAGTATGTAATTAGTCACCTACAAGTCAGAAGCATACAATGCATTTAATCATTTTTTATATTACGCAAGGCATTGATCATAAGCAACTTAGGACTATAGATTAAAGAAGTTGCACACTAGCGGAAAAGTGACCTTTTGTCACCAAAATTTTCAGTGGCATAAGGCCCTTTCTTGATGACAATAAGAGACTTTGTCACCAAAATTTGCTACCAAACATTTCAAAAACAAAAGCCTCCGCAACTAATTTATTTCGAGGGCAGAATGATAACAAATTGTCACCGAATATATTCAAACAATATAGGATGGCTTTTCTGCTTGATTTGCTATCTTGAATTTACAGATTTAAATCATGAACAAAACAATTATCCTTAAAATGAAAACTTGATTTATAAATTCTACCTTGAGAAAAATGGTGTTTTGGCTTTCACCAACTCCAATGCCGGTGAATGATCCCTTTTATTACACCATTTCATGATAATAAAATATTGTCAATAAAAATAAAAAAATAAAAAACAAGATCATTAAAATATGATCAAAAAATGAAATCCAACCGGTTAAACCAAGCATGTTTACGTGAATTGTATTTAATTATGTATATTATGGTGGTTGGAAGAAAGTTTAATCGGAGCTAAGATGAAACTTTGCGGACAGCTTCTCTTAGTCATATTCCCAACGACTCCGGCAGCTCGTAAACTGCTGCCGACAAAGTTCATTATGACGACGTTTGGGCACATCCCACTGTTACCACCATCGCCGTTCGTGCACCATGGCGGCAGCGGCGAAGGACCCCTTGGAAGCAGCTGAAATTCAGCTCTAAAGAATCTCGTTTCAGCAATGGAGCTCATATTCGAACACAAGATGGCCATCAACATCAATATCACCGTGAATAGCTTCCTGTTGATCTGAGAATTAGCCATCTTATAACAAATTTAGATAGGGAATGGATGAGAAGCTTGTTTGGGTGCTTTGGTGTACTCGGTTAGGGAATTGAGGGTCTCTCTAGGTTGATGCTTAATCACTCTAGTCACTTGTGAGACGTTGGTAAGGAGGACATAGGAGGGCATGAATATATTGCTTGTCTTGAGCTTGAAGTACTCCTCCCTCGTGAACTATACGCTGTCAAGAAGAATTCTGACTCTCAATAAAATATCATATTTTTGAATCTATTTATCGTGGAGATCATTTTCTTAAAAGTTATTGTTTCCGTCTTTTTCTTTTTCTTTTGAATGTACTGTTTCAGTCTTTTAAGCTTTCATTTCATGAATTGTAACATTGAATGCATGATAAATTTAAATGAAAAATGTCTCGTTGGAGCTATAAATACCTAGAGACGACCACATGCGGTCATATACAAAGAAAATTTCAATTAAATTTTGGTCAGCGGGTTTTCGTGTAGGACGGGAAACTATGAAACTGTAGTATAATAACTGTATGACTATGAAACTGCAGGACATGAAACTTGCCAAGATATTGTCATTTGAATTATCATGTAGACCCTAAGTACGACGAACTAAAGTCTTCAAATATGAGTGACGGAATTGATCAACCAGAGTACTGGAAATTGATCTAAACACGATCCCCGCCAGCTCACCCCCCTCCCCCCACAAAAAAACATAATATGTTTATTAAAGCCAAAGAATCTTGTCACTCTTTTCTTATAAAAAGAAAAATATTTCTCGGTTATGGTGTGCCAATTACGGTATGTCCATACATGTACAAAGTTATACGTCAATTAAGCCAATGGCAAGCACTAAATAAGAAAATTTTAATTAATTTACCCAATCAATTAAGATCAAAGACAATATAGAATAAAATTAGTTAACAACTCATATACTACTTCTAAAAAATGTGGTTTTACTGACAATATAATTACTTAAGAATCCGGAGACTAAAATATTTCGGTCGGGCTAACTCCTACCACTAAAAAACAGACGTTGAAAGTGGCCGTCAAATTTTTCTGCATTAATGAACCTATTACTAAATTGTGGTCAAATATGGCGGGGAGAAGTCATTTTAAAAACTTTATTCAAGAATTGACATTGCCGTGGACCCAAAATAGGCACAAAGCAGTCAAGAAATAAGTCGATGCAAAATATTTACTGTGGCTTTTCCTACGCAAAGACTGAATTCAATGCAATGACAAAACAAAGCCGTTGCATTAAATTTTTATTATTTTTGAATTCATATGCTTGTAGTTTATAATTAACTTGTCATCCACAGATAATTAATCGATAACTTTTGTCAGCGCCCCTGTAGTGGATTCTACTAATGATCCCCATAAACAAAATAAATTAAACCTATTATTAAAGAAATGATTTAAACCCAGTTATAACAAAGAAAGATTCAACAAAACGATAAAAACACACATAAAAAAAATGGAACGTATTTAAAAGAATCCATATGGCCAGAGTGGGGAAGGAAATGAAAATAGGAGGGGAGGCCATGATGACGCCACCTCTACTCCTGCAGGCCGCTGGCAAGACCATTACAACAACAATTACCTATCTACTTTAAAATACGATCTTGTTTATAATTCTTGCTTTGCATTTTAAAATGAGTATGTACAAACTTAAAGTTAGGTTAAGGGAGAGGAGGATAGTGAGGATGGTATTACCGAAGTGGTGGTGATATGAGATTATGGTGGTGACGGGTGTGGATTGTTAATATGTGTAATTGTATTAATGATATCTAGCCCATTGTCACATTTAGAATACTAAAGAAATCTCGGAATATTAACAGAGGTGGCTGTTAGTTATTCCATGGAGATTGAAGGGCCTCAAAGCTTCTCGTAATATTAACAGAGGTGACTGCTAGTTGTTCCATGGAGATTGAAGGGTTTCAAAGCTTCTCTATAAATTGAGCTTCATTTGCCTCATTCTAAGAAGGGCAAGACAAGTAGAAGAAAAGACAAGAAAAAGAGAGATAGGGAGAGATATAGAGATAAAAGAAGAGGGAAAAATATTCATGAGTTTATCTTATATGGAGTATTGAGAGAAAGTGAAATCTTGTAATCTCAATAGTATAAGGTATGCGAGTAATCTTTTTATACATCTATATATATATATTTGATGACTGTAATCTTTAGTTGAAGTAGTGAATTGTTTGTTGTTGCCCATGGTTTTTGACTCTCGATTGAAGGAGGGTTTTCCACGTTAAATCTCTGCTCTTGTGTGGTTTTGTTTTATCTTATTTCTTAGGTCTTATTTTCCCATCACTTTTGTTCGCTGTGGTTGATCTCCAATTTTGGGGGTTTTTCTGAACAATTGGCGCCGTTTGTGGGAAGTTTGGGTCTCATTCAATCAGATCTTGATTTGAGTGGGAGTCATGGCAGATAGTTCCAAGACTGGAAAAATTGAGAAATTTGATTGAACAAATTATCAATGGTGATTGAGGATGCAGATTGAGGATCATCTATACGAGAAGCAACTACATCACCCGCTTGTAGGTACCAAGCCAGAAGCGATGTCAACTGAGGAGTGGGCCTTATTCGATAGGCGAGCCTTAGCCATCGTCCGATTGTGTTTAACACAATCGGTGGCATTTAATGTCTCCAAACAGACGACCGTCAAAGGGTTGATGGAGGCATTAGCTGGTGTTTATGAGTAAGTCATCCAGATGCCGGGTACTATTGCTAATCATTTGAATGATTTCAATAAAATTTGGGCACTACTTGAATTCGTGGAGTTGACTTTTAGTGAAGATATTAAATCTTTAATGTTCATGTGTTCTTCGCCGGAGAGTTGGGATATGGTAATTACATCTATAAGTAATGCATCAAAAGAAAAACTAAAGTTTGATGAAGTGCTAGGTGCAATCTTGAATCAGGAGATGATGAAGAGAAACATGGTAGATAACACACTGTCCATCTCGGGCATAGCTTTGTTGGTGGACAAAAGCAAGGGCAAAGAAAGAGGAAGAAGTCAAAGTAGAGGTCCTAAGAACCGAGGGCGCTCTAAATTGAAAGGAAAATTCAAGGGTAAGCTTACTTGTTGGTTTTGTGACAAGGAAGGACATTTAAAGAAGGATTGTCCCGAGCGAGTCAAGAATGTAGCTAATGTTGTTGATGGTCATGAAGAGAAATTTTGTTTATTTGCTCATGTTGATTACAACATAGATACATGGTATATTGATTTAGGTGCTTCATTTCATTGTACTTCTCATAAAGAATGGTTTTGTAATTTTGTCAAGAGTGATTGTGGATATGTAACAATTGGCAATGGTCAGAAGTGCAGAATTGAAGGTAAAGGAGTAATTCATTTGAAGATGCATGATGAAGGTAAACTTATTCTCAAGGAGGTCAGGTATATACCTGAATTAAAGAAAAATCTTATATCTGTTAACAAGCTGGACCAAGAGGGCTATAGGATCACGTTCGAAAACAATCAGTGGAAGATCAGCAAAGGAGGCATTGGTGGTGATCAAGGGGAAGGCGGTGGGTACACTTTACCCATTGTCCACCAAGGTAGATCAGTTTGTTTCTTTGGCAGCTGAGAAGAATGACATAACAACGTTATGGCATAGAAGGCTTGGTCACTTGAGCGAGAGTGGGATGAGGATCTTACATTCCAAGAAGGTTTTGATAGGTATAATTGATTCTAACTTTGGTTTTTGTGAAGACTGTGTTTTAGGTAAACAGAAACGGGTCAGCTTTACAAAGGGTGGGCGAGAGATGAAATCCAAAAGGTTGGAGTTGGTTCATACGGATGTTTGTGGACCAGCCCATGATATACCTTTTGGAGGTGATCTCTATTTTGTTACCTTCGTTGATGATTTTAGTAGGAAGACGTGGATCTACACTATTAAGAAAAATTAGATGTCTTTAACATTTTCAAGATGTGGAAAGCCCTGAGTTGAGAATGAAACAGGCTTAAGACTGAAATGTCTTCTGTCGGATAATGGTGGAGATTATTGCAATAAGGTGTTTGACTCCTATTGTGAACAACGGGGAATTAGAAGGATCAAGACAGTGCCAAGGACACCACAACAGAATGGGGTGGCGGAGAGAATGAACAGGACCATCCTAGAGTGAGCGAGAAGCATGAGGGTTCATGCTGGACTCCCTTTGCATCTTTGGGGTGCCACAGTGGATACAGTTGTCTACCTAATAAACCGAAGTCCATCAAGCGCCTTAGATGGAAAAATACCGGAAGAGGTATGGTCTAGTAAGAAAGTTGACTACTCTTTTCTTAAAGTCTTTGGTTGTATTGCATATACACAAGTTGACAGGGAATCAAGAAAGAAGCTTGATACAAAGTCCCGCAAATGTGTATTTATTGGATATGGAGGTGATGAGTATGGCTACCGGATGTGGGATTTCGAGAACAACAAGGTGTTTCAAAGTCGGGATGTTGTATTCAATGAAGAGTGCATGTACAAAGACATGAAAGAAGAAAAGAATGAGGAGTCAAAAGAAAAAGAATATATAGGAGCAATTCGGACCACTGTGTATATCTACAAAAGTTTAATGATGGGGAATTACATTATTTTAACTTTGTATGTAGATGACATGCTTGTTGCAAGGACTTGTATGGAGAAAATTGTTAGTCTCAAGATAAGGTTAGCCAAGAGTTTTTCCATGAAGGATTTGGGTGAAGCAAAACAACTTCTTGGGATGCAAATTACCCGAGACAAGAAGGACAAGAAGTTGTGGTTATCTCAAGAAGGGTATGTGAAGAAAGTTCTTGAGAGATTCAACATGAATGAATCCAAGCCGGTGACTACTACTTTGGGTAGTTTCCAATTGTCCAAAGAACAAGGTGCTAAGAGTGAGGAGGATAAAGCTCACATGAAAAATGTGCCTTATGCTTCAGCTATTGGAAGTCTTATGTATGCTATGGTGAGTACAAGACCAGATATTACACATGCAGTGGGAGTAGTGAGCAGATTCATGATGAACCCAGGAAAAGAACACTGGGAGGCAGTAAAATGGATTTTCAGGTACTTGAAAGGAACTTCTAATTACTGTTTGTGTTTTGAGGGTGATAATATTGATGTGCAAGGTTATGTGGACTCGGACCATGCTGAGAAATAGAGACAATGGCAGGAGTACATCCGGATACATCTTTACAGTTGGTGGAACCGCGGTGAGTTGGGTTTCCAAATTGCAAAAGATAGTTGCTCTGTCTTCAACTGAGGCTGAATATGTGGCTGCTACAGAAGCTAGCAAAGAATATATTTGGATTAAAACTTTAATGAATGAGTTAGGTTTTAATGGGGTTGATTGCAGGTTGTACAGTGATAGTCAAAGTGCAATCCATTTAGCCAAGAACTCGGCATTTCATTCTAGGACCAAACATATTCGATTAAGGTATCATTTTATCAGATCTTTGTTAGAAGAACGTAAATTGAAGTTGGAGAAGATAGATGGAAAAAATAATCCGGCGGATATGTTGACTAAACCGGTGGATGGAAAAAAGTTAAGTTTTTGCTCAACTTTGGTGAACTTGCACTAACATGCAGGTGGACTCATGCAACGAACAAGTGGAGGAAGAGTTTGGACTGGTGTGTTCCAATCGGACTCCAAGTGGGAGAATGTTAATATGTGTAATTGTATTAATGATATGTAGCCCATTGTCACACTCGGAATACTAAAGAAATCTCGGAGTATTAACAGAGGTGGCTGTTAGTTATTCCATGGAGATTGAAGGGTCTCAAAGCTTTTTGGAATATTAACAGAGGTGACTGTTAGTTGTTCCATGGAGATTGAAGGGTCTCAAAGCTTCTCTATAAATTGAGCTTCATTTGCCTCATTCTAAGGAAGGGCAAGACAAGCAGAAGAAAAGACAAGAAAAAGAGATATAGGGAGAGATATGGAGATAAAAGAAGAGGGAAAAATATTCATGAGTTTATCTTATACGGAGTATTGAGAGAGAGTGAAATCTTGTAATCTCAATAGTATAGGGTGTGTGAGTAATCTTCTTTTACATCTCTATATATATTTTGATGACTGTAATCTTTGGTTGAAGTAGTGAATTGTTCGTTGTTGCCCGTGGTTTTTGACTCTCGATTGAAGGAGGGTTTTCCACGTTAAATCTCTGCTCTTTTGTGGTTTTGTTTTATCTTATTTCTCAGGTCTTATTTTCCCATTACTTTTGTTCACTGTGGTTGATCTCCAATTTTGGGATTTTTCTCAACACGGGTACGTTCCTTACTTGGAAGTAGCAAAATGATATATTATTTATATTTCTTAAATGGGTTAATGAATAAGATCTTTGGCAACATAAAGGTAGGGGGAAGGTGAAGACGGTATGAAAGAAGTAGTAATGGATTTCTTCACTTCTTTGTCAACGAGTTTGCGAGTAAAGACTTTGGTGCGATGGGAGGTGAGTTTTTTACTATACTTCTTGAGTGGGTTTATTAGTAAAAACTTAGATGAGATGAAGTAAGAACTCAGGTGAGCTGAAGGTAGGGGAGGGGGGTTTATGAGTAAGAGGTTGGGTGAAGTATAGTAGTGCCATCCTCACCTTCTTCTTCTATTTTCACCTTACTTAAGAGTTCGTAGTTGAAAATCCACTTAAGTATAATAAGAAATATAAACATAATGACATTTTGGAAGAGATGGGTAGTTGCTGAAGTGGTGATGGTACGATAGGCGGCGACAGTGGTGGCCGCCTCATGTGTGGCACTTCTCGGCCTCTCTTCGTTGGCAATAATAGAGTTTAGGTAAATTGATCACTTGTTTTTTAAATTGGATTTTTACGGTATTACCAACTAGGTTAGTAACCCGCAAATAATGAACAAATATGAACAATGAAATCAATGTTGAAAAGTAATCCTAATTTTAATGTTTCACATAAATATGAGGAGGTTACAATATTCTTGGCAAAACAAAAGATCCGAGAACTAAAATACCAAAAGTTACTATTGAGTTTGATTGTCTTAGGTGAAATGAACTACATAGGCGTATTATTCTAGAATATAATAGACTAGATTCTCAAAGTCAAGCTCTTTGGCTTTTAAAGTTGAAGTTAGACTTACGAGTTGTGTATTAGTGGAGTTTCACTAATATGTCTCATAGTGCTCTATCTTTATGTAAAAGAGCCAAATTGTTTATCAAATTATCCTCATATAAAAATTATTTATTTTTTATTATTTATCTTCCCTCAATCCTAACAAAGTGGTATCATGGCCTATAACAAAGTGGTGTGGAGACCAAAGTACCAATCTTGTTTGGTGTTGAATATTGAGAGCCACGTTCCAATCCAGGAAGTATGGTTGGCATCAAATACCGGTGATATTTAATTAGATGCAACTTCAACTATGGGTACATGGAGCCAAAAGATGAAGCCGTATTGAAGACTTGGCAAAAGAGTTTTTGCACAACTACAGAGATAAAAGAAAAGTCTCTTTCTCATTCATTAAGGCCTTTTAGCATCTATCAAGAGATGGGCGAAAGTGCATTGGAAAATTCAGCAAGTCGTCTTTACACAAAATAAATGACGTCGTTCTATAGAAAGTACGAAATACATCTATATCTAAGCCAGCATTGTGAAATGGGAAAAAAGAGTTTGGCTCAAACACTTGAAAACAATGATGGTGAAAGAGTTAATGGTTTCCTTATAGTCCCATAAACAATGACTAATAGAAAGGAAGGATTTTGAAACAAACTGTTTAAGGGATGAAGATTAAAGGACCAAAATAAAAATAATAACAATAAAGAAAGATATCAGATTAGAGGACCGAGATAATGGCAGCGAGAATAAAAAGGGCACGACAGCTGTGGATAAAGAAAATTATGCCTATGGGAGGTCAGTAAAAGGTAAGCCTAACTTTAAGAGCAATATATACATGAGCTATATTATATAGCTTATCTGACCTACATTTTTATTTAGAGAAAATAACTGCAACCCTCTAGTCAAAATTTACGTAGATAAATACAAAAAATAAATAATAAGGGTATTTATAAATTTTCAACTCAATTTAATACTTATAACCATTTCATCTCAATTATCAGAATAATTATAATAATAATCAATTTCAAAATATCTTTAAACTATTTAATTTTTTAAGAAATTTAATAGTAGGTCATTTTGATGTAAAAAAATTAAAATCTATGAACATCGTACTCTAAGCTGTACTTGTCATAAATGTAAACCTCATAATATAGGACCCATTAAAAATATTTAAATTAATGGTGTAAACTCGTATAATAATAGCGCTCAACGTGCAGAGGTAATAATAGCTCCATATAAGCTACATAGGGTTTAGCTCAGCTTAATTTTCTCTAATTTTAAATGTTCATATAAACATGAAGAGGTTAGAATACTCTTGACAATTTAGACAACCAAAGAGCTAGCATATCAAGTGTTAATATTAAATATAAATGTCTTAGGCAAAACGTACTATATGATTATTATAAAAGTGTACATAGAAGAGTTCTCAAGGTCTACTCAAAAGATTAGACTCCTTATAGAAAATTTATTAATATATTTCATGGTGATCTATCTTTATTTTATCATGCTTTTCTTTATTTAAATGAGCCATATTACTATATCAAATTATTGTCATAAAGAAGTTATTTATTTTGTTGTTTATCTCTCCTTAATCATAGTATCGGCACCCCAACAATGTAAATGTAGGCAAATATTATAAATACTCAATATGATATGCAATATGATCCATTTGATTGTATGTTACACGTAAAAAAATCATACATTCATGTATACAAAAAGTCTAATAAAATTACATGAAAAAACAAAACTATAAATGAGGGCATCGTGAACGAGTCGTCAAGGTGGATGGCGTAGGTGGTGTGGGTAGCCAGCAGTGCGTGTCTTTGACTTCATCTACATCTGACAGACCATGGCCTCACCTCCTCCTTTGTTTTAGATATGTGTATAAGTGTTTATCATACATAATATCTTATTTATCCTAACCAACGTCATATAATATCCTAATGACATGCAATTTAATTTGCATTGGATAAAATTTTTTAACACAATACGTGGTATGTCCTAATAGGGCCTTTAGTTGGTCATTTTAAGCCTAGTTCTTATCAAAATATAAAGTGACAATAATAACAAATAAAAAAGTGTTCGGAAAAATAAAGAGCGATAAAAGGTTGTTTCCCCAAAGCTTCACAAAATGTTATAGACAAAAAAAGGTGACCAAGCCCTATTGATTTTTCTCTAAGGCTGGTCCCTCTCCTCCTCTGCCAAACAAAATCTTATCAGCTCTATAATTGTAATGAATCAAAAGCTGTTGTTGGAGTCCCTCATCATACGATGAATGTGAGAAGGCATACAATTACATGGGAAATCATAAAGACATAAAGTTACTCTAAGAGATACTGAGGAATTCAAGTAGAAATTATGAGTTTGAGCCACCTTACTTCTCTATTCAATGCCAGACTCTTGGGATAATTTAATTATGAGTTTGAGCCATATTTCTAAACTTGACTTCAACTCTGTTATAGCATCACTCTTGTCAGAGGAGTTAAAAGAAAGTTAGCAATATGAACTTCATCTTCAGGGGAGCAAGCCTTGGTTTTTGAGGAGAGCAAGAGTGGGTTCAAGCAGACAAATAATGGAAAAAAGTGGTAAGGTGCTTTTATTGAAATAAGGTTGGTCACATTAAAAGTATTGCAAAAAATTGACATGGGATATGCAACATGACAATGAGAAGGACCAAGAACAACAAAGTAAAGATGTCAATTCTATTGATTATAGAAATGACTTGGTAGGTATTACTTCTTGAAATGATGGGTGCTTTCATAAGACAGATAATTCCAGTTGGATTGTGGATTCTAGAGCTTCCCTTCATGCAACATCACGTAGAGAGCTCTTCACTACCTATAAATTAAAAAATTTGGGAATAATGATGATGGGAAATGGTGACACATCATGTGTTGTTGGCATGGGAGATGTGCATATGGTGACTAGTTTGGGTTACAAATTATTTTTGAAGAATGTGAGACATATTCCAAGCTTGAGGGAAAATATATTGTCTTTGGGCAAGTTAGATGATGTAACAACCCGCCCGTTCCGATTCACAAGCCAAGCGTTACTATATGAAACTAAGTGTCTCATATAGTAATCCTTGGCTCGTGGCTCGGAACAGGCAGGTCTTTACAGGTGGTATCAGAGTAACCTGGTTCTGTGTTAGATGGTGGGCTGGACTACGGATGTTAGGTAAGTCTATCGGTCATGGGCTAGAGAAGGACGTGTGCTGAGGCTAGCAACGGAGGCTGTGTAGGAATTTCGAGGATGAAATTTCCTAAGTCCCACCTCTAATACCTACCGAGCAAAGATCTTGTTTATAAGTGGGAATGGACTACAGATCTTTAACTTGGTTAACCACATTTTAAGAAATGACTTAGGCTCATTACGTTGGACTTTGGGCTGGGTCGTTATAGATGATATTATCCAATGGAGCACTTATCATTGAGAAAGTGGGAAAATGTAGTAGCTTGTATAGGACATTAGTTCGATATGTCAAGAATAGAAGTACTCTTGATGGGTCTATTAAGCAAGTATGGCGTCAATGGGTTGGCCATACTAAGGTTGAAATGGAATTCTGTAATAAGATTCTTGGTAATGATTATACTCATGATAGAAGAAAGATTGATGTCAAGTTGGAAGATGAAAATGAGACATTATTTGGAACCAAGTGGATGGGTTAATAAAGATGTTTGAAGAGAAAATGATCCTAAATGACAAAAAATAAGCTCGTAATTCTTTCTCCAAGAGGATGGCGGAGATGTTCTAGAAGTTCCAATCAGGGGAGATAGAGAGCTTTCCACATGGGTCGAGAAGGGGAGATTGACGATTAAAACCAACCCTAGTGTGTTTTGTATGATTCCGGAGGGGAGAATTGTTGGAGTCCCTCATCATACGATGAATGTAAGAAGACATGTAACTACATGGGGGAATTATAAAGACAAAGAGTTACTCTAAGAGGTATGACAAATTAGAGTAAAATTGTGAAAGACGAAGAGTATTTGGTGTTTGACTTTTTGTATCTACGAGGTTGGCTGTATCTTAAGTATGTGTCTTTTTCTATATATATGTAGTTGTATTGTGAAGTAAGGATATGGATAGATAATTGAATTGAAGAGAGTACACAATTGAGAGTGTCGTTTTAATTGTGAATTGTGTGTTTCTCAATTGGACGTGTATCCTAGTTAGAAATTGTGGTCATTCCTAATTAGAGTGTGTTCTAGTTAGAATTTGTCAGTTATTTCAAATTGGATAGTGTGTGAAGATTTTCCAATTGGAGTAATTTGTGTACTTATTATTGGTAATAGTGGATGGTTTCTGCTTTCCTTTATATTTTGAGGTTCCACATTAAATTAATGTGTATTTATTGACTCTTACTCATTACTTTTCGAAGTATATCAAGTAATTTTGGCATTTGTTGTGTTAAAATACTAACACTTGGCACAAAATTTTACAAAGATTTTATATAAAATTTTCTATTGTAATCAAATGTCCTGTAAGTAATTTTCTTTTCTTTTATGAGTCTTGAATCAATATCTCACCATGCTAGACACAATGAATTTCCTATCATGCTTATTCTTGTTCATGCTATTTCTAACTTTTCAATATGCAAAAATAAAATGTTTTATTTGCTTTTTTTAAGATCGGGAAAGAAAAGAATACATTTTTAGGCTATTTTACGTAATTAACATATTAAAACATAAATTGCATATTTTGACAAAATAGTCAATATACTAGTGTATGTTATATATTATATCTAGTAAGAGTCCAAGGTGTCTTAATCTTTATATTCCCTTCAAGGTTTTAAATTGATATGTTAATTGAGTTGGCTAGTTGCTTGCACCATTGAAACCGGTGTTTTAAGACGTGGCATCATAATACTGAAAATGTCACCAAAAACTTTCAGCCTCGACAGCTAATTAATTTGATGGCAAAACAATAACAAATTGCCACCAAAATTTTCGGTGACAAATTGTCTCCGAAAATTTGAGTATCAAACTACGGTCCTACCTCCCCTCAGCCTCCCCGGTTTGCAACCTCACAGTCCTCGCCCTATCACCCAGCGGCCCCACCACCCAACAGACTCTCCACCCTCGCCGGCTTGTGGCCACCCCACCGCGCCGTAGGGCAGCATGCGAGGGCATCGAGGCCGTGGGCTGGTGCGGTGGCGAGGCTGCGGGGCAGTGAGGTGAGGATGGCTGGGTGAGATGGTGACTGTGAGGCAATATTGGCTGCACAAGGTGGCGACACTTTGGGGGTGGGGCTGCCGCATGACCATGTGATCAAACAGCCATTAAATGCCGCTAGGCCACATGCACCATTTAATGACGCCGAAATTGGTGCCACTATTTTTTAAAAAAAATTAAAAATTTGACACAAAAATTTCATTGTCAAAACGCTGGCAAATGTCATTTGCGATCAAAATTTTTATGACAATTTAGTGGAAAATTGTAAAAGTTGCACAACCAAATTTTTAGTGATTAATTTCGTTGGCTTGAAAATTTGATATTGAAATTTTGGTGTAAAAAATGTGACAAATCTAATTTATTACTGAAATTTCAGTGAAAATTTGATGGTATATTGTTAGTCAACAAATGTTGATGGCAAATTTTTATGTTGATACTAATTGGTAACTTTTTAGTGACTACTGAATTTGTCATTATTTTTTCGGTGAGTAAACGGTGACAAAAGACCCTTTTCTACTAGTGTTGGGGAATATATTCTTACTTTTATCAGTTTACATTAGTTAAGAAAATACTTTTTTAGGCTAAAAATCTCTTTGAATCAACATCAGAGATGACAAGACAAATTCTATTGAGGGCTCCTTCCCTCCTTTTCATGACTGACTTCTTGAGTCAAATAATTTAAATTACTTTTACATATTATTTTCTTAAATTTAACTAAAATAATATTTTAAAGTAATGTAAATTATATATTTATCAGTTCCAAGTGTTAAAAAGATCAATATATACTTATTTTGTATAATTTTTTATTTAGTGAATTGAAAAAAATACTATAAATAACTCTAAATTATCTTGAAGCCGACCTTACTCCACAAGATTGCTGAGGCTTGTGTTTTTAAACTTGACCATGTAGATTTACTAAGTTGCACTTATTATAAGACTATATATTGATACATACCAAGTATAATTTAATGAACTTAAGTTATCCTCGTTAATATGTTAAATCTTACCTCGATAGCTAATTATTGGACGTGAGATTCATTTAAAGATATCACTCAATTGATGAACTTAAGTCTATCACATGAAAAATTTTAAACCAAGTTGAAGATCTATAAGTACTTTTTCACTTGTATAATAAATATTAAATGTAGGACTATTTTAAGAAATATGACACGTATATTTATTCTTATTAATAAATTGAGAACTCACTATTAGCCTCTCATTGAAAGTAAGATGTTTGACCGATCAAAATACATCAAAAATAAAAAATATAAATCAAATTATTATAATATATTTTCTCAATCAATTAGAATTTATTATTAAATATGTTATATTTAATCATAATCTATATTTAATATATTACATTATTATAGTAATCTATCTTACTATTGAACCAGAGTTTATATATAAAATTAAAATTTATCTATCATATAAGTTGTGCATGGGGACATCTTGCCTAGTTTTAAGAACGTACAAAGGATGGTCCGCTTGATTAGTATCTTGATTTTAGCTATCCAAAATAGGGCAGATGAATACAATTCCCATTGAAATCAATGAGACACTTGTTTTATAAATTCATACTAATAAAAAATGGCTTCTCCGCTTTCACCAACTTCTATGCCCATGAATGCTACCTATTATTACACCAATATACGTGATCGTACAATTATTGTAAAAAAAATTAAAAAAAAGTAAAACAAGATCATTAAATTATGATCCAAAAACCAATCCAATAGGCTAGCTATTTATATCGTTGTCATTCAAACAAGTTAGAGCTGGGATGAAACTTGGTGGCGGCCTCTTCTAAATATATCGCCGACGACTCCACCAAACAAAAGTTGAGATGCCGCAGCTCGTAAACCGCTGCCAACGTAGTTCTTTGAGGCCACATTTGGGCATACTCCGCCGTTGCTCCCACCTCCGTTAGTGCATCGTGGCAGTGGCGGCGAAGCACCCCTTTGAAGCAACTGAAATTCGGCTTTGGAGAACCTCGCTTCTGCAATGAAGCTCATATTAGCACAGAAAATGGTCAACAGCATAATTACCGCCATGGACAGCTCTATCATGGGCGGGCAAGCCATCTAGTTATGGGCAAATGAAGAAGCTTTTTGGGTGCTTTGGTGTACTTGGTTTTGGGATTGGGGCACTGTATATGTTGTTCGATTGTATGAAGTTGTGAGTTGTGATGGGTTGTTGGGAAGGACGAAGGCCGACTTAGTTTTATAAGCATGCTTTGAGTTTGAACGGCTCAGTTGGAAACTTCCGCGTTTGTGGAGGTGGCCGACTCTGAGCCAAATTTCCTATTTTTTAATTGACTTCCAGCAGAACATCAATTGTTTAGGTTTTACTGTGTCAGTCTTTCAACGTTCAGGCAAGGATTGGAAATAAGAACTCGTAACAATTCAGGATGAGGTTGGTGAATACTTCGTTGCAAATATAAGTCGGAGTACCGAAAAATAACCAAAGGTCATATACCGATATATTTTGAAAAATTGAGTGGTGGTCAGCACGCTTTCGCGTTGAACATGAAACAATAGTCAAACTAAAATGAGCAGCTCACTTGAAATTTCTTGACGAGGTTTACAATAGCTCAGATTGAATCATTCTCCAAACCATAAGGAACGTTGTCCAAGTGAGACAAAATCACAGATCTCCTTGTGCTTTATTCTTGACAGAAAAAATATGCACCTAATCGAATAGTTTGTCTACTATTATATCTTAATTTAATTAATTATAACTAAAATAAGAATAAAAATACATAAAATTTATTAGATATATTTATTTAGATTTTGGATGGGACATACTATTATAGGTGTATCTGTATCATATACGCTAATATCTCATATTAGCTCATAATTGAAGATATTCTCAATTTATGGGCATTACTAAATATAAACTCCTACTCACATATGAAATGCAATTCATTCAAAATAAATTATAAAAAATATCATACAAAGAGTAGGAAATGCAACCTACGTAAACAATGAAAAGTAGAAGTACAAACAACACCTATTAGGAATACTTAATCACTTAAATGTTTACATTGTACATTAAACTATAGATAAGATAATATATCCCTAAATAATTTTTACTTCACTACTGTTATCCATAATGTTTAGTTA
>JAURVB010012654.1:0-91180 GCA_033002965.1 Piper betle | reverse complement strand
TTTATCCTGCCCTGGGGGCAGGCTATTCGTATATATGTGTGTGTGTATGTATGGAAAAAAATTATATAAGCTACTTCTCATATAACATATACAAAATATTTATTTTATTTAAACCTTTTTAGTATGTCCCATAAAATAATATTTATATATAATAAAAGTAGAGTGCATGAGTAAGAAGTTGATAAAAATTTTTTTTCTTTTGGTATCATTATAACCTACGTTTACATTTTCAAAGGAAGCACAAGTTAGTACATATTTTGAAATTAATTTTATTATAATTATTTTAAAAATTAAAATTAATGGGTTAAAAAAATCAAATTGAGTTAAAATTTTATAATTATCCTTATTATTATTATTTTAGTTATTTATGTGGATTTTGAATTGTAAGACCCACTAAATAGCTCTAATAAAATGTTCTAGCTCATATAAAATACCACTAATCATGACATAATCTCACCAATGCAAAAAAGAAAAACTCCTTCCAACCCAAATGCATGAAAAATTAAAAAAATTATCATAATAATTTAAAATATATTAGGAGCCCCTGAGTAAGACATAACTAAGAAGCCCATTTAATAGGCTAATTTTTTTTTCTATTCTTTTAATTTTATGTTTTACGTAAAAAAAGAAAATAAAATTTTCATTATTTGCAATATTTTTTTCTTAGCTTTGGGATGAAATCTTTTCAATTGCATACTTTTTAAAAAACAAATAATTTTTTACCATCAAATTTCTCTAGTTATCAGTGGCATTATTAAGATCATAGTTTTAAGTACTATACGGTGACCAAAATTTTGTAGTGCAACTCGCTACAATTTTAAATGTATTTTGACTAGGTAAGTAATATTAATAATCTACTTTCGACCTTATGAAAGTAGATAATTTAATTAAATTTATGCAAAAGAAAATTTCATAGAAGATAATTTAATTAATAAGAAGATGTAGTAGATATATTTTTTGAACTATTGATAAAAAGTCTAGCATAGGGAAACAACAAATTCAAAAAACAAGGACGACAGTCACCATCCCATAGTCAATTTCGTGGAAGATTCAAATACTAACATAAGGGGGAAAAAAGATTGAAACTTTCAGCTCCATCTTTTTAAACAAACAAAAAATGATTTCTTTTTTGAAAGAAAAAATCCAAAGAAAACATAGAGTCAAAAAGCGAACCTGTTAAAGATGACGAACATATTCTCGAAGTTCATTGGATTTTCGAGGAAGAACTTCAAACCGGTGGCCCTCTTCGCGGATCTGAACTGGACAACGAGAGAGCGGGCCAGCTCTTAGTGGTGGCCATCGACACCAACAACTCCTTGCCATCGAGCACCAGCGGCCCAGCTATCCCTACCAGGATCTGGACGTACCACGCCGACATCACGTAGCACTGGCCCAAGATGGAGTCGTAGTCGAGCCCGTCCAGCAGCAGGCCACCCAGGGACTGCTCAGTGGCCACCTCCACCTCCTGGGGGTGGATTGTCATGGCGCAGCGGCAGTCACCCAGCCGAGCCTCCAAGGAGTCGGATGGGGCGATGCCGGAGACGACATTGGTGGCCATGTCGGAATCCTCGCCGATGATTTTGGGCAGCGCCGGTGGCTGGGATGCGGCAGGCGGGGCAGGGATCAAATTGTCGGGGCAAGAGATGATGGTTTGGACGAAGTCAATGCCGAAGAAGCCGAGGAGGTAGATGATGGAGGCAAGGAAGGCGAAGATGAGAATGAACTCGGAGAGGTTGAGGACGAGGGATGGAGGTGATCTTCTCGCACCATCGATCCTTGAGATAGTAGGCAGAGACAAAGAAGAGGGCGAAGAAGACCTTGTCGGTGAGGTGAAGGGCTAGGTAGAAGTTGTCTGACGCAAAAATCTTCCCGACTCAACCGAAGGCATCTTCCAGTTGCCGATCAGTAGTCTCCCAAGACAAACCCCCAACAAATATCTGCATCTCTTGCTTGCCGCCCATAGCCACCTAACCAAGAAACTCATATTCTCAATTCTCAGATTGCAACACAACACAACCAACGAAAGCAATCAAAACCGATGAGAAAGCACAAAAGTGCGCACCTATTCCTACCGAGGCTAGAGGAGGAGGATTCCCGGAGCGGCTTCTACACAGTTGATGTGGAAATTATAACACAAGTGCACGTGCCGAATCAAGTAATAAAAGTGATAAGAAAGTATCCTCCCACGAGGAATTATTAGTAGAAATTTTCAATTTCCAAAACTAATTTAATAAATTGTACTTAAATAGAAATGAATTTAAAGAGTGATTAAATTATGGATTAATACTAAACTAATTTAAAATTCAATATTTAAATCAAATATTATTTCCAGACGACAAACCTAGGGATTGTCAATATCACATAGTGCTCTATATGGTTAAAGTTATAACTTCTACCTATGAGTTGCACATTTAGATTATTAACCACAGGAATTAATTATTTATGACATCTCTTAGATTCACCATAAACTTATCACTCATACCCAACCCAAGTCTTATATCTCTTTGAAATTGTGTATGCAAAATAATACTTTAAGTTCTGCCCTTAACAGTTACCCAAGATATATGAGTATATCTCTATCTCATACGTGAATCACCTAAAATAGATGAACAAAGGCTATTTCATTTAATGACAAATTTAATCTTTCTATCTATAGGTAAGATCAAATCTCTAGATCAATCAATAGGGATCAGGAAAATGATAGCATTAATGAACAGAATAAAATAGATAATCCAACATCACAATCACAAAGAGAAAAATTAATAACTTTTATTAATCCATGCAATAAGTGTCATTGAAAATCCTAGAAAAGAATTTACTCCACAAAGTATTTTATTAGACTTAAGAAATTCATATGTGATATGAAAGACATCATTTAAATACAGAGAAAGTAAATCAAAATAAAGAAAAACTCTTTTGGGGAAAGCGTCTTCTTCTTATGATCCAACCTCTTCGTCTTCCTTCTCTCGTCTTTCATGCCATCTCTTAGCAGTCTAATGGTGTTCTTCTCCTCTTCTTTAAAACCCTAATCAAGCTTATAAAGTATCCACCCAATTATTTTTAAGTGGGGTCCACCAGGATCTCCAAAAATATCAGAAAAATCAGGTTTTCCGCTGCCAATGCTCGAGCACTCACTATTTAGGCACTCGAGCATTCAGCTCTCGGCCATAATGCTTTCTTAACAAGAAGGCCAGTGCTGGAGCACTCATTATTTAGGCGCTCGAGCACTCGCTACATTTTCTAGGTTACATTTTTTTGTCCGATTACCCCCGAATTGATTCTGGATCGTCTTCTAATTCTTATAACCTGCTAGAACAACATTAATTAACACTTTTTACACCATAATCACAATAATTTATCGCATTATTAATAATATTTAATAAACTTTTAAACTAAAAAAATTAAACTATAAACGACTCGAAACATGACAAAAACCAACATGAAGTGAAAAGAATAATAACTCTTTTATAGAGTTATCAACTGTCGTCGGTGTTCGAAAACTCTAGGTCTCCACTATTCGAATTTTGGTGCTTAATTTTTTTGTTGGATATTTAGGGTTTTGGTAGTGGGGAGACGGCCCCTGCATAAGACGTTACAAAGAAGCCCCTTTACTGGGAATATATTTTTTATCTATTTTTTTAAATTTTATTTTTTCTTAAAAAAGAAAATAAAATTTTCATCATTTGTAAATTTTTTTCTTCGCTTTGGGATGTCAGCGTCTCAAGTGCACACTCATTAAGAAACAAATATTTTTTTACCATCAAATTTCTCTAGCTATCAGTGGCGTAATTAAGACCATAGTTTTAACTATTATACGGTGACCCAATTTTTTAGGTCGTACGGCTCGCTACAATTTTAAATGTATTTTGAGTAGGTTAGTAATAATATGTATATCATTATATTATATTATCGAGTCAAGTTTGAGTCGAGCTACATGTCAATTTGGAGTCGAGTTTGAGCTATAACTGAGTCAAGTCAAGTCGAACACTGTCTTCCTCAAACTTGAATTGTAGGATTCGAGTTCGAGCTCGAGCATTTAAATGTCGAGTTTCGAGTCAAGTAGAGTCGAGCTAATCACCAAATGCTCACGAGTTGGCCCGCTCAATTAGCGACCGTATTTACAACATTAAATGTGTATTTATTTACATACATTAACAACAAAAAATAATTGTAAATCCGTGACCCGAGTCAACGTTTTATAGTCAGAACTGGTTGTTTTGACCCCTAATTTCAGAACACGCGTACTGAGCCGATACCGGTCGTGTGTTATGAACCATGAGGGTCATGTGTGCCCAAGTGTATGATGATAATGTCAGTAAGACGACATTAGAATAAATTATCAAAATATATTAGAGTACCCCATGATTTTTTTAATTTATTTTAGTATAAGACCGTAGAATTATTTTTAGGTCGAATAACATATTAGGATGCGTTACGAAGTGTTTTGTGTGGGTTATTAGTTATAAAGAATATCATTGTAATGTTATGGTGTGTATTATATTTAATGGGATTTTTCTTTATTTTTCTGAGTTTTTTAGGAGAAGGTGGGGGATTAGTTATTATTTTTGACTCGAATCGGAGGCGAGTCAAGTTTTATTTACGAGACTACCCCAACCTTTTTTCCTCCACAAACCCGATCGTTGGCAACCGCCGCAATGATTCGCGTCACCGACTACACCTTTGGCACCCGCACAGACGCCGATCGACACCGCCGACACCAGCCGTGCTGCACCGAGCACCCCGACCGCCACCTGACCTCCATGACACCGAATGACCGCGCCCTTGCACTGCCCGTGCTGACGCAATTCCTCCACCGTGCCACTGAGGCCTCCCCCTCAACCCCGTGAGCATTTACCCCATTTCCAACGCCACTACCAAGGCCAATCGAGGCCCTATTAGACAAGCCACCCGACCCCAGCCGACATGCCACCGTTGCCGTCCTCACCGCCACCACCGTTGGGTCGAACTAGCTGAAACAATGCCGACCCATAGCCCCGATTTCCTCACCGGAAAAGTTGCCGATAGACTGCCAGTATGGCACTGGAAAACCACCAGAAATAGCCAAAAAACTAAATTCGTCGGCCCTTCCGCAGTATTCATCCAGTAGAACCCGATCGAACTTCTAACACTGACGGGTGCCAAAGAGAGTCCCGAGCCACGCAACGAAATCGTAGTCGTCGCCGATTGCCGAAGATGCAAGGTATAATTAACTCCGATTTAATTTATTAAAGATGATAATTATTAGCACAACATGCTAGGATTAGTGAATTGATGGGTTTGCTATTTTATTGTAAATAAAAATATGAAATTTTATTGATTGAATTGTATTAAATCGAATGTGAAGGGACTAGTTAGGTAAATTAAGTAAGTATCGTAATCTAATGCAACGTAGAGTAGGAAAAACTTATATGAAATTGATGTATGATTGATATGTGTAAGTTATAGGATGTGTGAATGCGTCATAAGTGGGCATTAGCTTTTAATTTGATGTATAGGTACGGAGTATGAGCTCACTGCCTATGTGCGAGAACATGCTTGGAACATCTACCAGGTCCGTTTAAGACTCGTTCCTTGTTTTACGATCTATTCAATTGTATGTTTGTTTTATTACTTGCAGGATGGCCTAAGTGGCATTTAATTAGATGTGAGATCCCTCGACTTAGTCTCACATTTAATACCCACTGGGATAAGATTTTGTTTATAAGTGGGAATGGACTATGAATCTCTGACTTGGTTAACTACTTTTAAAGAAGTGACTTGATCCATTAGTTTACACTTTGGGCCAGGTCATTACAAGTGGTTTCAAAGCAACCTGGTTCCATGTTTGATAATGGGTTGGACTAGGTACATTGACTAAGGGTGCCGGTCAAAGGCCAGAGAAAGACGTGTGCTAAGGCTAACAATAGGCCAACTGTAGGAATTTTGGGGACGAAATTGTCTAAGGTAGGTGGATTGTAAGATCCTTCAACTTAGTCCCACATCTAATACCTACTCGGATAAGATCCTGTTTATAAGTGGGAATGGATTATAGATCTTTAAATTGGTTAACCACTTTTGAAGAAATGACTTGGCCCATTAGTTTGCACTTTGGGCCGGGTCGTTACATCGGATCCCACTTAACCCGGGTCATTTGGTCAACTAGTTTGCCAAATTAATAACCCTCGAGGATGAGATTCCTTGAGTTTGATTTCAAAAATAAGATCCACCGCTATTTTCCTTCGGGTGTATTATATGAATCCCTTCCCAACCCTATATATAGTTTTATCGGTTTCAGTGAGACGAGAGATGGGAAAAATCGACTCGCACGTACCATGAGCGGGTGCACGTGCCAGTCAAATAAAGGTATAGACTATTGAGCAGGTTGTTCTATTCCCAAGGGTTCTTGACAACTCCGATTTTGAGTTCCTCACACTAGGAAAAACATGGAGGTTTATGGGTATTATTTAGTACAACACACATTCGGATTTGTGGTTCAAAGGGTACTAAAGGCGATTGCCTGAGAGTACTGGTTTTTGTGTTCAAGGCTATGAGAATTATATAGGAAAGGAGAGGGCTTACGATATACTGATAGTACCAAGGGATGAGGAAAATGAGAAAATGCCAAGACTGACATCAGACCAGTTAGTTTGGGACATTTTGGTTCTGGAGCCCGGTGGCTCCTCAGTAGTTGCCCTTAGGAGCGTTCAGGAGAAGTATATAAATGTTTTTATTCAAAATAAGAGTCAACTCTATTTTGCCCATTTGTTATGTAGTTATATATTTGGACAAGTACTGACGTTTTTATTTATATATATGTAGGTGAGGATTAAATACTCAATACAACGGCTTGGACGGAGGAGCAGTGACTTACCTTGCACACATACACCCATGCTCGCCGCCAAATGTTTGTTTTCACTGTTTTGATTGTTTCCTTATGTTATTATGAAAATGAAATACTTGTGATGGAGATTTTGGGTATATAGAAATGGATAGTGATAATAGGATCTGAAATATATATTAGTGTGCACTCTAAATGATAAAAGGTGGAACGATAAAAAGTGGAAATGTACTTATTTTCCAGTAAATCCTAATGATTTATAATACTTATTTCCACCGCATAACTACCAGAAATCATTAAGATTATCAATACTTTAAATCATTAAAATTATCAATTTCAGCATTAGGAAACATCATTGGCCTATTTTTTATATAATTTCTTGGCTTCTAACATCATTGGCCTTTTTTTATAAACATCATTTGCTCATTTTTTTAATAATTATTTGGCTCATAAGAATGTAAAATTATAATCGCACGGTTTGAGAATGTTGGAATAATCTCTATGGAATATTGAGAATGTTGGAATAAACCTGCATCTCTGTGTGGTGTTTGAGAATGTTAGAAAGGCCCTATATATATATACAACACACCACCACCATCTCTTTTAGAGACGTAGGACTATTTAAACAAGAAAAAGCGCACAAATTATACATGTTGTGCATATGAACATGAATTTCAATAAGATAAAACGAATGATAGTGGTTGAGAACCCTTGGGAGAACCCGGACATAGAGATGCACAATTTTGCACTCACAATCAAGAATGCTCAGAAAGGGTGCATGAAGGAATCATAAAGAAATAGAAAAAGTCAAAGGTTGGTAAGGTTGGAATAGGATAGGGATTCAATTGAGGGTGGCGGCTGGCTGGGAGCAATGGTGGGAATCAAGAGAGGAGAATAGATGTGATATGTCATGGCCATTGTTCAATCGTAATTTTTCCCTTTTAAACCAGAATTTTCACACTGTTAGGTTGTAGGGGGTTCAAGTGACTTCTTTGCAATTCATTAATCATCTAGCAATTGCTATTTTCCCTGTTTAGCATCTTCTTCTGCCAATATATAGTTGTTGATTTTTTGTTGTATTTATTCTGCTTTGTTGCACACATGACTATCATCTTTATTTCTCAGTTTCCTTTTTTTAAAGAATTCTTAGAATAGTTTGTGGTGATTGATATGGAAATGGGAAGGTGTCTTTATATCCAAAGGTGGAGGGAGGGAGAGAGAGTGATTGGGAAAGTCTTTTCTAAAACAAAAAAGCAACCACCGGGTACCGGCTTTATTAAGTTTTTGTGTGATTTAATGGTTTATTATTTGATTTCATTATATTTGGTTGCCTCTTATGAAATTAATTGGTATATTTTAAATATATATTAATAATAAGTTTTAAATGTATCCCAAACATTGCATGTCTTTGGCTAGTTTAATTCCCTTACTATTAATTACTATTAATTTTTTCTATTTTTGCTATTGATAGGATGGAAAGAAAAGTATACCAGATTTGTATAGAGCTCTTCATCGCTCCTTATTGAATCTAAATGGGATCACGTAGTTAATTCTAATAGGGTGTGTAAAACTTGTGGCTTAAATCAGAGTTTTACTTTAGCAAAATAGTCTGTTCAACCGTTGGTTTGGTTCGAATCAGTTGCATAACGCGTGAGCTGAGTCGAGGCCGACTGTGTGTTATGGGCGATGAAGGTTAAGTGTACCCAAGTATATGGTGATAATGTCAGAAAAATGAAAAAAATTAGTTATCAGAGTATATGATAGTACGCCAGATTATTTTTTATGCATTTGATCGTAAAATTATTTTTAGGCTGAATAACGTATTATGACGTGTTAGATAGCAGTTTGGGTGGGTTGTTAGTTATATAACATCTCATTTTGATGTTATTGAGTGTATTATATTTTATGGTATTTTTAATATTTTTTGATTTTTTAAGAATTTATTAAGAGTTAGTTATTATTTTTAACTCGAGTCGGAGTCGACTCAATTTTAATTAAAGAATTGCCACCGAAACTTTCCCCCGAAGTTTCTTCCTCTCACCCGATTGCCACACGATCACCGTTGTCATAGCCGCCTCTGACCGCCGCGTATCTACACCGCCGACCTCCGCCTGATAGTCGTCTAGCCATCGTTCACCTTCTCGACCATCGACTGGCCTCCCCGACACGAGGAAGCCACGAGCCAGTACCGCGCTCCCAACTCCAACTTTGCCGCCTACCGTGCTGCTCCGTCGTCTTCGTGCCGCCGTCGCCGTCCCTTCAACCCAGGCGATCTTTTCCGTCCCCGTGTACTGCCACCAAGACCAGCCCAAGGCGGATTGAGCATCCCAACCTGACACCCATGGCCACCACCGACTACCGTCACTGCCGCTGTTGCCCACGTCCTCATCATGGTCACGTCGAGCTCGCCGAGCCGACGCTGACCCATAGCCCCGACCACGTCACCTCGTCGGCCAGAAACTGTCGGAAAACGACAGAAACTACTAGAAATGACGGAAATTGCTGATTCTCAGAAATCGTCAGATTTTGGCCAAAATCCTTTTGTCGAACCCGATCGAACTTCAAACACCACCAGGTGCCGAATTAGATTCCCGAGACACACGACCAAACCCCTAATCAGTACTGATTGCCGTTGATTGTTGTCGCTGTCACCAGCAACGCGAGTTATAATTAACTTTGACTTAATTATTTAAAATTAATAATTATTACCATAGCATATTAGGACTTGATTGATTGAGATAATTAAATACCTTGATTGTGAATAAAACGTATTTACATAATTTGAATTGAATTGAATTAATGCTAATTAACTAATTAGGTAAATTGAGTATGAGTTGCTAATTGACTGCAATGTAATTAAGATAATCATGATGTAAATTGATGTGAATAGGGCTAATGTGGGTGTTATTTAGGATGTGTGAATACATCATTCAGATAGTGGGCGTTAACTTTTAGATTTGATGTGTAGGTACGGAGTAGGAGCTTGCTGCCTAAGCATGTGGACACGATTAGAGCTTCTACCATGTCCGTTTAGGACTCAATTCTAGTTTGTTTTTCTCTTCTATTGTGATTTGATATGACCTGTAAGCAGACGTGTCGAGAAGTAGATTTATTGTATCCCACTCCACATGGGTCATTTAATCGATCGTATTATCGGATTAATAACCCCCAAGGCTGAAATCCCTCGAGTTTGTTTTAGAAACCACAAATCTAGATCATGCTGTCTTTGGGCCTACTATATTATAATCCCTACCCAAACCTATGTATATATAGTTTTCTCAACTTTGGTGGGCACTTATCTGCCAACTGTCAACTGAAGCCTCAACTGTCAACTATGAAATGGGATGGTCGAACTAATGTCTACTCCTTGGTCAACAGCAATAAGACTAATGAATTTTTGCCTCAAAAGACATTGCCTCCGAGGTGTACTGCTTTTATTTGCCTTTCGTTGGATCAGTTTCAAGCTAAGTCGATGAGGATGGTGTATGTCTAACTTTGGTGGTGTCCAGACATGTGGAGTCTAGTAATACATCATCCACTTTGACACCAACATGTGCCTCCTTGCTTGAACAATTTTCTGATGCTTAAATTGATCTCTTATTGGATGCTTCAATTCCTAACAAGCCTCACTATAAAATGACACTCGAAAAATATCATGAGCTTAGAAGACAAGCAGAAGAGCTCTTAAAAAGAGGTTATGTGAGAGAAAGTACTAGTCCATGCATGACAGCGGTCTTGCTTGTCCCTAAAAAGGATGGTTTCCTCGTATGTAAGTGGATAGTCTGAGCTATTTACAGAATTACAGTTCGTTAAAGCTTTCTTATGCCTCGTTAGGATCATATGTTGGACAATAGTATTTTCAAAAGTAGATTCGCAGAGTGGGTATCAGCATATTTATATTTAACCGGGAGATGAGTGGGAAATGGGGTTGAAGACTCGAGAAGGCTAGTTTGAGTGGCTGCCCATGCCTTTCGGTTTGCCTAATATGCCTACTTTTTTATGAGCCATAAACGAGACATTCCGGCCATTTATTGGGAAGCGTGTAGCTTATTTTAATGACGTACTTATTTATAGCCATGATATGGAGCCTCATCCACAACACTAGAGAGATGTGTTTACTACATTGAGGATGGAAAAGTTGAACGCAAATCCTAGCAAGTGTTTCTTCTTTATTTCGATGGTGATCTTCCTTGGATACAAGTTTTTTGATATAACTTTCGATAACTTCTTATAAAAGGTTACATATGATATGGCAAAATTACGGTAAAGTTAAAGTTACATATAATATCGCATTTGAGATATTAAGTTAAAGTTACATATGTTTCCAATAACTTCTTATAACTTTGATAATATTATAATTTTTTATATTATTTAAAAAGCATACATAACTTTTTATTTGATTTATTAAAATATAGCCGGCACAATATTCTTCGGGGGTTCTTGACTAGCTAGCACATATGATATGGCAAAATTCAATGATAGAGCTCAATAACGGATCGAACACTAAAGCCAGGTGTGATCTTGTATTCCTTCAAGCCAAGATCTTTGAAGATTTTGCTCCATTCTTTCTCTTCTCTTTGCCAACCAGAAGTCAAGGTCATCATCAAAACATCGGCCTGCTCGCGAATTTTTCAACTTGGAGTTCAACACCACTTCCATTATTTGTTGGAAATTGGACATAAATATATACATGAATCAGGAATTGTATCATATGTTATTATATAAGGTTGGCTAAATTAAATTGATCTACTAAAGTTAAGGGTTATGAGCCATAAATTAAGGTGTGGAATTTGAACAGAAAAGTGTGGGATTCAATGTGTGGATACCATTTTTGTAATTTCTCTTTTGTAATGGGTGGAATTGAAATTATGAAACTTCGGCTATAAATAAGGAGGTTATGGTCCCTGAATTCATATCTGGTTTTCGTTCTGGTATCCCATTGTCCAGAACTTTGGTTTAGAAAACTAGTCTTGGATTTGGAAGATCCATAACTGAGAATTCAGGTTTTGAAAACTCTTCCTGGATTCAGACTTTAGTTTCTTTATGGCTTCAGGTACGCTTCCGCTATTTTATTTTATTTATCTAGTTTAATTTCTCTTGATGATTTGATATGAAGTCGATCCAAGTTTATACAGTTTATTTCTAACAAGCGGCATCAGAGCCACCTTCATATCAAATTATTGAGAATTAGGTTTTATTTTATGAATTATTGTGGGATTTAATCCCAAAATTAAGGTCCTCTTTTGGTAACATAACATGAGGAAAATAAAGTTACAAAAGGTTATAATTTTGGAAACTCCCACATAAAGATATTTTTTTTATAACTTTTTGGTTAAGTCATAATTAATATTTTAAAATTTATTAAGGACTACAATATGCTGCCAAAGTAGCCTCTTTTGTGGAAATTAATTTATTTTTTAAATATTAAGACGGTTATGAGTATTTAATTCATGTGGATATTAATCGGCCAAAAGGAAGGTTAATGTTTGACAGAATTCTATATTCATATGTGGTAATAGGTATGGGACAATTATCAAGTGTCCATGTGGATGATAAATCGGCCAAAAGGAAGGTTTATTATTTGACAGGATTTATTGTTCATATTTTACTACACTAAAGACTCATTATTGTAATAAATATGGGATAATTATCAGGTTTCCATGTGGATAATAAATCGGCCAAAAGGAAGGTTTTTTATCTGACAGGATTTATTATCCATATTTGATTATGACATTAAAATAATAAATATGAGATAATTATCAGGTTTCCATGTGAATGATAAATCGGCCAAAAGGAAGGTTTATTATTTGACAGGATTTATTATCTATATTTGATTATTGCACTGAGAGTACCATTTACAAATTGATATTTCTGTCCAAAGACTAAATATTGATGTTGTGCTAGGTATCTATTAATGGGATTAAAAATTATTTAATCTTATTATGGGCATGTTGTTTTCTTTTCAGTTAATCAGTCTGCTTCTATAATTTCTGCCAACATAAACTCAGTACCAATGCTTAAAGATAACTTTAAGGATTGGAAAGAAAGCATAATGATTCTTCTCGGTTGCATGGATCTTGACCTTGCATTAAGGACTGAACAACCTGCTTCTCTTACTGATAAAAGTTCCAATGAGGACAAACGGGACATTGAGAAATGGGAACGTTCAAATCGCATGAGTCTTATGATCATGAAACGGGGAATTCCAGAGACCTTCAGGGGCGATGTGTCTGAAAAGGTTACTACAGCCAGTGAGTTTCTTAAAGAAATTGAAAAGCGTTTTGTCAAAAATGATAAAGCTGAAACAAGTACGCTTTTGACGAACTTGATTTCAATGAAATATAAAGGCAAAACAAGCATAAGGGAGTACATCTTAGAGATGTCTAACATTGCTTCAAAACTAAAAGCACTAAAGTTAGAGCTATCTGAAGATTTGCTCGTGCATTTAGTTTTAATTTCTCTTCCTGTACAATTCAGTCAATTTAAGGTCAGTTACAACTGTCAAAGGGATAAATGGACTCTTAATGAGCTCATTTCTTATTGTGTGCAAGAAGAAGAAAGATTGAAGCAAGAACAAGTTGAGAGTGCTCACTTGGCTAGTACCTATAAGGATAAAAATAAGAAAAGAAAGAGGGCTAAGGATGCTGATAATGGGTCTCACACACAACAGCAAAAGAAAGAAAATCAAGTTTCTTGCTGTTTCTTTTGTGGTAAACCTGGACATATGAAGAAGGAATGCACTAAGTATCACGCCTGGCGTGTAAAGAAAGGTTCATTTCTTAATTTTGTTTGTTCTGAGGTTAATCTAGTTTCAGTACCAATACACACTTGGTGGCTAGATTCAGGTGCTACTACTCACATAAGTGTGTCAAAGCAGGGTTGCCTGAGTTACAGAAAGCCAAATGATGCTGAAAGATTCATCTATATGGGTGATGGCAAATCAGTTATAGTTGAAGCAATAGGGATTTTTAGATTATTATTAGAGACAGGATTTTATTTGGATTTGAAAGAGACATATGTAGTACCGTCTTTTAGACGAAATTTGGTTTCTATTTCTATATTGGACAAATCTGGTTACTCTTGTTCATTTAGAAATAATAAGTTTAGTCTTTTTCTAAATTCAAATATTGTGGGTACAGGGTCCTTGTCTTTTTATGATAATCTATATTTACTTGATACTATTGCATCTTTTAATGAAACCTTGCATGTGGAACTATGTGGTACAAAAAGAAAATTAACCAATGAGAATTCTGCTTTACTATGGCATAAGCGTTTAGGACACATTTCTAAACAAAGAATTGTACGACTTATGTCAGATGGAATTCTTGATTCTCTTAATTTTGCAGATTTTCAAATCTGTATTGGGTGCATTAAGGGAAAACAAACAAATATAAGGAGACTAGGTGCCAATAGATCTTTAAACGTCTTAGAACTAATACATACGGACATTTGTGGGCCCTTCCCTACGGCTTCTTGGAATGGTCAACAATATTTTATTACGTTCATAGACGATTATTCTCGTTATGGTTACCTTTATCTCATTCATGAGAAGTCTCAAGCATTGGAAGTATTTAAGGCATATAAAGCTGAAGTTGAGAACCAACTTGACAGAACTATTAAGGCTATCAGATCTGATCGTGGTGGTGAATACTATGGCAGATATGATGGATCAGGTGTACAGCGTCCAGGACCATTTGCCAAATTTCTAGAAGAGTGTGGAATCGTCCCGCAATACACAATGCCAGGTACTCCTAGTATGAATGGTGTTGCTGAGAGACGAAACCGAACATTAAAGGACATGGTAAGAAGTATGATTGCTCATACTACTTTACCTGATTCACTCTGGGGTGAGGCACTAAAGACAGCAGTATATCTTCTTAATAGAGTACCAACAAAAGCAACAGTTAAGACCCCTTATGAATTATGGACCGGAAAAAGGCCCAGTATAATGCATTTACGCATTTGGGGTTGTCCAGCTGAAGCAAGGCCTTATAGGCCAAATGAAAGGAAACTGGACTCAAGAACAGTAAGCAGTTATTTTGTTGGGTACTCTGATCGGTCAATAGGGTATAAGTTTTATGATCCCACAATAAGGTCATTCTTTGAGACGAGAAATGCCCAGTTTTTTGAGGATGTTGGTTTGGAAGGGGGAAATGAGGTTAGAGACTTTGTCTTTGAAGAAGAATCTGATTCTCTTCCCATAATTGTTCTTGATAAAAATCAGGATCAGGATCATATTTCTGATGTAATTCAAGAAACAGTACCAGAATTACAAGACTTTGTCGAGAATCTCCCTACTCAAGTTATACCTGAAGGACAAACTCAACAACCTCAAGAGCAAATGCCATTGAGGAGATCCACAAGAGAAAGGAGAAAAGCAATTTCAGATGATTATATTATCTTTCTCCAAGAACATGAGGATAACAATGAAATGGTTGATGATCCAATCAGCTTTCATCAAGTCATGGAGAGTTCTAATTCTCAAAAGTGGATTGATGCCATGAATGAAGAGATGAAGTCCATGAAAACTAATGACGTTTGGGATCTTGTCTTATTGCCTGAAGGTGCGAAACCTATTGGTTGCAAATGGATATTTAAAACCAAGAGGGATTCGAAGGGTAATATAGAAAGATATAAGGCTCGTCTTGTTGCAAAGGGCTTTACTCAAAAGGAAGGCATTGATTATAATGAGACTTTCTCTCCAGTTTCATCGAAAGACTCATTCAGAATAATTATGGCATTAGTGGCACATTTTGATCTTGAGTTACATCAGATGGATGTAAAGACTGCGTTTCTAAATGGTGACATTGATGAAACAATTTATATGGTGCAACCAGAAAACTTTGTATTAGGAGATTCAAAGAAGATGGTTTGCAAATTAAAGAAATCCATCTATGGACTTAAGCAGGCTTCTCGTCAATGGTATCACAAATTTCATCAAGTGATTCTCTCATTTGGTTTTGAGATGAATGTGATTGATGATTGTATATACCATAAGTTTAGTGGGAGTAAGTACATTTTCCTGGTTTTATATGTTGATGATATATTACTTGCCAGTAATAATATAGATTTTTTGCACGAAACCAAGAGTCTTTTGTCAAAGAAATTTGAAATGAAAGATCTTGGTAATGCATCTTTTGTATTAGGAATTCAAATACATCGGAATCGCGATCGATGTATACTTGGATTATCACAAAAGACATATATAGAAAATGTGCTTAAAAGATTTGGCATGCAAAATTGTAAACCAGGAGATACCCCTGTTTCTAAAGGAGACAAATTCAGTCTCAATCAATGCCCCAAAAATGATATAGAAGAAAAGGAAATGCAAAAGATTCCTTATGCTTCAGTAGTGGGAAGTCTTATGTATGCTCAAGTATGTACGCGTCCAGATATTGCGTATATTGTTGGAATGTTGGGCAGATATCTAAGTAATCCAGGATTGGATCACTGGATAGCAGCCAAAAGAGTCATGAGGTATCTTCAGAAAACAAAACATTACATGCTCACATATCGAAAATCAGATCAACTTGAGATCACAGGATATTCTGATTCCGATTTTGCTGGATGTCAAGATAGTCGTCGATCCACTTCTGGCTATGTCTATCTACTAGCTGGCGGAGCTATTTCTTGGAAAAGTGCTAAGCAGACACTCATAGCTTCTTCCACTATGGCAGCCGAATTCATAGCTTGTTATGAGGCATCCAATCAGGGAATATGGTTGCGGAATTTTGTCACAGGGCTGCGTGTTGTTGATAATATTGAAAGGCCACTTAAGATATTTTGTGACAATCAGTCTGCAGTGTCATATTCAAATAACAACAGGAGCTCATCTAAATCAAAACATATAGAGATCAAGTTTCTTGTTGTGAAAGAAAGAGTTCAGAGTGGTAAAGTATCAATAGAACATATTGGAACAAACTCCATGGTTGCGGATCCGCTTACTAAAGGATTACTACCCAAGGTCTTTCATGAGCATGTTGCTCAGATGGGTATTGTATCATTTGATGATATGTTACTTTAGTGGGAGTTTGTATTGAACTGCAGTATTTTGGTTTAAGGTTCACTCTGTTTTGGTATTTTGGTGATCTCATAAGGTTGGACCAGTTGAAAATAGGCATGTTCAGATCAAATTACATGTAATTTTCATGCTACACATCCATACTTGATCTATGTCATTTGATTATGTTGGTGTATGTGACCATGGAAGGTTTAGTTACGCTCAATGTGACGAAAATCGCCTTGATCCTATACTGACATTGATTAATGGACGAGATTGTTATTTTGGTATAATGACATATGTTTGGAGCTCATAAAGTTATACAATTATTTTGTGTATATATTAAGTCCAAGTGGGAGATTGTTGGAAATTGGACATAAATATATACATGAATCAGGAATTGTATCATATGTTATTATATAAGGTTGGCTAAATTAAATTGATCTACTAAAGTTAAGGGTTATGAGCCATAAATTAAAGTGTGGAATTCGAATGAGAAAAGTGTGGGATTCAATGTGTGGATACCATTTTCATAATTTCTCTTTCGTGATGGGTGGAATTGAAATTATGGAACTTAGGCTATAAATAAGGAGGTTATGGTCCCTGAATTCATATCTGGTTTTCGTTCTGGTATCCCATTGTCCAGAACTTTGGTTTAGAAAACTAGTCTTGGATTTGGAAGATCCATAACTGAGAATTCAGGTTTTGAAAACTCTTCCTGGATTCAGACTTTAGTTTCTTTATGGCTTCAGGTACGCTTCCGCTATTTTATTTTATTTATCTAGTTTAATTTCTCTTGATGATTTGATATGAAGTCGATCCAAGTTTATACAGTTTATTTCTAACATTATTATCACCCTTCCTCCCTCTTCTTTGTTTGCCACTGCTTTCTTGCAATTCTTGAGAATCTGTACGCACTCCTCGTCATTTCAATAGTGAAGAATATACTGCACAGATTAAGAAACAATTTTTTTTAATTACTGTATATTCAGCGAGCGAAAGTTTTCATCTGGGTAGCCGTCTAGCAGACTAGTTTGAATTGCATAAATGTTTACCTTGAGCAGAACTGCATCGGTAGATGGGATGTGCTTGAACATGTCCCCTACTATGAATTGAACCCCATCATCCTTGGCAAAGTCTGCAGCTACATGGGGAAGATCCAAGACCTTGACGTTCAAGTCGGGAAAGGCCTTGGCAATGGTCCTGGCATAACCACCTGTCCCACCACCCACATCGATTAGCGACTTCAAGCCGTGGAACAGTTGGGGGGAATGTGTGACAATGAAGCTCATCAACAACTGACTGTCACTGTCGATGCCGGCATTGAAGTCTTTGTTTAGATCAGGCTTTTGTTCCGCCACAACCCACATGTTACCACCATGGGAAAGGTCGAAGGGTAGTGAGCCCTCCATCTTGATCCAGTCTCCCAAGTAAAATAATGTATTCACTAGTGCGGGAGCCAACACCATTTTGTAGTAAGGGACGACACCTATATTGTCATGATTTGTAGTAAGGAGCTTGGAAGTGGGAGTGAGAATATACCTAGGCTCGGTAGTACCACTGCTCTGTCCAAGGCAAAGATGCTCAAGTGCACAAGCAGGCGCATGAGGCGATAAAAATAGGACGATTTGGTTTCGGGAATGGGAAGTGCGGCTTCTAGTTCAGAGAGGAACATGGAAGAGGAGTCAGTTGAGTGAATCAGGTCTGGTATGCCTATTTGTATTGCACACCTCAGGGCCATGGAGTTCACATAGCCAAATTGGATGCTGAGAAGGTTGGTGTGTGGCTTAGAGAGCTCGCTAGACATCTCATGCACCTTGGATAGTGGTATGAATAAAGTGAGTAGAACGAAAGGGCGTTACGGGGCATTGCGAGATCCATGAATTCGAGGTGAATAATGAGAATAAATTGTAAGGATGAATTCGAGGTGAATAATGAGAATAAATTGTAATGGGGGAAAACTAGGAAGTGTGGCTATATAAGGGGGAGAGACTGATTGTAAAGGACATGACTTTTGATGAATTAAATCTTTGTTTTCTTCTTATCTTTGTTCTTTGTTCTTCTTCCTATTTTCTAGGGAGATCTTCCTGGGAGCAGGGTTTAACCACTGTCCCATCCTCCATCATCTCAACCATTTCTCCAACTCCCTTCAGATTCCAGGCCAATCGTCTCCTCCATGGCACCAGCCAAGCAGGGGAACAAGCAAGGAACTAAGGGGAAAGAGGTCATCGTCGACCTTGGTGAGGAAAATCCTACCAATTTGGCATCAGAGCAAGGCGAGGGAGGTACGAATCCATCACCAAACTCGATTGAATTATCTCACATTAAACAGATTCAGGATTACTTGATTACTGCTGTTGCTGAAATTTCTGCAAAACTCGAATTGTTACTGCAATCGAGGGTTGAGGATAGGGGGAATCTGGATAATCGTGAGGGAGTTGGGACACCTCATATGAGGGTTCCTGTTGGGTTGGATATTGATGATCAATGGCAAGATAGTCGAAGAAACACCCAAAGGGAAGAACAGGCAAGGATGTCGGGAGGAAGGATTCCGCAAACGTACCGGGATGACGATGGGAAGCCGGTTGTTTTTGAGTGCGTCCGGGAAGCCGAGAGGCGGATCGCCGGACATAAGAATATGGAGTATCATCCGATGGGTGGGAGTCTAGCAATGGTAGAGGAAACATTGAAGCTGGCATATGGGGATAACTCTCACCTAATTAAGGATAAAAGAATTGCAGCGGTGCAAGCACTTTCTGGAACTGGTGCATGCCGACTCTTTGCTGATTTTCAGAAGCGCTTCATTCCTGATTCCCAGATCTACATACCAGTGCCAACTTGGGCCAACCATCATAATATTTGGAGAGATGCTCAGGTGCCCCAAAGAACTTTCCATTACTATCATCCGGAGACAAGGGGGCTAGATTTTGCTTCAATGATGGATGATATCAAGAATGCACCAAATGGTTCCTTCTTCTTGCTTCATGCATGTGCACACAATCCTACTGGAGTAGATCCAACAGAAGAACAGTGGAGAGAGATGTCATACCAGTTCAAGGTGAAGAATCATTTTGCCTTCTTTGACATGGCATACCAAGGTTTTGCAAGTGGTGATCCGGAGAGAGATGCAAAAGCCATTCGTATCTTTCTTGAAGATGGCCATTTAATTGGATGCGCTCAATCATATGCCACAAATATGGGCCTTTATGGTCAAAGAGTAGGTTGCCTCAGTGTTCTCTGTGAAGATGACAAGAAAGCTGTAGCTGTGAAGATTCAGTTGCAGCAATTAGCTAGGCCTATGTATAGCAATCCACCAATTCATGGTGCTCTTATTGTCTCTACAATACTTGGCGATCCTGAACTGAAGAGTTTGTGGCTCAAGGAGGTGAAGGACATGGCTGACCGGATAATTGGAATGCGGTCTGCTTTTAGAGAAAACCTTGAGAAACTAGGGTCTCCTCTATCCTGGGAGCAAACATTGCCCTCTGTTCTTGTTATTGCTGTTATTTCTGCATCTTTAACTTCTAAGGCCAGGCTTGGTACTTGTGGCATTCAGCAGATTGGGGGCCACTTGGGATCAAACAGGTGCACGTCTATTGCTGCTGGGATTAATGCATTGGCTTTGAAGCATGGCATTTCGTCGCGCCTTGGCCAGCTGTTATTCCTGTACCAATTTCTTACCTTATACTACTCCAATGGCGGATACTTCCTTGTAATTCGTAATCTGTACAACCTTGGGGACAAGGTTCTTGTAAAGGGGAGGGTAATGGTATGAATAAAGTGAGTAGAACGAAAGGGCGTTACGGGGCATTGCGAGATCCATGAATTCGAGGTGAATAATGAGAATAAATTGTAAGGATGAATTCGAGGTGAATAATGAGAATAAATTGTAATGGGGGAAAACTAGGAAGTGTGGCTATATAAGGGGGAGAGACTGATTGTAAAGGACATGACTTTTGATGAATTAAATCTTTGTTTTCTTCTTATCTTTGTTCTTTGTTCTTCTTCCTATTTTCTAGGGAGATCTTCCTGGGAGCAGGGTTTAACCACTGTCCCATCCTCCATCATCTCAACCATTTCTCCAACTCCCTTCAGATTCCAGGCCAATCGTCTCCTCCATGGCACCAGCCAAGCAGGGGAACAAGCAAGGAACTAAGGGGAAAGAGGTCATCGTCGACCTTGGTGAGGAAAATCCTACCAGATAGCCATCTGATTTGGTCCAGATTAAGAAGCTATCTAAGGTATAGTTTGAGCAACTTTTGGACACCTATTGTGATGTTGGGAAGCATGTTGGATATCTTGGTAGACTATTTATAGTGATCACTGGAATAGATCAGCAAGAGAAGCATTAATAAAATTATTTTGACAAATGGAAGGCTCTTGACTGTCATGACCATTATTATACGATGGCTAGCGAGTATGGATGATATTGTGCATTGCACCTGGAAGATCACTGCAAATCTTGTCTGCATTTTATTGTATTTGATGCACCAAATTGTATTGTTGGGTTCTGGTCATCAGCTCGGCATCGGTCGACTATGGAAGTTGTATTGGAATTGGATCTCTTAACGGTTAATATGTGTAATTGTATTAATGATATGTAGCCTATTGTCACACTTAGAATACTAAAGAAATCTCGGAATATTAACAGAGGTGGCTGTTAGTTGTTCCATGGAGATTGAAGGTTCTCAAAGCTTCTGTATAAATTGAGCTTCATTTACCTCATTCTAAAAAGGCAAGACAAGTAGAAGATAAGACAAGCAGAAGAAAAGACAAGAAAAAGAGAGATATAGAGATAAAAGAAGAGGGAAAAATATTCATGAGTTTATCTTATACGGAGTATTAAGAGAAAGTGAAATCTTGTAATTTAAATAGTATAGGGTGTGTGAGTATTCTTCTTGTACATCTCTATATATATTTGATGAATATAATCTTTGGTTGAAGTATCGTTGTTGCCCGTAGTTTTTGACCCTTAATTGAAAGAAGGTTTTCCACGCTAAATTCTGCTCTTGTTTTGTTTTGCTTTATCTTATTTCTCTTGTCTTATTTTCCCATTACTTTTGTTCGCTATGGTTGATCTCCAATTTTGGGGATTTTTCTAAACATTAAGTCGAGTCAAGTTCTCATCAACAGGCGGGAGGAGTTCGAATGGGAATGTTACTACTTACAATACGCCGTTGTTGAATTTATCTAGTTACGTGCAGACCCGTGATTTCTATACAAAAAGTTAAGTAAATGCACACAAGATAACATAGTGAGTATAATGAATTAGTTTTTGACCCGCAAATATTGGAGGAGACCCTAAAAGAATAAATAATTTTTTCTTGGCACTTTTATTTTCATATTGGGGAGTATGTGATCGACAATTATTTGGCCATGGAACATATGTTAATTTTTTTAAATTTCTCCACGTCCGAAAAATTCTTCAATCGTAAACATTGGAGAAAAGAGGTGTTGAGAAAAGCCTAGCGGAAAAAAGTTTTTACACGCTCTTTTTGGGGAAAGGCATGGAAGAAATTGATATTTTTATCTCACCTTTCTGTTAAAAAATCATGAAATAAACCATTTTTTATGATGAGGTGCCCTGAGTGGTGCAACTCAGATTATATCAGTTACTAAATTGTTATATCGGGTCCAAAAATGATTATATGAGACCTACCAAAAAAATTTTATGTTAAAGCAAATTAAAGTTGCAGTTTAGTAGGTCTACAAAATGCTCTCGACTTGACTTACCTATATTTTATCTACAGCAATATTAAACAGTACTTTAAATAATCCATTTTTGGGGCATTGATTATAATACAGCTAAACTCTTTTAAAAAACCTGCATTTGCACTTGTTAAACTGCTGGTGGCATAAATGAATAATTTAACAATTAACAAATACTTAACATAGTAACAGACCTTGATCATTCCACATGAATTTGCCAAAAAAGAATTATTGCCTAAAATCAGTGTTAGTAAAAGGAGTAACAAGTATGGATCATTGTCTTTTTTATAGTGTTTGGTCCTTAGTTTTGTTTGTCTGACCTGTGATCCTTTTTGATCTGTAATGCTTGCGTTTGATCCTACTTTTATATTTTCAAAAGAAGTGCAAATTAATTTATATTTTAAAATTAATTTTTTTATAATTATTTTGATAATTAAGATTAAAGGGGTTAAAAATATTAAATTCAGTTAAAATTTTATAATTAGCCTTATTATTTATATTTTTATTTATTTTTGTATATTTTAAATAGTGGGACCCACTAAATGGCTCTAAATAAAAATTCTAGCTCCTACAAAAATTCCGATATAAATTACTTGTCGTGTTACATCTTTATCTTTACCTTGTTTGATCCCACTGCATCCACGTCTTCTCCATCCAGAACCTTTCACAAAAATATGACCTCTTAACCATTAAAATATAAAATGAATAAAAATTGACCAATCTTCTCCCACCTTTCACTTCGGCCAACTTAGCGTTCTTATTAATAAATTGGTTTTTACATTAACTATTACACAAATTAATTAGAAGCTTACACCTTAACGTATTAATTCATCTATAAATATCTGCAGCGGACACACAATGGAGATCAACAACTCATCATTTGTTCCTGTTCTAATATCCTCCCATTACATTGGTGACCTCTGTTTGGTGAATGTTTGAGATGAATAAAGAGATGCATCGATACTCAATTGATGCTCAATCTCAGCTATGGAACTTGTTGTTCAGCTTCATAAATTCCATGTCGATTATGTGTGCGGTGGAATTGGGCATCTCCGATATAATACATAGCCATGCCCAAACACCAATCAACATAGCCGACCTCGCTGCCTCCATACCCATTCCACCAAACAAAACCAGCCATCTCCGCCGACTCATGCGCCTCCTTGTTCACTCCAACGTCTGTTCCCGTTCATAAACGTGAGGATGGTGATGAGGGATTCCTCCTAACTCCTATGTCTCGGGTCCTTGTCACGTCGAACAACAATAATGGAGGTAACTTGTCACCCTTTGTTAGCTTGCTAACAGATTCGTCCCTGGTGACACCATCCCACAAGAAGATTCGTCCCTGGTGACACCATCTAAAGTAAATAATTTAATTAAATTTATGCAAAAGAAAATTTACTAGTAGATAATTTAATTAATAAGAAGATGTAGTGATATATTTTTTGAACTTTTGACAAAAAGTCTAGAATAGTAAAACAACAAATTCAAAAAACACGGACGACAGTCACCATCCCACAGTCAATTTCGTGGAAGATTCAAACAGTAACATAAGGCGAAGAAAAATATTGAAACTATCAGTTCCATCTTTCTAAACAAATAAAAAATGATTTCTTTTTTGAAAGAAAAATCCAAAGAAAACATAGAGTCAAAAAGTGATCCTGTTAAAGATGACGAACATATTCTCGAAGTTCATCGGGTCTTTGAGGAAGAACTTCAAAGCGGTGGCCCTCTTCGCGGATCTGAACTGGACAACGAGAGAGCAGCAGGACGACAATCACCATCCCACGGTCAATTTCGTGGAAGATTCATACACTAACATAAGGCGAAGAAAAAGATTGAAACTTTCAGTTCCATCTTTCTAAACAAACAAAAAATGTTTTCTTTTTCCAAAGAAAAATCCAAAGAAAACATAAAGTCAAAAAGCTATCCTGTTAAAGATGATGAACATATTCTCGAAGTTCATCGGATCTTCGAGGAAGAACTTCAAAGCGGTGGCCCTCTTCGCGGATCTGAACTGGACAACGAGAGAACGGGCCATGCGTCGCACAGCAGCACGCTTGATTAGGGATGGGCGGGGACGTTTAAATTACCGAGTCCGACCAAAGTCCGAAGCATGTCCGACCGAATTTGACCGACCAAATTCGGCTGAATTAAAACAAACCAAACATGGACATTTCTTTGTCCGACCAAACGACTGACCAAGTGTCTGATATTTTATATCAATAACATTTATAAGGCTAATATTATGTACTATAAATCAAAAAGGACTGTGCACTTTAATCATCTCAACAATAATTAAAAATTAGTATTAATCCGAAATTGAATAGATATAAAATAAAAGACTTGACCTTTACTTAGTTGAAAATTTGCAGATAAAAATTATAATAAGAAGTAGAAAGATGAGGCACAGGGCAGCAGAGGTAGGCGGCGGTGGAGGCTGTACCTGGCATGCAGGGCGCCCTAGGGTCCGCAGGCAACTAACAGGGCGGCGGAGAGGGTTTGCAGGCAGCACCGGGAGGGGGGGGTCGGGTTATGCAGGCAGTGCACAGGAGACGGAGGGAGGCAGAGAGGTACTCAGGAAGTGAGCAGGGCGGCCACAGGCAGCAGCAGAGGAGATGAGGGCTCTCTGTAAACAGTACTCGTTAGGGTAAGATTATTATTTCAGGCTGTCCACAGACACTGCTCGGGCCCGACGGACAACTCAAACAATGAGTACCCCGCTGGACAGGGCGATGACCTTGCAACCCCTGTTGTTCAACATCCATACGACCGATGCCCACCCCAATGCTCAACACCCCACTGGACAGGGCGATGACCTTGCAATCCATGTTGCTGCTGGCAACCAAGCACCCGCAGCCCAGCTATCCCTACCAGGATCTGGACGTACCCCACCGACATTACATCCAGCAACAGGCCACTCAGGGACTGCTCGGTGGCCACCTCCTCCACCTGGCGGTGGATTGTCACGGCGCAGCAGCAGTCACCCAGCGGAGCCTCCAAGGAGTAGGAGGGGGCGATGCCGGAGACGACATTGGTGACCATGTCAGAATCCTCGCCAATGATTTTGGGCGGTGCCAGTGGCTAGGATGCAGCAGACGGGGCAAGGATGAAATTGTCGGGGCAAGAGATGAAGGTTTGGACGAAGTGAATGCCGAAGAAGCCAAGGAGGCAAGGAAGGCAAAAGATGAGGACGATCTCGGAGAGGTTGAGGACGTGGAGAGGGGTGGAGGTGCGGATCTTCTCACGCCATCGATCCATGAGATAGTGGGCAGAGACAATGAAGAGCGCGAAGAAGACCTTGTCGGTGAGGTGAAGGGCTAGGTAGAAGGTGTCCGACGCAAAAATGTTCCCGACTCAACCGAAAGCATCTTCCAACTGCCAATCAGTAGTCTCTCAAGACAAACCCCCATCAAAAATATGCATCTCTTGCTTGCCGCCCATAGCCACCTAACCAAGAAACTCTTACTCTCACTTCTCAGATTGCAACGCAACACAACCAACGAAAGCAACCAAAACCGAAGAGAAAGCACAAAAGTGCGCACCTGTTCCTACTGAGGCCAGAGGAGGAGGATACCCGAAGCGGCGTCTACACAGTTGATGTGGAAATTATAACGCAAGTGCATGTGCCGAATCAAGTAATAAAAATGATAAGAAAGTATCCTCCCACGAGGAATTATTACTACAAATTTTTAGTTACCAAAACTAATTTAATTAATTGTACTTAAATAGAAATGAATTCAAAGAGTGATTAAATTATGGATTGAGACTAAACTAATCTAATATGCAATATTTAAATCAAATATTACTTGAAGACGACAAACCTAAGATTTTCAATATCACCTAGTGCTCTATATGATTAAAGTTATAACTTCTACTTGTGAGTTGCACATTTGGATTATTAACCACGGTAATTAATTATTTTTGACATCTCTTAGTTTCACAATAAACTTATCGGTCTCACCCAACTCCTATATCTCTATGAAATTGTGTATGCAAATTGACACTTTAAGTTCTACCCTTAATAGCTACCCAAGACATATGAGTATATCTTTGTCTCATATGTGAATCACCTAAAATAGATGAACAAAGGCTATTCATTCAATGACAAATTTAATCTTTCTATCTCTAGACCAGATCAAATCTCTAAATCAATCAATAAGTGATCAGGCTAATGATAGCATTAGTGAAAAGAATAAAATAGAAAATCCAACATCACAATCACGTACAAAAAAATTAATAACTTTTATTAATCAATGCACTAAGTGTCATTGAAAATCCTAGAAAAGAATTTACTCCATAAAGTATTTTATTAAACTCAAGAAATTCACATGTGATATGAAAGACATCATTTAATTACAAAGAAAGTAAATAAAAATAAAGAAAAACTCTTTTGGAGACAGCGTCTTCTTCTTCTGATCCAACCTCTTTGTCTTCCTTCTCTCGTCTTTCCTGGCGTCTCTTAGTCATCTAATGCTGTACTTTTTCTCTTCTTTAAAACCCTAATCAAGTTTATAAAGTATCCACCCAAATATTTTAATTGGGGTCCACCAGGTTCTCCAAAAATATCAGAAAAATCAGGTTTTCCGCTACCAACACTTGAGCGCTCACTATTTAGGCGCTCGAGCACTCAGCTCTCGGCCATAACGCTTTCTTAACAAAAAGGCGGGCGCTCGAGCTCTCACTATTCATGCTCTCGCGAGCTGGCTCGCTCAATTAGTAGCCTTATTTACAACATTAAATGTGTATTTATTTGCATTCATTAACAAAAAATAATTGTTAATGTTTTATAGTTAGAACTCGTTGGTTCAACCGTTAATTTCAGAACACGCATACTGAGCAGAGGCCGGTCGTGTGTTATGAACCATGAGGGTCATGTGTGCCTAAGTGTATGATGATAATGTCAATAAGACAACATCGGACTAAGTTATCAAAATATATTAGAGTACCCCCAGATTTTATTTATTTATTTTAGTGTTAGACCAAAGAATTATTTTTAGGTTGAACAACGTATTAGGGTGGGTTATTAGTTATAAAGCATATCATTGAAATGTTATGGTGTGTATTATATTTTATGGGATTTTTCTTTATTTTTTTAGGAGAAGGTGGGGGATTAGTTATTATTTTTTACTCGAATCGAAGGGGCGTTTTGCACCTAGGATTTTCGCAACTGAAAAGACCAAAGCTGACAAATTCTTTTGGGGATTGAGGTGGCTACCTCTAGATCAAGAACAAGTTATAAGTCGAAGGACAAATTATAAAGGGAGCCTTTGGAAGGATATAAGATGTCGAGGATTTACAGAGTTATACCTCTAGCATATTTAAAGATTTTATTTAGTTAGATGACATTCTAGAAGTGTGTTGTTTTCAGATTAAGGAATAAGGACTGGTATGGGACGATGTGTCACTTATGTGTCATGCTAGATACACATGACACTTAACCAATGAGTGTATATGGGACGCCTTTATAATCAGAGGTGTTACTTAGGTAGTATGGGTGGTATGGGACACTTGTACGATCTAGATGACAGTGTCATGGGACAGTATGCCCCAGTTTAGCTATGCATATGAGTGACAATGCTTAAATCGAGAAAAAATGCACCGATGAATTGTAGTCTACTATGTAGGAAGATGTGGGTTTATAGGAAGTATGAGGACCAATGAAATATAGAGACATGTGTAAAGTCATTTCAAATGACAACTCAAAAGCAATAAAGGATCAACTTTTGAAGTGTCCTAGAACAATTTAACTTTAGTACGTTGAAGTAATGAAGGATTCGTACTCTTCAATGATGCGTCTCTGTTAGGTTTAGGATGTGTCCTTATGCAAGGAGGCAAAGTGGTAGCCTCTCGTCAATTGAAGATTCACGAACAAAATTATGCAATCCATGATTTGGAACTGGTAGCAGTTGTTTTTGCCCTAATGATTTGGAGACATTACTTATATATAGCCAAGTTTGAAGTCTTCATTGACCACAAGAGTTTGAAGTATATCTTTGCCCAGCGTGACCTTAACCTTCGACAGAGGCGGTGGATGGAATATTTAAAGGACTACGACTTCCAACTCTTATACCACCCAGGGAAGGCGAAAGTTGTAGCAGACATATTGAGTCAAAAGGGCAAGGTGGACAAGGGTCAGCAGCTAGACTTTGGACTATGTCGGAACCCTGTGGAGCAACTAACAGGGTTACTCGCAAATCTGGTTATTTCCAATGATTTGGTTGATCGTGTTAAGCTAGCACAAATGGATGATGAGGAGCTAAATGAAATGTTGGACAAGACTTCTGACATTGTAGCTGATTCCAATAGTGTGATTAGATTTAGAGGGAGGTTGTGTGTACCTAAGGATGATCCACTAAGGCGGAATATCCTGAAGGAGGCTCATCTTTCAAAGTTCTTGATACACACTGGAGTTACTCAAATGTATCAGGATTTAAAGCGAACTTACTGGTGGATTGGAATGAAGAGGGATGTTGTGGATTTTGTCTCCAAATGCCAGACGTGCCAACAGATCAAAGCCCAACATCAACTACCAAGTGGACTATTGCAACCTTTAGAAATACCTACTTGGAAATGGGAGTGTGTCACATGTGATTTTATTGCAAAACTACCAAGGACTTAGAAGAAGCATGACTCCATATGGGTCGTTGTGGACTGACTAACTAAGGTAGCTCACTCCATCCCTACGAAATAAATGAGGATGGCGGAATACCTAGTAGGATTGTATATCGATAATATTGGGAAGTTGCATGGCATTCCAAAGGAAATAATCTCTGACCGAGATCCCCTATTCACCTCACATTTATGTGAAGCTTTCCAAAAAGCCATGGGGACCTACATCAAGGTGAGTACAGCATATCATCCCCAAACTGATGGTCATAGTGAGAGGACTATTCAAACTTTGGATGATTTGTGAGAGCTTGCATCCTTAATTGGGGAGGAGATTGGGAGAAATACTTAGCCTTGGCAAAATTCACCTACAATAACTCTTACCACGCCAGTATAGCGATGGCACCATTTGAAGCCTTATATGGTAGGCCCTGCAGGTCTCCATCGTGCTGGTTTGAGTCTACCGAGGCAGTTATAGTAGGGCCAGAGATGGTGAGGGACGCAACTGAAAAGGTGAAACTCATTCAACAAAAGCTTAAGGCAGCTCAGGATTGGCAAAAGAGTTATGTTGATACTCAGAGGAGGGACCTAGAGTTCAAAGTGGGGGAGCTCGTGTACCTAAAGACATCTCCTACGAAAGAGGTGATAATATTTAGAACATCAAGGAAGTTGAAGCCAAGATTCATAGGACCGTTTCCAATCTTGGTTCGAGTTGGAACTCGTGCATATAGATTAGCATTGATGCCAAGCATTGAAAAATAATTTAAGTTTGAAGCTTCTTTGTGAAGTCACTTAAAATAATATTTCTTGAGGTATCCTTTGCATTGTGATTTAAATAATTAGTTTTAAACAATGTAAAGTATGACTTAAATGATTATGTCACATGAATAATTAATTATCTCACTAGACTTGTTGTAAATGATTAATATTGTTGAATGTTGTCTACTTTGTGTTGTCAGGTTTTAATAATAATATATTTAAGTCATTTAGTTGCATGCATTTCTACTCGAATAAAATTATACTTATGTATAATTTTATTTTGTCGTTTAGATTAAGATCATCGGTCGCGATTGCGAGTTCACTTGAGAACCATCCAGGTCCATACAATTATTTAAAATGTTGTATTTTCCCTTTTGGCAGCCCTGGTCGGCCTAAGCCCAGATTCGACCACCATGGGCCGAGTGCAATCGGGGTCAAGGAATTGACTCAGTCCGACACGGGGCCGTACCTTTAAAATTATTTGAAAGATAAAATACTTGCCCTCATGGCGAAAGGGGTGACAGGGCGCAGTGGCGGAAGACAACTCATTATGCACTTGTGATACCAAGAGGGTGAGTCAATGGCAAATATAGTCAACTACAAGCCATGGGCCACGTAGCGTGCGTGCGCATACATGGGATTGCAGCTGGATGGGGCGGGCACCCCTCCTGGAATAATTAGAGCTCAGCATAGGCTCATTATCACTAACAGACTGAATAAATGATGATGGGGTATATATTGACTTGTTTCATTTACTTATGCAACTTAGTGGTTTTATCACTAACACGGTTTTGTGACCATAGGTGAGTAGCTTCTGACTGAGGATTAAGAGTGTGGTTGGTGGTTCTCTAACCAACCTAGGTTTGGTGAATTAATAATAAATTGGATATCCTTTTATTCTCTTGTGTTATAAATGTGGCTATGGGAAACGGACAGAGGTTGTGAGACTTGGTGTTCACATAGTTAATTTATCTTATGTATTGTTGCATGTTATTATAACATGATTTATTTTTATGATTAGTAAATTTCTAGAATTATTTGCCATGTTACGACTCATGTCTATAAATTTTATTTTTCATACTTCATATTTTTTAGTAACCCCCGGCCAGCTAGGGCGGGTCGTTACATGATTCTTCCACTGTGCCACTAACGATCTATTCTATTGTATGTTTCTTTTATTACTTGCAGGATGGGCTAAGTGGCGTTTTATCGGATGTGAGATCCATCAACTTAGACCCGCATCTAATACCTACTGGGATAAGATCCAGTTTATAAGTGGGAATGGACTATAGATCTTTAAATTGGTTAACCACTTTTAAAGAAATGACTTAGCCCATTAGTTTGCACTTTGGGCGGATCATTACATTGGATCCCACTTAACCCGGGTCATATAGTCAACTAGTTTTCCGGATTAATAACCCTCGAGGATGAGATCCCTCGAGTATGATTTCAAAGATAAGATCCACCGCAATTTGCCTTTGGGCATATTATATGAATCCCTTCCCAACCCTATATATAGCTTTATCGGGATTTAATGAGACGAGAGATGGGAAAAACTGAATCGCACGTACCATGAGCGGGTGCTCGTGCCAGTCAAAGAGAGCTATAGATTAGTGAGTAGGTTGTTCTATTCCCAAGGGATCTTGAAAACTCCCTTTTGAGTTCCTCACACCATGAGAAACATGGAGGTTTATGGGTACTGTTTAGTACAACGCACATTTGGACTTGTGGTTCAAAGGGTACTAAAGGTGACTGCTTGAGCGTCCTGGCTTTTGTATTCAAGGCCATGAGAACTATGGAGGAAAGAAGAGGACATGAGAATTATAGAGGAAAGAAGAGGACATGAGAATTATAGAGGAAAGAAGAGGCCATGAGAATTATGGAGGAAAGAAGAGGGCTTAAGATATACTGGTAGTCCCAAGGGACAAGGAAAATGAGAAAATGAGAATTATGGAGGAAAGGAGAGGGCTTAGGATATACTGGTAGTCCCAAGGGACGAGGAAAATGAGAAAATGCCAAGAGAGGAATCAGACCAGTCAGTTTGGGACGTTTCGGGTTTGCAGCCCCGTGGCTCGTCAGTAGTTGCCCTTAGGAGTGTTCACGAGAAGTATATAAATATTTTTATTCAAAATGAGAGTCAACTCCCATTTGCTAGTTTGTTATGTAGTTATATATTTGGACAAGTACTGACGTTTTTCATTATATATATGTAGGTGAGGATTAAATAATTAATACGCCGGCTTGGATGGAGGAGCAGTGACTTACCTTGCACACATACACCCATGCTCGCCAACAAAATGTTTGTTTTCACTGTTTCGATTGTTTTCTTATGTTATTATGAAAATGAAATACTTGTGATAGAGATTTTGGGTATATAGAAATGGATAGTCATAACAAGATCTGAAATATACATTAGTGTACAGTCTGAACGATAAAAAGTGGAAATGTGAATAGAATGAACTGGTGGGTTGAGACCCAAAACGTAGAATATTGTGATGTGGTCAAATTAAATATATGTGTGAAAAATATGGTCCAATGAATGTGTCTAGATTTCTATGTTTATACATGTTTATTTGATAGAGTGGTCCATACTTGCACTTTCATGGGAGATTTTGTCCATTTTATTTCAAAAATTCTTATCAATTTTATCGCCATTATTTTTGTATGAATTAGTTGTCATGTCTTCCATGTATTGACATGTTAGGGTTCCATGCATTCATCCATGCATACTGTTTGACATCTAGTATCTTGAGATGCTGAGAATAAATCCACTCAGGACCTGTGATGTTTCAGTTCGGTTCATGAATCAGCCGGATTCGGGGTGTCCCAATTACAATTCCACATCTTATAATGATATAACAAAGGACAATGCAACAATAAAAATAAATCTGAACAATTAACAAAACCTTCAAAAAATGTTCATATGTCTAAATGTTCAATATGGCATAATAAAGTCAACGATATAAAAAAAAATTCCGTGCTCAATTCATATAAAAAAATACTAAAACATCTTACAACTCACAAATCACAAAAGCTGCATAATAACAATATAATAAAGCAGTTTTATAATTCAAGAAATGCCCATATAAAAAAATCAATAGAACACCAACCAAATCTGTTCTCAATTACCACCTCACTATCTATCCCAACGCTACCAAATCAATGAACCAACAGACCAGACTCATGCAAACATTTTTCACTCCATTGTAGAAAAAACAAATCAACCATGCCCACCAAATTCAAAAGAGCAAACTATTTCAAGCAAAAAAATTGTATGTAAATTAAATTAAATTTCATTTCCATACCCACCAAATCAATGACCAACATCCACACCCCACTACAGTTCCACAACATTGTAGTCTCCAAACTAGCATCTTGGATAGCCAAATGAACAAACAAATATTTATCAAAAATTGAAATGAGAATTATTAGAAAAAAAATAAAGACCAAGAAAAATATTAAATATAACAAAATACTAAAAAAGACTTTTTAGAAAAGTTGAATGCCAAACATGGACTCCAAGGGAGGCACCCGTTGGAAGAGATAGGATTTGGGGCGTAGAAGGCGAAAAGGAAGAGTCGAACGACATGATAGTGAGGATCCTTGAAAGTTTTTGTATTTTATTTTGAAAGTATTTTTGGGTTCAAAATTTACTGCAACACTTACATGATTGGATTAAATCTTTTTAATTGAGGTCTTTAAAAAATTAACTCTAATAATTAAGTTAATCCTATTCAACTAAGAAGATTTAAGTCAATCATGCAAGTGTTACAGTGAATTTGCTAATACTTAGCTACATGAGATCTCTAATACCGTATACGTTCGATGAGTTAATAAGTAATATTGTAAGTGATCTTTGGACTAAATCGGTCTAATGAGAATGGTGGGTGGAATAGGAGTAAATTGGATAATTTCAAAAAGGCAATTCAACCTATATTTTGTGAACCGGCAACCTGCCAATCCAAGTAAAATCGATTGATTCATCAACTTATTTTGTGAATCAGCCGATTTATTCTAACCATGACGCTGGGTAGTTTGATGATGCAGCCGCCCACCCCCTAAATCCCTAACTCCCTCCTTTCTCCCGACTCCACCCGCTCCTCACTGTCGGTGGCAGCCACCACTCGGGGGTCAGGACCCGGCTAAGAGTTTTCTTTCCCCACAGTACATAACCCTCTTTTGTTTGTCACCTTTCTAGTGTACTCTTTTGCTTGTTATCTTTCTTTTTCACAGAGCTTGCTCGTATCATAACACTCGCACCTTTACTTACATGAAATGACGATGCTTGATTAATGATATTTTCCAGTAAATCCTAATGATTTAAGTTACTTATCTCCACCGCATAAAGGGTGCATGAAGGAATCATAAAGAAATAGAAGAAGCCAGAGGTTGGTAAGGTAGGAATAGGATAGGGATTGAATTGAGGGTGGCGGCTAGCAGGGAGCAAGGAGGGGGGGAATCTGGTAGGATTTTCCTCACCAAGGTCGACGATGACCTCTTTCCCCTTAGTTCCTTGCTTGTTCCCCTGCTTGGCTGGTGCCATGGAGGAGACGATTGGCCTGGAATCTGAAGGGAGTTGGAGAAATGGTTGAGATGATGGAGGATGGGACAGTGGTTAAACCCTGCTCCGAGGAAGATCTCCCTAGAAAATAGGAAGAAGAACAAAGAACAAAGATAAGAAGAAAACAAAGATTTAATTCATCAAAAGTCATGTCCTTTACAATCAGTCTCTCCCCCTTATATAGCCACACTTTCTAGTTTTCCCCCATTACAATTTATTCTCATTATTCACCTCGAATTCATCCTTACAATTTATTCTCATTATTCACCTCGAATTCATGGATCTCGCAATGCCCCGTAACGCCCTTTCGTTCTACTCACTTTATTCATACCAATTACCCTCCCCTTTACAAGAACCTTGTCCCCAAGGTTGTACAGATTACGAATTACAAGGAAGTATCCGTCATTGGAGTAGTATAAGGTAAGAAATTGGTACAGGAATAACAGCTGGCCAAGGCGCGACGAAATGCCATGCTTCAAAGCCAATGCATTAATCCCAGCAGCAATAGACGTGCACCTGTTTGATCCCAAGTGGCCCCCAATCTGCTGAATGCCACAAGTACCAAGCCTGGCCTTAGAAGTTAAAGATGCAGAAATAACAGCAATAACAAGAACAGAGGGCAATGTTTGCTCCTAGGATAGAGGAGACCCTAGTTTCTCAAGGTTTTCTCTAAAAGCAGACCGCATTCCAATTATCCGGTCAGCCATGGCCTTCACCTCCTTGAGCCACAAACTCTTCAGTTCAGGATCGCCAAGTATTGTAGAGACAATAAGAGCACCATGAATTGGTGGATTGCTATACATAGGCCTAGCTAATTGCTGCAACTGAATCTTCACAGCTACAGCTTTCTTGTCATCTTCACAGAGAACACTGAGGCAACCTACTCTTTGACCATAAAGACCCATATTTGTGGCATATGATTGAGCGCATCCAATTAAATGGCCATCTTCAAGAAAGATACGAATGGCTTTTGCATCTCTCTCCGGATCACCACTTGCAAAACCTTGGTATGCCATGTCAAAGAAGGCAAAATGATTCTTCACCTTGAACTGGTATGACATCTCTCTCCACTGTTCTTCTGTTGGATCTACTCCAGTAGGATTGTGTGCACATGCATGAAGCAAGAAGAAGGAACCATTTGGTGCATTCTTGATATCATCCATTATTGAAGCAAAATCTAGCCCCCTTGTCTCCGGATGATAGTAATGGAAAGTTCTTTGGGTCACCTGAGAATCTCTCCAAATATTATGATGGTTGGCCCAAGTTGGCACTGGTATGTAGATCTGGGAATCAGGAATGAAGCGCTTCTGAAAATCAGCAAAGAGTCGGCATGCACCAGTTCCAGAAAGTGCTTGCACCGCTGCAATTCTTTTATCCTTAATTAGGTGAGAGTTATCCCCATATGCCAGCTTCAATGTTTCCTCTACCATTGCTAGACTCCCACCCATCGGATGATACTCCATATTCTTATGTCCGGCGATACGCCTCTCGGCTTCCCGGACGCACTCAAAAACAACCGGCTTCCCATCGTCATCCCGGTACGTTTGCGGAATCCTTCCTCCCGACATCCTTGCCTGTTCTTCCCTTTGGGTGTTTCTTCGACTATCTTGCCATTGATCATCAATATCCAACCCAACAGGAACTCTCATATGAGATGTCCCAATTCCCTCACGATTATCCAGATTCCCCTAACCTCAACTCTCGATTGCATTAACATGTCGAGTTTTGTAGAAATTTCAGCAACAGCAGTAATCAAGTAATCCTGAATCTGTTTAATGTGAGATAATTCAATCGAGTTTGGTGATGGATTCGTACCTCCCTCGCCTTGCTCTGATACCAAATTGGTAGGATTTTCCTCACCAAGGTCGACGATGACCTCTTTCCCCTTAGTTCCTTGCTTGTTCCCCTGCTTGGCTGGTGCCATGGAGGAGACGATTGGCCTGGAATCTGAAGGGAGTTGGAGAAATGGTTGAGATGATGGAGGATGGGACAGTGGTTAAACCCTGCTCCCAGAAAGATCTCCCTAGAAAATAGGAAGAAGAACAAAGAACAAAGATAAGAAGAAAGCAAAGATTTAATTCATCAAAAGTCATGTCCTTTACAATCAGTCTCTCCCCCTTATATAGCCACACTTCCTAGTTTTCCCTCATTACAATTTATTCTCATTATTCACCTCGAATTCATCCTTACAATTTATTCTCATTATTCACCTCGAATTCATGGATCTCGCAATGCCCCGTAACGCCCTTTCGTTCTACTCACTTTATTCATACCAGAATCGAGAGAGGAGAATAGATATGATATGTCATGGCCATTGTTCAGTCGTAATTTTTTCTTTTTAAACCAGAGTTTTAACACTATTAGGTTGTAGGGGGTTCAAGTGACTTCTATGCAATTCATTAATCATCTAGCAATCGCTTTTTCCCTGTTTAGCATCTTCTTCTGCCAATATATAGTTGTTGATTTTTTGTCGTATTTATTCTGCTTTGTTGCACGCATGATTATCATCTTTATTTCACAGTTTCCTTTTTTATAATGAATTCTTAGAATAGTTTGTGGTGATTGATATGGAAATGGGAAGGTGTCTTCATATCCAAAGGTGCAGGGAGGGAGAGAGGGTGACTGGGAAAGTCTTTTCAAAAACAAAAAAGGAACCACCGGGTACTAGCTTTATTAAGTTTTTGTGTTATTTAATGGTTTATTATTCAATTTCATTATATTTGGTTGCCTCTTATGAAGTTAATTGGTATATTTTAAATATATATTAATAATAAGTTTTAAATGTATCCCAAACATTGCATGTCTTTGGCTAGTTTAATTCCTTTACTATTAATTACTATTAATTTTTTACTAGTTTTTCCTATTAATACGATAGAAAGAAAGTTATACCAGATTTGTATAGAGCTCTTCACGGCTCCTTATTGAATCTAAACGGGGTCACGTAGTTAATTCTAATAGGGTGTGTAAAACTCGTGGCTTAAATCAGAGTTTTACGTTACCAAAATAGTCTGTTCAACCATTGGTTCAGTTCGAATTAGTTGCATAACGTGTGTGCTGAGGCCGACTGTGTGTTATGAACGATGAAGGTTAAGTGGAGCCAAGTAGTGATAATGTTAGAAAAATGATAAAAAATGAGTTATAAGAGTATATGATAGTATGCCAGTTTTTATTTTATGCATTTGATCGCAAAATTATTTTTAGGCCAAATAATGTATTATGAGGCCTTGATAGCAGTTTGGGCGGGTTATTAGTTATATAACATGTCATTTTGATGTTATTGAGTGTATTATATTTTATGGTATTGTTCATATTTTTCATATTTATTTGGATTTTTTTTAGAATTTATTAAGAGTTAGTTATTATTTTTAACTCGAGTCGGAGTCGAGTTAATTTTTAATTACAAAATTGCCACCGAAACTTTCCCCCTAAGTTTCTTCCTCTCACCCAATAGCCTCCCCAATCGCCGGTGTCATAGCCGCCTCCGGCCGCCGCACCGCTGCTTATCTACACCACCAACCTCCACCGGATAGTCGTCGAGACATCCTTCGCCTTCCCCGGCCGTCACCTGGCCTCCCCGACACGAGGAAGCCACGAGCCAGTACCGCGCTCCCAACTCCGACTTTACCGCCGTTATCGTGCCGTCGTCGCCGTCCCTTTGACTAAGGTGATCTTTTCTGTCCCCGTGTACTTCCACCAAGACCGGCCCAAGGTCGATCGAGCATCCCTACCCGACACCCACGGTCACCACCGACTACTGTCACCGCCGTTGTCGCCCACGTCCGCATCATGGTCACGTCGAGCTCGCTGAGCCGACGCTAACGCATAGCGCCGACCACGTCACCTCATCGGCCGGAAACCATCGAAAACGACAGAATCTACCAGAAAAGACGAATATTGCTGGATTCTCCAAAAATCGTAAGATTTTGGCCAAATTCCTTCTGTTAAACCCAATCGAAATTCAAACACCACTGAGTGCTGAATTAGATTCCCGAGACACACGACCAAACCCTATTCAACGCAGATTGCCGTTGATTGTTGTTGTTGTCACCAATGACGCGAGTTATAATTAACTTCAACTTAATTATTTAACATTGATAATTATTACCATAGCATACTAGGACTTGATTATTGGAGATAATTAAATACCTTGATTGTGAATAAAACATATGTACATAATTTGAATTGTATTGAATTAATGCTAATGAACTAATTAGGTAAATTAAGTATGAGCTGCTAATTAACTGCAATGTAGTTAAGATAATCATGATGTGAATAAGGCTAATGTGGGTGGTATTTAAGATGTGTGAATACATCATTCAGATAGTAGGTGTTAACTTTTAGATTTGAAGTGTAGGTACGGAGTAGGAGCTCGTTCCCTAAGCATGTGGACACGATTAGAGCTTCTACCATGTATGTTTAGGACTTAAATCTAGTTTGACTTTTTCTTCTATTGTGATTTGATATGACCGATGAGCAGACGTGTCAGGAAGTGGATTTATCGTATCCAACTCCACATGGGTCATTTAATCGATCGTATTATGGGATTAATAACCCTCAAGGATTAAATCTCTCGAGTTTGTTTTCAAAACACAAATCCAGATCATGATGTCTTTGGGCCTACTATAATATAATCCCTACCCAAAGCTACGTATACATAGTTTTCTCAACTTTGGTGGGCACTTATCTGCCAACTGTCAACTGAAGCCTCAACTGTCAACTATGAAATGAGATGGTCGAACTAATGTCTACTCCTTGGTCCACAGCAATGAGACTAATGAATTTTTGGCTCAAAAGACATTGCCTCCGAGGAGTACTGCTTTTATTTGCCTTTCGTTGGATCAGTTTCAAGCTGAAGTCGATGAGGATGGTGTATGTCTAACTTTGGTGGTGTCCAGACATGTGGAGTCTAGTAATACATCATCCACTTTGCCACCAACATGTGCCTCCTTGCTTGAACAATTTTCTGATGCTTAAATTGATCTCTTATTGGATGCTTCAATTCCTAACAAGCCTCACTATAAAATGACACTCGAAAAATATCATGAGCTTAGAAGACAAGCAGAAGAGCTCTTAAAAAGAGGTTATGTGAGAGAAAGTACTAGTCCATGCACGACAGCGGTCTTGCTTGTCCCTAAAAAGGATGGTTTCCTGCGTATGTAAGTCGATAGTCGAGCCATTTACAGAATTACAGTTCGTTAAAGCTTTCCTATGCCTCGTCAGGATCATATGTTGGACAATAGTATTTTCAAAAGTAGATTCGCAGAGTGGGTATCACCATATTTATATTCAACCGGGAGATGAGTGGGAAATGGTGTTAAAGACTCGAGAAGGCTTGTTTGAGTGGCTGCCCATGCCTTTCGGTTTGCCTAATATGCCTAATTTTTTATGAGCCATAAACGAGACATTACGGCCATTTATTGGGAAGCGTGTAGCTTATTTTAATGACGTACTTATTTATAGCCATGATATGATGGAGTCTCATCCACAACACTTGAGAGATGTGTTTACTACATTGAGGATGGAAAAGTTGAATGCAAATCCTAGCAAGTGTTTCTTCTTTATTTCGAAGGTGATCTTCCTAGGATACAAGTTTTTGATATAACTTTTTATAACTTCTTATAAAAAGTTACATATGATATGGCAAAATTAAGGTAAAGTTAAAGTTACATATGATAACTCATTTGAGATATTAAGTTAAAGTTACATATGTTTACAATAACTTCTTATAACTTTGATAATATTAAATTTTTTATATTATTTAAAAAGGATAAATAACTTTTTATTTTATTTATTAAAACATAGCCGGCACAATATTGTGCGGGGGTCCTTGACTAGCTAGTGCATATGATATGGCAAAATTCAATGATAGAGCTCAATAACGGATCGAACACTGAAGCCAGGTGTGATCTTGTATTCCTTCAAGCCAAAATCTTTGAAGATTTTGCTCCATTCTTTCTCTTCTCTTTGCCAACTAGAAGTCATGGTCATCATCAAAACATCGGCCTCGCATTGTACTTGAGTATGCTCGGAATTTTTCAACTTGGAGTTCACCACCACTTCCATTATTATCCCCTTTCCTCCCTCTTCTTTGTTTGCCACTGCTTTCTTGCAAATCTTGATAATCTGTACGCACTCCTCGTCGTTCCAATAGTGAAGAATATACTGAGTCATCTGTCACCAGTCATCGAGCCGTCTGCAGACTAGTTTGAATTGAATAAATGTTTACCTTGAGCAGAACTGCATCGGTAGATGGGATGTGCTTGAACATGTCCCCTACTATGAATTGAACCCCGTCATCCTTGGCAAAGTCTGCAGCCACATGGGGAAGATCCAAGACCTTGACGTTCAAGTCGGGAAAGGCCTTGGCAATGGTCCTGGCACAACCACCTGTCCCACCACGCACATCAATTAGCGACTTCAAGCCGTGGAACAGTTGGGGGAATGTGTGACAATGAAGCTCATCAACAACTGACTGTCACTGTCCATGCCGGCATTGAAGTCTTTGTTTAGATCAGGCTTTTGTTCCGCCACAACCCACATGTTAGCACCATGGCAAAGCTCGAAGGGTAGTGAGCCCTCCATCTTGATCCAGTCTCCCAAGTAAAATAATGGATTCACTAGTGCGGGATCCAACACCATTTTGGAGTAGGGGACGACACCTATATTGTCATGATTTGTGGAAGGAGCTTGGAAGTGGGAGTGAGAATATACCTAGGCTCGGAAGTACCACTGCTCTGTCCAAGGCAAAGATGCCCAAGTGCACAAGCAGGCGCATGAGGCGATAAAAATGGGAAGATTTGGTTTCGGGAATGGAAATTGCAGCTGCTAGTTCAGAGAGGAACATGGAAGAGGAGTCAGTTGAGTGAATCAGGTCTGGTATGCCTATTTGTATTGCACACCTCAGGGCCATGGAGTTCACATAGCCAAATTGGATGCTGAGAAGGTTGGTGTGTGGCTCAGAGAGCTCGCTAGACATCTCATGCACCTTGGATAGCCATCTGATTTGGTCCAGATTATGAAGCTAGCTAGGGTATAGTTTGAGCAACTTCTGGACTCCTATTGTGAAGTTGGGAAGCAAGTTGGATATCTTGGTAGACTATTTATAGTCATCACTGGAATAGATCAGCAACAGAAGCAATAATAAAATTATTTTGCCAAATGGAAGGCTCACGATTGTCATGACCTTTATTCTACGATGGCTGGCGAGGATGGATGATATTGTGCATTGCACCTGGAAGATCACTGCTAATCTTGTCTGCATTTTATTGTATGTGATGCGCCAAATTGTATTGTTGGGTTCTGGTCATCATCTCAGCACCGGTCGACTACGGAAGTTGTATTGGAATTGGACCTCTTGCGGTCGAGGTCTCATAACTCGAGGGTGAAGTTTGTTGCAGGAGACATGTTCCAGTCCATCCCTCCTGCAAATGCAGTCTTCTTGAAGGTGCACTAAATTGAACTAATTAGTTCAGTTTTGTTTACACTAAAAATTACTTCATTTGTTTCCTATTATTTAAACTAGGCCAGATGTCGCATCTGATGAACGATTATATTAGAGATAGACACTAATTTTATAAATAAATCCTTATTAAAAAATAAGATAAACTATTATAATAATCTAATATCTTAAATATAAACTCTGATTTCAAAGACAAATTCTAATTAAATGAGAAAATAGATTATAATAATTTAATTTTTGTTATGTTTGTTATATCTTAAATTAGCTTAATCTCACACTTTTCACTTTTAGTTCTCTAGTACTTATTAATAAGATAAACATTTTTATGATAAAAAATTCATAGCAATATATTATGATATATTTTAAAATTTTTTCTGCGGTTTCATCCTAAAGAACATACATGACTACGGTTAAGAAGTGGCGTAGTATATATATGTATATATATATATATATATATATATATATATTAAATTTTATGTTTGCCATCCTTCTACACACTTAATATTTTACCAAAGCCAATTTTTTACTGGAGAAAAAGCATAGAATATTGTCTGAGAAAACACACACACACGTGCGTGTGTGTGTGTGTACTATATATATATATATTGTCTTTAGGGCTGATGTACTTCGTCAATGGGTTTTGTTCAATGTTTTAGTGGATTCTGCACAATTGGAATGATGAGAAGTGCGTCAAGATATTGAAGAACTACAAAAAAGCTATTCCAAGCAAGGAAGAGGGAGGTAAGGTGATGATATTGGATATGGTGGTGAATTCCACCCCAGGTGACCATATGGCGACACAATATCAATATTTCATGGATTTGTTGATGATGGTCGAGGCAAATGGAATGGAGAGAGACGAGAATGAATGGAAGAAGTTGTTTGAAGATGCAGGTTTCAAATCATACAACATCACCCCAGTGGTTGGATCAATGTCGCTGATTGAGCTCTACCCTAAGCACGAGTTTCAAGGATCAGCATCCTTACTACAGCCCTTATATAATGTATAATAATTGTGGGTTTGTCTGTTTGCAATTAACAAAAATCCGCACACATTACAAGAAGAAAATAAATATAATATTATTGTTATAAATTTCCATCGGGATACACGTTTACTAAATATTCATTAGATGAAGTTTTATAGAGTAGAGATACATACATTAACGTGCATGACTACACATCTAAGGCATCGGCCATGAGCTAATTGCAGATCAAATGACATTTCTTTTAAACTTATTTCATTATATGACATGTACGTGCACAACATATTAATAAGAAGATTTAGTAGATATATTTTTTGAACTATTGATAAAAAGTCTAGAATAGTGAAACAACAAATTTAAAGAACACGGACGAGAGTCACCATCCCATAGTCAATTTCATGGAAGATTCAAATACGAACTTAAGGGTGAAAAAAAGATTGAAACTTTCAGCTCCATCTTTCTAAACAAACAAAAAATGATTTCTCTTTTGCAAGAAAAAATCCAAAGAAAACATAGAGTCAAAAAGCGAACCTGTTAAAGATGACGAACATATTCTTGAAGTTCATCGGATCTTCAAGGAAGATCTTCACGGATCTGAACTGGACAACGAGAGAGGGCCATGCCTCGCACAGCTGCACATTCGACTAGGGGTGGGCGCGGACGTCTAAATTACCGAGTCCAACCGAAGTCTAAAGCATGTCCGACCGAATTTGACCCACCGAATTCGACTGCATTAAAACAAATCAAACATAGACATTTCTTTGTCTGACAGAATGATTGACCGAGCATCCAATATTTTATATCAATAACATTTATACGGCTAATATTATGCACTATAAATCAAATGGGACTGTGCACTTTAATCATCTCAACAATAATTAAAAATAAGTATTAATCCTAAATTGAATAGATATAAAATAAAAGACTTGACCTTTATTTAGTTGAGAATTTGCAGATAAAAATTATAATAAGAAGTAGAAAGATGAGGCACAGGGCGGCGGAGGTGGTACCTGGCATGCAAGGTGCCCGAGGGTCCGCAGGCGATGCACAAGGTGGTGGAGAGGGTTTGCAGGGAGCGCCGGGGGGGCAGGGGTACGTAGGCGGCACACCGGGCGTTGGAGGGAGGCAGAGGGGCTACTCAGGAAGCGAGCAGGGCGGCCACAGGCAGTGGCAGAGGAGATGAGGGCTCTCTGTGAACAGTACTCATTAGGGTAAGATTTTGATTTCGGGCTGTCCACAGACACTGCTCGGGCCCGACGGACAACTCAAACAATGACTTGGTCGGACAAGTTTTGTCTGACAAAATTTTTGACAGACGCGGACAACAGGTTGTTCGACGTCCATCCGACCGATGCCCACCCCTACGCTCAACACCCTGCTGGACAAGGCGATGACCTTGCAACCCCGGTTGGTGCTGGCGACCAAGCACCCCTCGTTGGTGGCCATCGACACCAACAACTCCTTGCCATCGAGCACCAGCGGCCCAGCTATCCCTACCAGGATCTGGATGTACCCCGCCAACATCACGTAGCACTAGCCCAAGATGAAGTCGTAGTCGAACCCGTCCAGCAGCAGGCCACCGAGGGACTGCTCGGTGGCCACCTCCACCTCCTGGCGGTGGATTGTCACGGCGCAGCGGCAGTCACCCAGCCGAGCCTCCAAGGAGTCGGATGGGGCGATGCCAGAGACAACATTGGTGACCATGTCGGAATCCTCGCCGATGATTTTGGGCGGCGCGGGTGGCTGGGATGCGGCAGACGGGGCAGGGATGAAATTGTCGGGGCAAGAGATGATGGTTTGGGCGAAGTCAATGCCGAAGAAGCTGAGGAGGTAGATGATGGAGGCAAGGAAGGCAAAGATGAGGATGATCTCAGAGAGGTTGAGGACGAGGGGTGGAGGTGATCTTCTCACGCCAACGATCCATGAGATAGTAGGCAGAGACGAAGAAGAGGGCAAAGAAGACCTTGTCGGTGAGGTGAAGGGCAAGGTAGAAGGTGTCTGACGCAAAAATCTTCCCGACTCAACCAAAGGCATCTTCCAACTGCCGATCAGTAGTCTCCCAAGACAAACCCCCAAAAAAATCTGCATCTCTTGCTTGCCGCCCATAGCCACCTAACCAAGAAACTCATATTCTCAATTCTCAGATTGCAACGCAACATAACCAACGAAAGCAACCAAAACTGAAGAGAAAGCACAAAAGTGTGCACCTATTCCTACCGAGGCCAGAGGAGGAGGATACCCGGAGCGGCTTCCACACAGTCGATGTAGAAATTATAACGCAAGTGCACGTGCCGTATCAAGTAATAAAAGTGATAAGAAAGTATCGTCACAAGAGGAATTATTACTAGAGTTTTCAATTTCCACTGCATTCTTGCAATTCTTGAGAATCTGTACGCACTCCTCGTCGTTCCAATAGTGAAGAATATACTGCACAGATTAAGAAACATTTTTTTAATTACTGTATATTCAGCGAGCGAAAGTTTTCATCTGGGTAGCCGTCTAGCAGACTAGTTTGAATTGCATAAATATTTACCTGGAGCAAAACTGCATCGGTAGATGGGATGTGCTTGAACATGTCCCCTACTATGAATTGAACCCCATCATCCTTGGGAAAGTCTGCAGCTACATGGGGAAGATCCAAGACCTTGACGTTCAAGTCGGGAAAGGCCTTGGCAATGGTCCTGGCACAACCACCTGTCCCACCACCCACATCGATTAGCGACTTCAAGCCGTGGAACAGTTGGGGGAAATGTGTGACAATGAAGCTCATCAACAACTGACTGTCACTGTCCATGCCGGCATTGAAGTCTTTGTTTAGATCAGGCTTTTGTTCCGCCACAACCCACATGTTAGCACCATGGCAAGGCTCGAAGGGGAGTGAGCCCTCCATCTTGATCCAGTCTCCCAAGTAAAATAATGGATTCACTAGTGTGGGATCCAACACCATTTTGGAGTAGGGGACGACACCTATATTGTCATGATTTGTGGTAAGGAGCTTGGAAGTGGGAGTGAGAATATACCTAGGCTCGGAAGTACCACTGCTCTGTCCAAGGCAAAGATGCCCAAGTGCACAAGCAGGCGCATGAGGCGATAAAAATGGGAACATTTGGTTTCGGGAATGGAAATTGCAGCTGCTAGTTCAGAGAGGAACATGGAAGAGGAGTCAGTTGAGTGAATCAGGTCTGGTATGCCTATTTGTATTGCACACCTCAGGGCCATGGAGTTCACAGAGCCAAATTGGATGCGGAGAAGGTTGGTGTGTGGCTCAGAGAGCTAGCTAGACATCTCATGCACCTTGGATAGCCATCTGATTTGGTCCAGATTATGAAGCTAGCTAGGGTATAGTTTGAGCAACTTCTGGACTCCTATTGTGAAGTTGGGAAGCAAGTTGGATATCTTGGTAGACTATTTATAGTCATCACTGGAATAGATCAGCAACAGAAGCAATAATAAAATTATTTTGCCAAATGGAAGGGTCACGATTGTCATGACCTTTATTCTACGATGGCTGGCGAGGATGGATGATATTGTGCATTGCACCTGGAAGATCACTGCTAATCTTGTCTGCATTTTATTGTATGTGATGCGCCAAATTGTATTGTTGGGTTCTGGTCATCAGCTCGGCACCGGTCGACTACGGAAGTTGTATTGGAATTGGATCTCTTAACTCGAGTCAAGTTCTGGTCAACAGCCGGGAGGAGTTCGAATGGGAATGTTACTACTTACAATTCGCCGTTGTTGAATTCTTCTAGTTATGTGCAGACCCTTGATTTCTATACAAAAAGTTAAGTAATGATGCACAAGTTAACATAGTGAGCATAATGAATTAGTTTTTGACCCGCAAATATTGGAGGAGACGCTAAAAGAATAAATTATTTTTTCTTGGCGCTTTTATTTTCGTATTGGGCAGTACGTGATTGACTATTATTTGGCCATGGAACATATGTTAATTTTTTAAATTTTCTCCACGTCTGAAAAATTCTTCAATCTTAAAACATTAGAGAAAAGAGGTGTTGAGAAAAGCCTAGCGGAAAAAATTTTCTCCACGCTCTTTTTGCGGGAAGACATAGAACAAATTGATATTTGTTTCTTACCTTTTTGTCAAAAAATCATGAAAAAACCATCTTTTATGATGAGGTGCCCTGAGCGGTGCAACTCAGATTATATCAGCTGCTAAATTGTTATAACGGGTCCAAAAAAGATTATATGAGACCTACCGAAAAAATTCATGTTAAAGCAAATTAAAGTTGCAGTTTAGTAGGTCTAAAAAATGCTCTTGACTTGACTTACCTAAATTTTATCTACAGCAATATTCAACAGTACTTTAAGGAATCAATTTTTGGGGCATTGATTATAAAACAGCTAAACTCTTTTAAAAAACATGCATTTGCACTTGTTAAACTGCTGGTGGCATAAATGTATAATTTAACAATTAACAAATACTTAACATAGTAACAGACCTTGATCATTCCACATGAATTTGCCAAAAAAGAATCGTTGCCTAAAATCAGTGTTAGTAAAAGGAGTAACAAGTATGGATCATTGTCTTTTTTATAGTGTTTTGTCCTTAGTTTTCTTTGTCTGAGCCTGTGATCCTTTTTGATCTGTAATGCTTGCGTTTGATCCTACTTTTATATTTTCAAAAGAAGCGCAAATTAATTTATATTTTAAAATTATTTTTTGTTATAATTATTTTGATAATTAAGATTAAAGGGCTAAAAATATTAAATTCAGTTAAAATTTTATAATTAGCCTTATTATTTATATTTTTATTTATTTTTGTGGATTTTAAATAGTGGGACCCACTAAATGGCTCTAAATAAAAATTCTAGCTCCTATAAAAATTCCGATATAAATTACCTGTCGTGTTACATCTTTATCTTTACCTTGTACGATCCCACTGCATCCACGTCTTCTCCATCCAGAACCTTTCACTTACTTTCCACTGTATTCACGTTTTCTCCCACAAAAATATGACCTCTTAACCATTAAAATATAAAATGAATAAAAATTGACCAATCTTCTCCCACCTTTCACTTCGGCCAACTTAGCCTTCTTATTTATAAATTGGTTTTTACATTAATTATTACACAAATTAATTAGAAGCTTATACCTTACCGTATTAATTCATCTATAAATATCTGCAGCGGACAAACAATGGAGATCAACAACTCATCATTTGTTCCTGTTCTAATATCCTCCCATTACATTGGTGACCTCTGTTGGATGAATGTTTGAGATGAATGAAGAGATGCATCGATACTCAATAGATGCTCAATCTCAGCTATGGAACTTGTTGTTCAGCTTCATAAATTCCATGTCGATTAAGTGTGCGGTGGAATTGGGCATCGCCGATATAATACATAGCCATGCCCAAACACCAATGAACATAGCCGACCTCGCTGCCTCCATACCCATTCCACCAAACAAAACCAGCCATCTCCGCCGACTCATGCGCCTCCTTGTTCACTCCAACGTCTTTTCCGTTCATAAACGTGAGGATGGTGATGAGGGGTTCCTCCTAACTCCTATGTCTCGCATCCTTGTCACGTCGAACAACAATAATGGAGGTAACTTGTCACCCTTTGTTACCATGCTAACAGATTCGTCCCTGGTGTCTCCATGGCACTTCCTTGGTCAATGGTTCAAAGGCAAAGATCACACCCCGGCCACACCATTCGGTATGTGCCATGGTGTGGAAACTGTGGGAATGGGCCAACCAGCATCCGGACTTCAACAAGAAGTTCAATGAGGCCATGGTCAGTGACAGCCAGTATCTAATGACAACTTTTCTGAAGAAGTGCGTCACTGCCTTTGAAGGACTGAAATCCCTGGTTGACGTCGGTGGCGGGTCTGGTGGCGCCGCACGTTCTATTGCTAGGGCATTTCCGGACATACAGGTGGTGTCTGTATTGGATCTTCCTCATGTGGTGGTTACAGCTTTGCCCGAGGACTCGCAGGGTGAAGTTTGTTGCAGGAGACATGTTCCAGTCCATCCCTCCGGCAAATGCAGTCTTCTTGAAGGTGCACTAAATTGAACTAATTAGTTCAGTTTTGTTTACACTAAAAATTACTTCATTTGTTTACAATTATTTAAACTAGGCCAGATGTCGCATCTGATGAACGATTATATTAGAGATAGACACTAATTTTATAAATAAATCCTTATTAAAAAATAAGACAAACTATTATAATAATCTAATATCTTAAATATAAACTCTGACTTTAAAGACAAACTATTATAAGTAAACTCTGATTTCAAATAATCTAGCAGCTCTCGTTAGGTGGGTTGCATGCACTACAAATGCATGCAGTGCACCACAGAGGAGCTTTATATATATATATATATATATATAATGGAAACCTCAGTTCGAGGCAAGAAAAAATTTTCTTCCGCCCAATTAACCTAGACCATTTGATTACAAGGACATTCGAATTGACTGTATTTTCATAAAAAATAGGTCGTCCAATTGCTAGAGCTTGAATGCAGACCCTGTAGGCCTGACCCAACTGCCTCCGGCTAGGTCTAGCCGGAGAACAGCTTGGCCGCCCTGTGGCCAAAGCGGCCAGATCTGGCCAGGTCATGGGCCAGCCACCGGTGGCAATGGGATGGGTGGTATTTTTCTTTTTTCGAAAATGAATATATTTAAATGTGATTTAATCAAGCCCATCCTTATAATCGAAGGGTTTATATTGATTTGGCAACAGGAAATTTATCGTGCCCCTGGGGCAGGCTATTCGTATATGTGTGTGTGTGTATGGAAAAAAATTATATATCAGTTACTTCTCCTATAACTTATACAATATAAATATTTTATTTAAACCTTTTTAGTATGTCCCATAAAATAATATTTATATATAATAAAAGTAGAGTGCATGAGTAAGAAGTTGATAAAATTATTTTTTTCTTTTGGTATCATTATAACCTACGTTTACATTCTCAAAGGAAGCGCAAGTTAGTACATATTTTGAAATTAATTTTATTATAATCATTTTAAAAATAAAATTAATGAATTAAAAAAATCAAATTGACTTAAGATTTTCTAATTATCCTTATTATTATTATTTAATTTATTTATGTGGATTTTGAACTGTAAGACCCACTAAATTGCTCTAATAAAAATGTTCTAGCTCATATAAAATACCTCTAATCATGATATAATCTCACCAATGCAAAAAAGAAAAAACTCCTTCCAACCCAAATGCATGAAAAATTAAAAAAATTATCATAATAATTAAAAATATATTGGAGCCCCCGAGTAAGACATTACTAAGAAGCCCATTTAATAGGCTTTTTTTTCTATTATTTTAATTTTATTTTTTACTTAAAAAATGAAAATAAAATTTTCATCATTTGCCATATTTTTTTCTTAGCTTTGGGATGACATCTTTTGAATTGCATACTTATTAAGCAACAAATAATTTTTTACCATCAAATTTCTCTATTTATCAGTGGCATTATTAAGACCATAATTTTATGTACTATACGGTGACGCAAATTTTGTAGTACAACTTGCTACGAATTAAATTTTATTTTAACTAGGTAAGTAATATTAATAATTGTGAGATTCCTTAACTTAGTCCCACATCTAATACCTACTGGGAGAAAATCCTGTTTATAAGTGGGAATGGACTATAGATCTTTAACTTTGGTTAACTATTTTAAAGAAATGACTTAGGCCCATTATGTTACACTTTGGGCTGGGTCATTACAAATGTTATCAGAGCAACCTGGTTCTGTGTTAGATGGTAGGCTGGACTAGGTGTTAGCATGGTGCCGGTCATGGACTAGAGTAGGACGTGGCTGGGTTAGCAACGGAGGCTGTGGTAGAATTTCGGGATGGAATTTCCTAAGGTGGGTGGATGTGAGACCATCAACTTGGTCCTGCATCAGGTCATGGGATTAGAGAAGGTGGATGAAATTTCTGAGGGATGAAATTTCTTAAGGTGGGTGGGGATCGAAATTAGTCCTAATCATAGGTGGATGAAATTTCTAAGGTGGGTGGATTGTGAGATCCTTCAACTTAGTCCTAGCATTTAATACTTACTGTGAGGATATTTACAGGGGAATAGACTATGAATCTTTAACTTGGTTTAACCATTTTAAAAAAATAACTTAGGCCTATCATGTTGTACTTTGGGCTGGGTCGTTACAATAATCTACTTTCGACCTTATGATCATAAGGTCTAAAATAGATAATTTAATTAAATTTATGAAAAATAAAATTTAATGGTAGATAATTTAATTAATAAGAAGATGTAGTAGATATATTTTTTGAACTATTTGATAAATAGTCTAGGATAGTGAAACAACAAATTCAAAAAACACGGACGACAGTCACCATCCCACAGTCAATTTCGTGGAAGATTCAAACACTAACATAAGGCGAAAAAAAGATTGAAACTTTCAGCTCCATCTTTCTAAACAAACAAAAAATGATTTCTTTTTTGAAAGAAAAAATCCAAAGAAAACATAGAGTCAAAAAGCAATCCTGTTAAAGATGACGAACATATTCTAAAAGTTCATCGGATCTTCGAGGGATGAACTTCAAAGCGGTGGCCCTCTTCACGGATCAGAAACTGGACAACGAGAGAGCAGGCCATGCCTCGCACAGCAGCACGCTCAACTAGGGGTGGGCGGGGACGTCTAAATTACTGAGTCCGACTGATAACTCTGGAAAAGAGTTATTATTATTTGAATTTTATATTGAGTTTTTGTCATGTTTCGAGTCGTTTATATATCAATTTTATTTGTTTAGAAGTTTATTAGATATTGTTAATAATGCAAGAAACTATTGTGATTTTAGTGTAAAAAAGTGCTAATTAATGCTGTTCTAACAGTGTATAAGACTTAGAGGACGATCCTTATCCAACAAATGGGAGTTTGTAGCCACTACTTTAAAGATAAGCGAGATCTTCTTAGAGATAAGCGTGATCTTCATGAAGATATGCTGTAAAGATCTTTGGAGATATGGATATCCTTGGACGTTAGGGATAAGCATGATCTTAATAAGATATTCTTAATGATCTTTAGAGTTGTGGATAAACACGGAGAAGTTCTTTATAAGGGACGTCCTCTTATGAAGAAGAAAAAAGAGGAGAACAACTATAGACCGCAAAGAGACGGCACGAAAGACAAGAGAAGGAAGACGAAGAATTTGGATCAGAAGAAGAAGACGCTTTCTCCAAAAGAGTTTTTCTTTATTTTGATTTACTTTTCTTTGTAATTAAACGATGTCTTTCATGTTACATATGAATTTCTTGGGTTTAATTGAAAACTTTATGGAGTAATTCTTTTCTAGGATTTTCAATAACAACTAGTGCATGGATTAATAAAAGTTATTAATTTTTATCTATGTGATTGTGATGTTGGATTATCTATTTTATTCTATGCATTAATGCTATCATTAACCTGATCACCTATTGATTGATCTAGAGATTTGATCTTGTCTAGAGATAGAAAGATTAAATTTGTCAGTGAATAAAATAGCCTTTGTTCATCTATTTTAGGTGATTCACATATGAGATAGAGATATACTCATATGTCTTAGGTAACTGTTAAGGGCAGAACTTAAAGTATCATTTTGCATACACAATTTCATAAAAATATAGGAGTTGGGTGCGAGTGATAAGTTTATGGTGAATGTAAGAGAAGTCATAAATAATTAATTCCTGTGGTTAATAATCCAAATGTGCAATTCATATATAGAAGTTACAACTTTAATCATATAGAGCACTAGATGATATTGAAAATCCTAGGTTTGTCGTCTTGAAGTTAGTATTTGATTTAAATATTGCATTTTAGAATAGTTTAGTTTTAGTTTATAATTAAATCACTCTTTCAATTTTTCTTTCAATTAAGTATAGTCAATTGAATTAATTTTGGTAACTGAAAATTTCTAGTAATAATTCCTCGTGGGACGATACTTTCTTATCATTTATTACATGATTCGGCACGTGCACTTGTGTTATAATTTTCACATCACCGACCGAAGTCTGAAGCATGTCCAGCTGAATTTGACCGACCGAATTCAGCTAAATAAAAACAAACCAAACATAGACATTTCTTTGTCCGACCAAACGACTGACCGAGTGACCGATATTTTATATCGATAACATTTATAAGGCTAATATTATGTACTATAAATCAAACAGGACTGTGCACTTTAATTATCTCAACAATAATTACAAATAAGTATTAATCCTAAATTGAATAGATATAAAATAAAAGACTTGACCTTTATTTAGTTGAGAATTTGCAGATAAAAATTATAATAAGAAGTAGAAAGATGACGAACAGGGCGGCGGAGGTAGGCGGCGGTGGAGGCTATACCTGGCATGCAGGGTGCCCGAGGGTCCGCAGGCGGTGCACAGGGCAGCGGAGAGGGTTGGCAGCACCAACGCGGGCGGGTATGCAGGCAGCACAAAGGGTGACGGAGGGAGGCAGAGGGGGTACTCACGAAGCGAGCAGGGCAGCCACAGGCGGCAGCAGATGAGATGAGGGCTCTCTGTGAACAGTACTCATTAGGGTAAGATCTTGATTTCGGGCTGTCCACATACACTGCTCCTACCCGATGGACAACTCAAACAATGACTCGGTCAGACAAGTTTTGTCTGACAAAATTTTTGACAGACGAGGACAACTGGATGTTCGACGTCCATCCGACTGATGCCCACCCCTACACTCAACAACCCGCTGGACAGGGCGATGACCTTGCAGCCCCTATTGGTGCTGGCGACCAAGCACCGCTTGGTGGTGGCCATCGACACCAACAACTCCTTGACATCGAGCCCCAGCAGCCCAGCTATCCCTACCAGGGTCTGGACGTACCCCACCGACATCACATAGCACTGGCCAAGGATGGAGTCGTAGTCGAACCCGTCCAGCAACAGGCCACCTAGGGACTGCTCGGTCGCCACCTCCACCTCCTGGCGGTGGATTGTCACGGCGCAGCAGCAGTCACCCAGCCCTGCCTCCAAGGAGTAGGAGGGGGCGATGCCAGAGATGATATTGGTGACCATGTCGGAATCCTCACCGATGATTTTGGGCGGCGCCAGCGGCTGGGATGCAGCAGGCAGGGCAAGGATGAAATTGTGAGGGCAAGAGATGAAGGTTTGGACGAAGTCAATGCCGAAGAAGCCAAGGAGGCAAGGAAGGCAAAGATGAGGACGATCTCGGAGAGGTTGAGGACGTGGAGAGGGGTGGAGGTGCGGATCTTCTCACTCCATCGATCCATGAGATAGTGGGCAGAGACAAAGAAGAGCACGAAGAAGACCTTGTTGGTGAGGTGAAGGGCTAGGTAGAAGGTGTCCGACGCAAAAATCTTCCCGACTCAACCGAAGGCATCTTCCAACTGCCGATCAGTAGTCTCTGAAGATAAAACCCCAACAAAAGTCTGCATCTCTTGCTTGCCGCCCATAGCCAGCTAACCAAGATACTCTTACTCTCACTTCTCAGATTGCAACTCAACACAACCAACGAAAGCAACCAAAACCAAAGAGAAAGCACAACAGTGTGCACCTATTCTTACCTTGGCCAGAGGAGGAGGATACCTGGAGCGGCTTCTACATAGTTGATGTGGAAATTATAACCCAAGTGCACGTGCCGAATCAAGTAATAAAAGTGATAAGAAAGTATCGTCCCACGAGGAATTATTACTACAAATTTTTAGTTACCAAAACTAATTTAATAAATTGTACTTAAATAGAAATGAATTCAAAGAGTGATTAAATTATATATTAATACTAAACTAATCTAATATGCAATATTTAAATTAAATATTACTTCAAGATGACAAACATAGAATTTTCAATATCACCTAGTGCTTTATGTGATTAAAGTTATGACTTCTACCTATGAGTTGCACATTTGGATTATTAACCACAGGAATTAATTTTTTATGACATCTCTTAGATTCACCATAAACTTATCACTCGCACCCAACTCCTATATCTCTATGTAATTGTGTATACAAAATGACACTTTAAGTTCTGCCCTTAACAGTTACCCAAGACATATGAGTATATCTCTATCTCATATGTGAATCACCTAAAATAGATGAACAAAGGCTATTCATTCCATGACAAATTTAATCTTTCTATCCTTAGACAAGATCAAATCTGTAGATCAATCAATAGGTGATCAGGATAATGATAGCATTAATGAACAAAATAAAATAGCTAATCCAACATCACAATCACATAGATAAAACTTAATTACTTTTATTAATCCTTGCACTAAGTGTCACTGAAAATCCTCGAAAAGATTTTACTCCATAAAGTATTTTATTATACTCAAGAAATTCATATGTAATATGAAAGGCATCATTTACTTACAAAGAAAGTAAATCAAAATAAAGAAAAACTCTTTTGGAGTAAGCACCTTCTTCTTCTAATCCAACCACTTCATCGTCGTTCTCTCGTCTTTCGTGCCATCTCTTAGCCGTCTAATGTTGTTCTTCTCCTCTTCTTTAAAACCCTAATCAAGTTTATAAAGTATCCATCCAAATATTTTAATTGGGGTCCACCAGGATCTCCAGAAATATTAGAAAAATCAGGTTTTCCGCTGCCAACACTTGAGAGCTCACTATTTAGGCGCTCGAGCACTCAGCTTTCGGCCATAACTCTTTCTTAATAGAAAGGCCAGTGCTCGAGCACTCACTATTCATGTGCTCGCGAGCTGGCTTGCTCAATTAGTAGCCTTATTTGCAACATTTAATGTGTATACATTAACAAAAAATAATTGTTAATGTTTTATAGTCAGAACTGGTTGGTTCGACCGCTAATTTCTGAACACGCGTACTGAGCCAAGGCCGGTCATGTGTTATAAACCATGAGGGTCATGTGTGCCCAAGTGTATGATGATAATGTCAATAAGACAACATCAGAATAAGTTATCATAATATATTAGGGTACCCCCAGATTTTATTTATTTATTTTAGTGTTAGACCGTAGAATTATTTTTAGGTCGAACAACGTATTAGGTCGTGTTACGGAGTGTTTTGGGTAGGTTATTAGTTATAAAGCATATCATTGTAATGTTATGGTGTGTATTATATTTTATTGGATTTTTCTTTATTTTTCTGAATTTTTTAGGAGAAGGTGGGGGATTATTTATTATTTTGACTCGAATCGAAGGAGAGTTTTGCACTTGGGATTTTGGCAACTGAAAGACCAGAGCTAACAAATTCTTTTGGGGATTGAGGTGGCTACTTCTAGATCAAGAACAAGTTATAAGTTGAAGGACAAATTAAAAAGGGAACCTTTGAAAGGATATAAGACGTCGAGGTAAAATGTAGCTAATTGATTTACAGAGTTACACCTCTAGCATATTTAAAGCTTTTATTTAGTTAGATGACATTCTAGAAGTGTGTTGTTTTCAGATTAAGGCATAAGCACTGGTATGGAATGGTGTGTCACTTATGTGTCATGCTAGATGCACATGACACTTAACCAATGAGTGTATATGGGACGCCTTTATAATTAGAGGTGTTATTTAGGTAGTATGGGTGGTATGGAACACTTATAATTATTAGCACATGTGACGAAATCGTAGTCATCGCCGATTGCCGAAGATGCAAGGTATAATTAACTCCAATTTAATTTATTAAAGGTGATAATTATTAGCGCATCATGCTAGGATTAATGAATTGATGAGTTTGCTATTTTATTGTAAATAAAAATATGAAATTTGCTTGATTGAAATGTATTAAAACGAATATTAAGGGACTAATTAGGTAAATTATGTAATTATCATAATCTAAAGCAACGTAGAGTAGGAACAACTTATATGAAATTGATGTATGATTGATATGTGTATGTTATAGGATGTGTGAATGCGCCATGAGTGGGCATTAGCTTTTAATTTGATGTGTAGATACGGAGTATGAGCTCACTGCCTAAGCGCAAGATCATGCTCGGAACTTCTGCTAGGTCCGTTTAGGACTCGTTCCTTGTTTTACGATCTATTCTATTGTATGTTTGTTTTATTACTTGCAGGATGGGCTAAGTGGCGTTTTATCGGATGTGAGATCCCTCAACTTAGTCCCACATCTAATACCTACTAGGATAAGATTATGTTTATAAGTGGGAGTAGACTATAGATCTTTAACTTGGTTAACTATTTTTAAAGAAATGACTTGGCCCATTAGTTTGCACTTTGGGCCGGGTCACTGCAGGTGGTATCGGAGCAACCTGGTTCCATGTTAGAAAATGGGTTGGACTAGGGACATTGACCAAGGCTGCCGGTGACAGGCAAGTGAAGGACGTGTGCTGAGGCTAGCAACGGGCCAAGAATAGGAATTTCGGGGATGAAATTTCCTAAGGTGGGCAGATTGTGAGATCCCTCAACCTAGTCCCACATCTAATACCTAATGGGATAAGATCATATTTATAAGTGGGAAAGGACTATAGATCTTTAAATTGGTTAACCACTTTTAAAGAAATGACTTGGCCTATTAGTTTGCACTTTGGGTCGGGTCGTTACATTGGATCCTACTTAACCCGGGTCATTTAGTCAACTAGTTTTCCAGATTAATAACCCTCGATGATGAGATCCCTCGAGTTTGATTTCAAAAATAAGATCCACCGGCTTGGACGGAGGAGCAGTGACTTAACTTGCACGCATACACCCATGCTCGCCAACAAAATGTTTGTTTTCACTATTTTGATTGTTTTCTTATGTTATTATGAAAATGAATACTTGTGATGGAGATTTTGGGTATATAGAAATGGATAGTGATAACAAGATCTGAAATATACATTAGTGTGCAGTCTGAACGATAAAAGGTGGAACGATAAAAAGTGAAAATGTGAATAGAATGAACTGGTTGGTCGAGACCCAAAACGTTTAATATTGTGATGTGGTCAAATTAAATATATGTGTGAAAAATATGGTGCAATGAATGTGTCTAGATTATTATGTGTATACATGTTGATTTGATAGAGTGGCCCATACTTGCAGTTTCATGGGATATTTTGTCAATTTTATTTCGAAAATTCTTATCTATTTTATCGCCATTATTTTTTGTATGAATTAGTTGTAATGTCATCCATGTAGTGACATGTTAGGGTTCCGTGCATTCATCCATGGATAGTGTTTGACGTCTACTATCTTGAGATGCCGAGAAAAATCCACTCAGGACAAGTTATGTTTCGGTTGGGTTCGTGAACGAGCCAGGATTCTGGGTGTCACAATAACAATTCCACATCTTATAATGATATAACAAAGGATAATGCAACAATAAAAATAAATCTGAACAATTAACAAAACCTTCAAAAAATGTTCATATGTCTAAATGTGTTCAATATGGCATAATAAAGTCAACGGTATAAAAAAATTAAATTCCATGCTCAATTCATATAAAAAAACAAAAACATCTTACAACTCACAAATCACAAAAGCTGCATAATAACAATATAATAAAGCAGTTTTATAATTAAAGAAATGCCCATATAAAAAAATCAATAGAACACCAACTAAATCTGTTCTCAATTACCACCACACTATCCATCCCAACCCAACCAAATCAATGAACCAACAGACCAGATTCATGCAAACATTCTTCACTCCATTGTTGGAAATACAAATCAACCATGCCCACGAAATTCAAAACAGCAAACTATTTCAAGGAAAAAAAATTGTATATAAATTAAATTATATATCATTTCCATACCCACCAAATCAATGACCAACATCCACATCCCCACTACATTTCCACAACATTGTAGTCTCGAAACTAGCATCTTAGATAGCCAAATGAACAAACAAATATTTATCAAAAATTGAAATGAGAATTATTAGAAAAAAATAAAGACCAAGAAAAATATTAAATCTAACAAAATGCTAAAAAAAGAGTTTTTAGAAAAGTAGAATGCCAAACATGGACTCCAAGGGAGGCAGCCGTTGGAAGATATAGGATTTGGGACGTAGAAGGCGAAAAGGAAGAGTGGAACGACATGATAGTGAGGATCCTCGAAAGTTTTTTGAATTTTATTTTGAACGTATTTTTGGGTTCAGAATTTACTGCAACACTAACATGATTGGATTAAATCTTTTTAATTGAGGTATTTAAAATATTAACTCTAATAATTATGTTTATCTTATTCAATTAAGAACATTTAAGTCAATCATGCAAGTGTTACAGCAAATTTGCTAATACTTAGCTACATGAGATCTCTAACACCGATACCTTCAATGAGTTAATAAGTAATATTGTAAGTGATATTTGGACTGAATCAGTCTAATGAGAATGGTGGGTGGAATAGGAGTAAATTGGGTAATTTCAAAAAGGCAATTCAACCTATATTTTGTGAACCACCAACCTGCCAATCCGAGTAACATCGACCGATTCATCAACTTATTTTGGGAATCGGCCGATTAATTCTAACCATGACGCTGGGTAGTTTGATGATGCGGCCGTCCAGCCCCCAAATCCCTAACTTCCGCCTTTCTCTCGACTCCACCCGCTCCTCACCGTCGGCGGCAACCACAACTCCGGGGCGAGGACCCAGCCAAGAGTTTTCTTTCCCCACGGTACATAACCCTCTTTTGTTTGTTACCTTTCTAGTGTACTCTTTTGCTTGTCATCTTTCTTTTTGCCGAGCTTGCTCATATCATAACACTCTCACCTTAACCTACAAGAAATGAAGATGCTTGATTAATGATATTTTCCAGTAAATCCTAATGATTTAATTTACTTATTTCCACCGCATAACTACCAGAAATCATTAAGATTATCAATACTATAAATCATTAAGATTATCAATTTCAGCATTAGGAAACATCAATGGCCTTTTTTATATATAATTTCGTGGCTTCTAACATCATTAGCCTTTTTTTATAAACATCATTTGCTCATTTTTTTAATAATTATTTGGCTCCTAAGAATGTAAAATTATAATCGCACGGTTTGAGAATGTTGAAATAATCTCTATGGAAGCTTATGTATGTTGGAATAAACCTACATCCTTGTGTGGTGTTTGAGAATGTTAGAATGGCCCTATATATATATATATATATAACACACCACCACCTCTCTTTTAGAGACGTAGGACTATTTTAACAAGAAAAAGTGCACAAATTATACATGTTGTGCACATGAAAATGAATTTCAATAAGATAAAATGAATGATAGTGGTTGAGAAACCTTGAGAGAACCCTGACATAGAGATGCACAATTTTGCACTCACAATCGAGAATGCTCAAAAAGGGTGCATGAAGAAATCATAAAGAAATAGAAGAAGTCAGAGGTTGGTAAGGTAGGAGTAGGATAGGGATTCAATTGAGGGTGGCGGTTGGCAGAGAGCAAGGGGGGAATCGAGAGAGGAGAATAGATATGATATGTCATGGCCATTGTTCAGTCGTAATTTTTTCCTTTTAAACTAGAGTTTTAACATTGTTAGGTTGTAGGGGGTTCAAGTGACTTCTATGCAATTCATTAATCGTCTAGCAATCGCTATTTTCCCTGTTTAGCATCTTCTTCTGCCAATATATAGTTGTTGATTTTTTGTCGTATTTATTCTGCTTTGTTGCACGCATGATTATCATCTTTATTTCACAGTTTCCTTTTTTTAATGAATTCTTAGAATAGTTTGTGGTGATTGATATGGAAATGGGAAGGTGTCATCATATCCGAAGGTGGAGGGAGGGAGAGAGGATGACTGGGAAAGTCTTTTCAAAAACGAAAAAGGAACCACCGGGTGCTAGCTTTATTAAGTTTTTGTGTGATTTAATGGTTTATTATTCGATTTCATTATATTTGGTTGCCTCTAATGAAATAAATTGGTATATTTTAAATATATATTAATAATAAGTTTTAAATGTATCCCAAACATTGCATATCTTTGGCTAGTTTTATTCCTTTACTATTAATTACTATTAATTCTTTACTAGTTTTTACTATTAATAGGATAGAAAGACAGTTATACCAGATTTGTATAGAGCTCTTCACGGCTCCTTATTGAATCTAAACGGGGTCACGTAGTTAATTCTAATAGGTTGTGTAAAACTCGTGGAGTAAATCGGAGTTTTACGTTAGCAAAATAGTTAGTTCAACCATCGGTTCGGTTCGAATCAGTTGCATAACGCGTGTGCTGAGGCCGACTGGGTATTATGAGCGATGAAGGTTAAGGGTAGCCAAGTATATGGTGATAATGTTAGAAAAATGATAAAAAATGAGTTATCAGAGTATATGATAGTATGCCAGTTTTTTTTTATGCATTTGATCGTAAAATTATTTTTAGGCCGAATAATGTATTATGACACGTTAGATAGCAGTTTGGGTAGGTTATTAGTTATATAACATGTTATTTTGATGTTATTGAGTGTATTATATTTTATGGTATTTTTCATATTTTTCATATTTTTTTGGATTTTTTTAGAATTTATTAAGAGTTAGTTATTATTTTTAACTCGAGTCGGAGTCGAGTTAATTTTTAATTACGAAATTGCCACCGAAACTTTCCCCTCTGTATCTTCCTCTCACCCGATAGCTGCCCCAATCACCGTTGTCATAGCCGCCTCCGGCCCCCGCACCGCCGAGTATCTACACCGCCAAGCTCCACCAAATAGTCGTCGAGCCATCCTTTGCCTTCCCGGCCGTCACCTATCCTCCCCGACACGAGGAAGCCACGAGCCAGTACCGCGCTCCCGACTCTGACTTTGCCGCCTACCACGCTGCTCCATCGTCATCGTGCCGCCATTGCCGTCGCCTACCACGCTGCTCCGCCGTCATCATGCCGCCGTCACCTTCTGTCAAGCCCAATCGAACTTCAAACACCACCGAGTGCCGAATTAGATTCCCGAGACACATGACCAAACCCTATTCAACGCTGATTGCCGTTGATTGTTGTTGTTGTCACCAACGACGCGAGTTATAATTAACTTCGACTTAATTATTTAACATTTATAATTATTACCATAGCATATTAGGACTTGATTGATGGAGATAATTTGTAACGACCCGACCCAAAGTGCTACGTAATGGGCCTACGTCATTTTTTAAAATGGTTAACCCAAGTTAAAGATCTATAGCCCATTCTCACTTATAAACAGGATCTTCTCCCACTAGGTATTAGATGTGGGATTAAGTTGAGGGATCTCACAATCCACCCACCTTAGGAAATTTCGTCCCCAAAATTTCTACCCTTGGCCCGTTGCTAACCATAGCCAACAACCTTTTTTGGCCCGTGACTGGCAGCCTAGCCAACGTCCCTAGTCTAGCCCACCATCTAACACGTAACCAGGTTACTCTGATACCACCTGTAATGACCCGCCATTTTTCACAATATTGTGGGCCTAGCTGGCTAGGGGTTACTCGAAATTAACCCAAACCAACCCTGTTACGACCAGCCCTAACCGGTCCGGGCGTTACTTATATGTTACATGATTTCTATTAAAACCATAAGTATGACTCATCCAAAGTAAATTATGGTTAGTCAAGACATAATAATAATAGTCCCACAGTCTTGGATCGTTTCCCAAAGCCACATGTACAACACAAGAAAATAAAAGGAAGTCCAATTTATTATCCATTCTCCTACCCTGATTTCGTAAAAGAACCACCAACCATACTTTATTCTTCCTTAGGTGAGCTGAAATCAAACAATCTTGATTAACCTACATACCCATGTCGGGATCAAGCTCATTGTAGAGCTCAATGTAGTTCTATAGGCTCTCAGGTCATTCTGAGATTAAAAGTTTGTCTCCCAGTTCATTTTGAGATTAGGTGGTCTCCCAGGTCATTTTGAGATTAGGTGGTCTCCCAGGTCATTCTGAGATTAGTCATTATTGGCTGTCATGTCCATTATTGGCTGCCAGGTCCATTCTGACATGTCCATCATTGGCTGTCAGGTCCATTCTGACATGTCCATCATTGGCTGTCAGGTCCATTCTGACATGTCCATCATTGGCTGTCAGGTCCATTCTGACATGTCCATCATTGGCTGTCAGGTCCATTCTGACATGTCCATCATTGGCTGTCAGGTCCATTCTGACATGTCCATCATTGGCTGTCAGGTCCATTCTGACATGTCCATTTTTGGCTGTCAGGTCCATTCTGACATGTCCATTATTGGCTGTCAGGTCTATTTTGACATGTCCATTAATAAAACAACTAAGCAATTCAAAGAATCCCAACAATTCTTGCCAATCGAAGGATGAAGCAAAGCAGCACACCCACAACAAAACAAACACCCGATCCCAAAGACTCGCAACAGTTCATACCAAGCAGTCGACAAGAACCCCATGCATGAGACGCTAGGGATCTAGCAACTTAGCAGGGCGCCTCCAACAAACCTTTCATGCAAGAATCCTAATGGAAACAAATAAGATGAGGGACAAAATACTCACGCAGAAATGGGGAGGTCGCCTGGGACAGAGAGGAGGCAAGAAGAATTTGGCGGCTAGGAAAAGTTTTTTTTCCCCCTCCCCAACAATCCCCTCATCCTGCATATATATACACTTCAACCATTCCCTCCATTAAATTCTCATACCCAATCATCCATACGTATTTCCTAGGTTCAACGAGCCCCTTCATTAAATTCTCACACCCCATCATCCATTCATGAATAGGTATTTTCTAGGTGACCTTAAGTCGAACCATGACCGGTCGACTTGATAACCAACAATATCGGTTCATCGATATTTATTTCATAATATTTAGGTTCGAGTCTTGTAATGAAAATCATGGTTTTTACAATCTCCCCAACTTGTAGATATTTCATCCCCGAAATATGATAATAGCAAGATGATAAGCATGTTAATTATATCTTCGGGATCTCAGGCTACTCCTGTTGTTGCTTTGGAGGCTGACGATAGTCTTTTATCATGTGTCCCGTCCTGCCACAATTGTAGCACCGATGGGTCTCGTTGCATTGCCCAGAATTCATCTTGGTGCAATTTTTACATCGTCTATACAGAATCTCCTCAAACTTCCTTTTGAGGTTTCCATCTACGTTCCCTTGGTAGTTCTGCTACTGTTGTTTAGCGGACCAATTTGAGCTACCCCCATGGTTGGCATGCTTGTAATGCGTGGTAGTCTTCCCCTGTTTCTGTGAACGATCATGCTCAAATACCAACTCATGAGTCGTGGCTGCATTGATCACCTCGATTATAGTGCCCCTTGACGCCGTAGCAACCCTACTCCTCAATTCAAGTGTCAACCCCCAGAAGAATTTATCCGCCCTAGCCTTGTCACATGACAGAATCCCAGGTGCAAAGCATTCCAACTGCAAGAATTTCTTGGCATATTCTCGGACCAAATCATCCTTCTGAGCTAGGTTGGAGAACTCCAGTGCTTTCTTTTGGACAACAAGCTTTGGAAAATATTGTCCATTGAAAATGGCCACAAACTCCGCCCACGTGATGGAAGAAATTTCACGTCGATGGAATGTACTGTTTTCCATGGATTTCCACCAGTAAGATGCTTCATCCTGAAGCATGCATGTTGCCAACCTCACTTGGTGGCGGTGTGGCATAGATAGAGTCCTAAACGTTTTTTCAATAATGTCTATCCAGCTTTCGGCCTTCATTGGACCAGTTCCTCTAATGAATACTGTTCGAATATTTTCAATGACGTGCAAGTATACACAGTCGAAAGAAGTAGTATAATGATAAATTAGAGTATCGTTCCCACAGAGAGATGAATTTCCTTAAATTAATTAAAGAAAATAAAATTAAGAACAAAACAGAAATAATTGACTTAACGGAATCTAAATAATAACTTAAATAAAAAGCGAAGTTAAAATTATAAAACTCGTTTTAGAGTCGAATTTCCCTTAACATGAATTTAATCTTCATCAAGTCTTACTCTTATCTTTTATTCCCTCGGATTGTCAATGTAGGATAATTATACGACATGGTGGCTCCCGCTCCTTCATGCTTCTATTATTTTGCCTCAATTTCTACCTCCCGGTGATAATTGATTAATCAACAAAATAATGCATTAAGAATTGCCTTACAATCGCATACGGTGTTGTGTATCTTCCGACCACAATGACGAACAAGTCAAAAGACTCGTCGTATGGTGAATTATCAATGACTAATATAATTAATTTCTCCCGAAATCTAATTAAACTTCCTGATCTAAGAAATAGGTGATCAATCTACTCTTAGCATTTAAAATATGATAATTCAATCTACTCTTAGCATTTAAAATATGATAATTCAAACAATCTGATCGAATAAAAGAGTAAGAGCTTGAAATAAATTCAATTAAATCATGTTAAGTTCCGCTTTCTCTAGGAGCTTGAAATAAATTCAATTAAATCATGTTAAGTTCCGCTCTTCTCTAGAATGAAATAAAAGACTACTCCATAATAAAAATAGAAAACAATATAAAGAAGAAACTAATTTTTATTATAAAGAGAAAGAAATTACAAAAATTAAAACTACTTCTTTCACTACACTCTGAAGCCAAGAGATGAGATATCATAACAACAAATGACCACCCCTTTATATAGAAGTGGAGATACAAGAATTCGAAGAAGATGTTCACAGATCGATGTACTCTAATTAATTATAATGTCCCTTCAAGTTTCCAACTGTTCAACTCCATTGAACACCATGAATTGTATTCATTGGGTGGGGCCAAGTGTCATGACCAATCAAATCTAAAGCTTAATTTATTCATCTTTTTTTGCATTGAAACACCAAAATTAAGCATATCTAATAAAATATTAATTAACTAGAATATAATGAAAAATATCACTAAATTAATAATGTTTATACCCAAAAAGTACAAAATAATATTAAAAACATGGGTAAATATTATATATTTTAAACACTTAACAAATACCTCAGCTCCATTCTTCCGGAACTTTTCCACAATGTAGCGATCACTGTCTGCAACAACTGGTGGCACTACTTGTCGGACTACTGGTGGCATTGGGTTTGGTAGCTCCCCTCGTTCGCCCGGGTTAGCTAACCCTACCCGCCCTTGGGCACTTCCCCGACCACCATCCGGGGTGATTCTGGGATCCGCTGCTGAGTTTGAGTCTCCATTCCCTGTTACCACTCCCGGTAGCCGCTAAACAATATTCTAAATCATAGAATTTGTATTTTCTGAAGCCTGTGCTAGTCCCTGTATGGCCGTTAGGATCTGGGCCAATACATTCTCTATGTTCGGACTTGATGGGGTAGATCGGGTAGTCTATCTACGAGTGTCCGCCATCTGAAACATCGAACCATCATTGTTCATTTATACATTCTTGTTTCAGTTTTGACTTAGGTTTATTAGCGAAGAACTTCGTTAATTAATAACATAACACGGTGGAAAAAGATAATTACTGGACTTTTCAACAAGGTACTTGAGTCATAAAATGTGAGCTTGTGGGAAACCGTGCTCTGGTACCACGTAATGGGCCTAAGTCATTTCTTTAAAATGGTTAACCCAAGTTAAAGATCTATAGTCCATTCTCACTTATAAATAGGATCTTCTCCCAGTAGGTATCAGATGTGGGATTAAGTTGAGGGATCTCACATAATTAAATACCTTGATTGTGAATAAAACGTATTTACATAATTTGAATTGTATTGAATTAATGCTAATGAACTAATTAGGTAAATTGAGTATGAGCTGCTAATTAACTGCAATGTAGTTAAGATAATCATGATGTGAATAAGGCTAATGTGGGTGTTATTTAGGATGTGTGAATACATCATTCAGATAGTAGGCGTTAACTTTTAGATTTGAAGTGTAGGTACAGAGTAGGAGCTCGTTGCCTAAGCATGTGGACACAATTAGAGCTTCTAGCATATCTGTTTAGGACTCGATTCTAGTTTGACTTTCTCTTCTATTGTGATTTGATACGACGGATAAGGAGATGAGTCAAGAAGTGGATTTATCGTATCCCACTCCACATAAGTCATTTAATTAATTGTATTATTGGATTAATAACCCTCAAGGATTAAATCCCTCGAGTTTGTTTTAAAAACACAAATTCAGATCATGGTGTCTTTGGGCCTACTATATTATAATCCCTACCCAAACCTATGTATGTATAGTTTTCTCAACTTTGGTGGGCACTTATCTGCCAACCGTCAACTGAAGCCTCAATTGTCAACTATGAAATGGGACGGTAAAACTAATGTCTACTCCTTGGTCCACAGCAATGAGACTAACGAATTTTTGCCTCAAAAGACATTGCCTCCGAGGAGTATTGCTTTTATTTGCCTTCCGTTGGATCAGTTTCAAGCTGAAGTCGATGAGGACGGTGTATGTCTAACTTTGGTGGTGTCCAGACATGTGGAGTCTAGTAATACATCATCCACTTTGCCACCAACATGTGCCTCCTTGCTTGAACAATTTTCTGATCCTTAAATTGATCTCTTATTGGATGGTTCAATTCCTAACAAGGCTCACTATAAAATGGCACTCGAAAAATATCATGAGCTTAGAAGCAAGCAGAAGAGCTCTTAAAAAGAGGTTATGTGAGAGAAAGTACTAGTCCATGCATGACAGCGGTCTTGCTTGTCCCTAAAAAGGATGGTTTCCCGCGTATGTAAGTCGATAGTCGAGCCATTTACAGAATTACAGTTCGTTTAAGCTTTCCTATGCCTGGTTAGGATCAAATGTTGGACAATAGTATTTTCAAAAGTAGATTCGCAAAGTGGGTATCAACATGTTTATATTCAACCGGGAGAGGAGTGGGAAATGGTGTCAAAGGCTCGAGAAGGCTTGTTTGAGTGGCTGCCCATGCCTTTCGGTTTGCCTAATATGCCTAATTTTTTATGAGCCATAACGAGACATTATGGCCATTTATTGGGAAGCGTGTAGCTTACTTTAATGACGTACTTATTTAAAGCCATGATATGGAGTCCCATCCCCAACACTTGAGAGATGTGTTTACTACATTGAGGATGGAAAAGTTGAATGCAAATCCTAGCAAGTGTTTTTTCTTTATTTCGAGGGTGATCTTCCTAGGATACAAGTTTTAGATATAACTTTTTATAACTTCCTATAAAAAGTTACATTTGATATGGCAAAATTAAGGTAAAGTTAAAGTTACATATGATAACTCATTTGAGATATTAAGTTAAAGTTACATATGTTTTCAATAACTTCTTATAACTTTGATAATATTAAATTTTTTATATTATTTAAAAAGGATAAATAACTTTTTATTTTATTTATTAAACCATAGCCGGCACAATATTGTGCGGGGGTCCTTGACTAGCTAGTGCATATGATATGGCAAAATTCAATGATAGAGCTCAATAACGGATCGAACACTAAAGCCAGGTGTGATCTTGTATTCCTTAAAGCCAACATCTTTGAAGATTTGCTCCATTCTTTCTCTTCACTTTGCCAACCAGAAGTGATGGTCATCATCATCAAAACATCGGCCTCGCATTGTACTTGAGTATGCTCGGAATTTTTCAACTTGGAGTTCACCACCACTTCCATTATTATCACCTTTCCTCCCTCTTCTTTGTTTGCCACTGCTTTCTTGCAATTCTTGAGAATCTGTACGCACTCCTCGTCGTTCCAATAGTGAAGAATATACTGCACAGATTAAGTAACATTTTTTTAATTACTGTATATTCAGCGAGCGAAAGTTTTCATCTGGGTAGCCGTCTAGCAGACTAGCTTGAATTGCATAAATGTTTACCTTGAGCAGAACTGCATCGGTAGATGGGATGTGCTTGAACATGTCCCCTCCTATGAGTTGAACCCCATCATCCTTGGGAAAGTCTGCAGCTACATGGGGAAGATCCAAGACATTGACGTTCAAGTCGGGAAAGGCCTTGGCAATGGTCCTGGCACAACCACCTGTCCCACCACGCACATCAATTAGCGACTTCAAGCCGTGGAACAGTTGGGGGGAATGTGTGACAATGAAGCTCATCAACAACTGACTGTCACTGTCGATGGCGGCATTGAAGTCTTTGTTTAGATCAGGCTTTTGTTCCGCCACAAGCCACATGTTAGCACCATGGCAAAGCTCGAAGGGTAGTGAGCCCTCCATCTTGATCCAGTCTCCCAAGTAAAATAATGGATTCACTAGTGCAGGATCCAACACCATTTAGGATTAAGGGACGACACCTATATAGTCATGATTTGTAGTAAGGAGCTTGGAAGTGGGAGTGAGAATATACCTAGGCTCGGAAGTACCACCGCTCTGTCCAAGGCAAAGATGCCCAAGTGCACAAGCAGGCGCATGAGGCGATAAAAATGGGAAGATTTGGTTTCGGGAATGGGAATTGCAGCTGCTAGTTCAGAGAGGAACATGGAAGAGGAGTCAGTTGAGTCAATCAGGTCTGGTATGCCTATTTGTATTGGACACCTCAGGGCCACGGAGTTCACATAGCCAAATTGGATGCTGAGAAGGTTGGTGTGTGGCTCAGAGAGCTCGCGAGACATCTGATGCACCTTGGATAGCCATCTGATTTGGTCCAGATTATGAAGCTAGCTTGGGTATAGTTTGAGCAACTTCTGGACTCCTATTGTGAAGTTGGGAAGCGAGTTGGATATCTTGGTAGACTATTTATAGTCATCACTGGAATAGATGAGCAACAGAAGCAATAATAAAATTACTTTGCCAATGGAAGGCTCACGATTGTCATGACCTTTATTCTACGATGGCTGGCGAGGATGGATGATATTGTGCATTGCACCTGGAAGATCACTGCTAATCTTGTCTGCATTTTATTGTATGTGATGCGCCAAATTGTATTGTTGGGTTCTGGTCATCATCTCAGCACCGGTCGACTACGGAAGTTGTATTGGAATTGGACCTCTTGTGGTCGAGGTCTCATAACTCGAGGGTGAAGTTTGTTGCAGGAGACATGTTCCAGTCCATCCCTCCTGCAAATGCAGTCTTCTTGAAGGTGCACTAAATTGAACTAATTAGTTCAGTTTTGTTTACACTAAAAATTACTTCATTTGTTTCCTATTATTTAAACTAAGCCATATATCGCATCTGATGAACGATTATATTAGAGATAGACACTAATTTTATAAATAAATCCTTATTAAAAAGTAAGATAAACTATTATAATAATATAATATCTTAAATAAAAACTCTGATTTAAAAGACAAATTCTAATTAAATGAGAAAATAGATTATAATAATATAATTTTTGTTATGTTTGTTATATCGAACTAAGCTTAATCTCACACTTGTCACTTTTAGTTCTCTAGTACTTACTAATAAGATAAACATTTTCATGATAAAAAATTCATAGCAATATATTATGATATATTTTAAAAAATTTTCTGCGGTTTCATCCTAAAGAACATACATGATTACGGTTAAGAAGTGGTGTAGTATATATATATATATATATATATATATATATATATATATATTTTTTAAAAAATATTTTGCCATCCTTCTACACACTTAATATTTTACCAAAGCCAATTTTTTACAGGAGAAAAAGCATAGAATATTATCTAAGAAAACACACACAACACGTGTGTGTGTGTCTATATATATATATATATATATATATATATATATATATATAGTCTTTAGGGCTGATGTACAACGTCAATGGGTTTTGTTCAATATTTTAGCGGATTCTGCACAATTGGAAGGATGAGAAGTGCGTCAAGATATTGAAGAACTGCAAAAGCTATTCCAAGCAAGGAAGGGGGAAGTAAGGTGATGATATTGGATATGGTGGTGAATTCCACCCCAGGTGACCATATGGCGAGAGAAGATTAGTATTTCATGGATTTGTTGATGTTGGTCGACGTAATTGGAATGGAGAGAGACGAGAATGAATGGAAGAAGTTGTTTGAAGATGCTGGTTTCGCATCATACAACATCACCCCAGTGGTTGGATCAATGTCCTTGATTGAGCTCTACCCTTAGCACGAGTTTCAAGGATCAGCATCCTTACTACAGCCCTTATATAATGTATAATAATTATGGGTTTGTCTGTTTCATTGAACAAAAATCCGCACACATTACAATAAGAAAATAAATATAATATTATTGTTATAAATTTCCATCGGGATACACGTTTACTAAATATTCATTAGATGAAGTTTTGTAGAGTAGAGATACATACATTAACGTGCATGACTACACATCTAAGGCATCGGCCATGAGCTAATTGCAGATCAAATGACATTTCCTTTAAACTTATTTCATTATATGACATGTACGTGGACAAATATTATACACACACATACATACATATATATATATACATAATATTCCCGCTCCCCCCCCCGCGCGCAGCATTCCCGTCCGTCCCCCCCCCCGCCAATGTGAGTTTATTTATAATCATCAGATTAAATTAAACAGAGTTTTTTTTTTGTAACTAGGCAGTGCCCGGGGGTGGTAGCTAGGGGGCGTGGAAACGAAAGCCACTAGATTTGATCGAGCGGCTCTCGTTAGGTGCGCTGCATGCGCTACAATGCATTTAGCGCACCACAAAGGAGCTATATATATATATATATATATATATATATATATATATATATATAGGACATCCAAATTGACTGTATTTTCATAAAAAATAGGTCTTCCACTTGCTAGTGCTCGAATACGGCACCTATAGGCCTGACCCAACCGCCTCCGTCTAGGTCTAGCCGGAGAGCATCCTGGCGGCCCTTTGGCCAAAGCGGTCAGATCTGGCTAGGTCATGGGTCAGCCACCAGCGGCAATGGGATGGGTGGTTTTATTCTTTTTTTCAAGAATGAATATTTTTAAATGTAATTTAATCTAGCGCATCATTATAATCAAAAGGTTTATATTGATTTGGCAATAGGAAATTTATCCTACCCCGGGGGCAGACTATTCGGATATGTGTGTGTGTGTGTGTGTGTGTATGGAAAAAAATTATGTAAGCTGCTTCTCATATAACTTATACAAAATATATATTTTATTTAAACCTTTTTAGTTTGTCCCATAAAATAATATTTATATATAATAAAAGTAGAGTGCATGAGTAAGAAGTTGATAAAAAAAATTTTTCTTTTGGTATCATTATAACCTACATTTACATTTTCAAAGGAAGCGCAAGTTAGTACATATTTTGAAATTAATTTAATTATAATTATTTCAAAAATTAAAATTAATGGATTAAAAAAATCAAATTGAGTTAAAATTTTATAATTATCCTTATTATTATTATTTTATTTATTTATGTGGATTTTGAATTGTAAGACCCACTAAATAGCTCTAATAAAAAGTTCTAGCTTATATAAAATACCACTAGTCATGACATAATCTCACCAATGCAAAAAGAAAAACTCCTTCCAACCCAAATGCACGAAAAATTAAAAAAATTATCATATTAATTAAAATATATAGGGGCCCCTGAGTAAGACATTACTAAGAAGCCCATTTAATAGGCTTATTTTTTTTCTATTCTTTAATTTTATCTTTTACTTAAAAAACGAAAATAAAATTTTCGTCATTTGCAATTTTATTTTCTTAGCTTTGGGATGACATCTTTTCAATTGCATACTTATTAAGAAACAAATAATTTATTACCATCAAGTTTCTCTAGCTATAGGTGGCAAAATTAAAACCGTAGTTTTTAGTACTATACGGTGACCTAAATTTTGTAGTACAACTCGCTACGATTTTAAATGTATTTTGACTAGGTAAGTAATATTAATAATCTACTTTCGACCTTAAGATCATATGGTCGAAAGTAGATAATTTAATTAAATTTATGCAAAAGAAAATTTAATAGTAGATAATTTAATTAACATGAAGTAGTAGATAAATTTTGTGAACTATTGATAAAAAGTCTAGAATAGTGAAACAACAAATTCAAAAAACACGGAATACAGTCACCATCCCACAGTCAATTTCGTGGAGGATTCAAACGCTAACATAAGGGGGGAAAAAAGGTTGAAACTTTCAGCTCCATCTTTCTAAACAAACAAAAAATGATTTCTTTTTTGAAAGAAAAAATCCAAAGAAAACTTAGAGTCAAAAAGGGAACTTGTTAAAGACCACGAACATATTCTCGAAGTTCGTCGGATCTTTGAGGAAGAACTTCAAAGCGGTTGTCCTCTTCACGGATCTAAACTGGACGACGAGAGAGCGGGTCATGCCTCGCACAGCAGCACACTTGACTAGGGGTGGGCGTGGATGTCTAAATTACCGAGTCCGACTGAAATCTGAAGCATGTCCGACCGAATTTGACCGATTGAATTCGACTGAATTAAAACAAACCAAACATGAACATTTCTTTGTCAGACCAAACGACTGACCGAGTGTCCTATATTTTATATCAATAACATTTATAAGGCTAATATTATGTACTATAAATCAAACAGGACCGTGCACTTTAATCATCTCAACAATAATTAAAGTGCCTGGCATGCAAATAAAAGACTTGACCTATATTTAGTTGAGAATTTGCAGATAAAAATTATAATCAGAAGTAGAAAGATGAGGCACAGGGCGGCGGAGGTGGAGGTGGCACCTGGCATGCAGGGCACACGAGGGTCTGCAGGCGACGCACAGGGTAGCAGAGAGGGTTTTCAGATAGTGTAGGGGGGGAAGGGGGGGGTAGGGGTATGCAGGCAGCGTACAGGGTGACGGAGAGAGGCGGAGGGGGTACTCAGGAAGTGAGCAGCGCGGCCATAGGCGGCGGTAGAGGAGATGAGGACTCTCTGTGAACAGTACTCGTTAGGGTAAGATTTTGATTTCAGACTGTCCACAGACACTGCTCGGGCCCGACAGACAACTAAAACAATGACTTGGTCAGACAAGTTTTGTCCGACAAAATTTTTGATAGATGCGGACAACCGGTAGTTCAACGTCCATCGGACCGATGCCCACCCCTACGCTCAACACCCCGCTGGACAAGGCGATGACCTTGCAACCCCGGTTGGCGCTGGCCACCAAGCACCCCTCAATGGTGACCATCGACACCAACAACTACTTGCCACCGAGCACCAGCGGCCCAGCTATCCCTACCAGGATCTGGACGTACCCCGCCAACATCAGGTAGCACTAGCCTAGGATGGAGTCGTAGTCGAACCCGTCCAGCAGCAGGCCACCCAGGGACTGCTCGGTGGCCACCTCCACCTCCTGGTGGTGGATTATCACAGCACAGCGGCAGTCACCCAGCCAGGCCTCCAAGGAGTAGGAGGGGACAATGCCAGAGACGACATTTGTGACCATGTCGGAATCCTTGCCGATGATTTTGGGCAGCGCCGGCGGCTGGGATGCAGCAGGTGGGGAAAGGATGAAATTGTCGGGGCAAGAGATGAAGGTTTGGATGAAGTCAATGCCGAAGAAGCTGTGGAGGTAGATGATGGAGGCAAGGAAGGTGAAGATGAGGACGATCTCGGAGAGGTTGAGGACGTGGAGAGGGGTGGAGGTGCGGATCTTCTCACGCCATCGATCCATGAGATAGTAGGCAGAGACAAAGAAGAGGGTGAAGAAGACCTTGTTGGTGAGGTGAAGGGGTAGGTAGAAGGTGTCCGACACAAAACTCTTCCCGAAACTCTCTTGCTTGCCGCCCATAGCCACCTAACCAAGAAACTTTTATTCTCACTTCTCAGATTGCAACGCTACACAACCAACGAAAGCAACCAAAACCGAAGAGAAAGCACAAAAGTGGGCACCTGTTCCTACTGAGGCTAGAGGAGGAGGACACCCTGAGCGGCGTCTACACAGTTGATGTGGAAATTATAACGCAAGTGCACGTGCCGAATTAAGTAATAAAAGTGATAAGAAAGTATCATCCCACGAAGAATTAATACTATTAATTTTCAATTACCAAAACTAATTAAATTAATTGTACTTAAATAGAAATGAATTCAAAGAGTGATTAAATTATGGATTAAAACTAATTTAATCTAGAATGCAATATTTAAATCAAATATTACATCAAGACGACAAACCTAGGATTTTCAATATCACCTAGTGCTCTATATGATTAAAGTTATAACATCTACCTATGAGTTGCACATTCGGAATATTAACCACGGGAATTAATTATTTATGACATCTCTTAGATTCACCATAAACTTATCACTCGCACCCAACTCCTATATCTCCATGAAATTGTGTATGCAAAATGATACTTTAAGTTCTGCCCTTAATAGTTACCCAAGACATATGAGTATATCTCTATCTCATATGTGAATCACCTAAAATAGATGAACAAAGGCTATTTCAATTAAGGACAAATTTAATCTTTATATCTCTAGACAACATCAAATCTCTAAATCAATCAATAGGTGATCAGGGTAATAATAGCATTAATGAACATAATAAAATAGATAATCCAACATCACAATCACATAGATAAAAATTAATAACTTTTATTAATCCATGCACTAAGTGTCATTGAAAATCCTAGAAAAGAATTTACTCCATAAAGTATTTTATTAAACTCAAGAAATTCATATGTGATATAAAAGACATCATTTAATTACAAAGAAAGCAAATCAAAATAAAGAAAAACTCTTTTGGAGAAAGCGTCTTTTTCTTCTCATCCAACCTCTTCTTCTTCCTTCTCTTGTCTTTCATGCCGTCTCTTAGCCATCTAATGCCGTTCTTCTCCTCTTCTTTAAAACCCTAATCAAGTTTATAAAGTATCCATTCAAATATTTTAAGTGGGGTCCACCAAGATCTCTAGAAATATCAAAAAAATCAGGTTTTCCACTACCAACGCTTGAGCACTCACTATTCAGGCGCTCAAGCACTCAACTCTTGTCCATAACGCTTTCTTAACATAAAGGCCAGAGCTCAAGCACTCACTATTCAGGCACTCGAGCACTCGCTACAGTTTCTAGGTTATGCTTTTTGATCTGATTTAGCCCCGAATTGATTCCAGATCGTCTTTTAACTCTTATACCCTACTAGAATAATATTAATTAAAACCTTTTACACCATAATCACTATAATTTCTCGCATTATTGATAATGTCTAATAAACTTTTAAACTAATAAAATTAAACTAGAAACGACTCGAAACATGACAAAAACCAACATGAAGTGTAAAGAATAATAACTCTTTTACAAAGTTATCAATAGTCGCCATTGTTCGAAAACACTAGGCCTCCACTATTCGAATTTTTGTGCTTAATTTTTTTTTGTTGGATATATAGGGTTTTGATAGTGGGGAGACAGCCCCTAGGTAAGACATTACCAAGAAGCCCCTTTACTAGCATATATTTTTTTTCTATTTTTTAAATTTATTTTTCTCTTAAGAAAAGAAATTAAAATTTTCATCATTTGTAAATTTTTTTTCTTGGCTTTGGGATGTCATCTTTTCAAGTGCACACTTATTAAGAAACAAATATTTTTCTACCATCAAATTTCTCTAGCTATCAGTGGCATAATTAAGACCATAGTTTTAAGTATTATATGGTGACCCAACTTTTCAGGTCGTACAACTCGCTACAATTTTAAAAGTATTTTGAGTAGGTTAGTAATATTATGTATATTATTATATTATATTATCGAGTCGAGTTTGAGTCGAGCTACAAGTCAATTTGGAGTCGAATTTGAGCTATAAATGAGTCAAGTCGAGTTGAACACTGTCTTGTTCAAACTCGAATTGTAGGATTCGAGTTCGAGCTCGAGCATTTAAATGTCGAGTTTCGAGTCAAGTAAAGTCGAGCCGAATGGCAAAATCCTCACGAGCTGGCTAGCTCAAATAGCAGCCCTATTTACAACATTAAATATGTATTTATTTGCATACATTAACAACATAAAATAATTGTAAATTCGTGACCCGAGTCAGGGTTTTATAGTCAGAACCGGTTGGTTCGACTCCTAATTTCAGAACATGCATACTGAGCTGATGCCGGTCATGTGTTATGAACCACGAGGGTCATGTGTGCCCAAGTGTATGATGATAATGTTAGTAAGACAGCATCAGAATAAGTTATCAAAATATATTAGAGTACCCCCAAATTTTATTTATTTATTTTAGTATTAGAGTGTAGAATTATTTTTAGGTCGAATAACGTATTAGGAAACGTTACAGCGTGTTTTGGGCATCAGAATTATATAGCATATCATTGTACTTTTATGGTGTGTATTATATTTAATAGGATTTTCTTTATTTTTCTGAATTTTTTTAGGAGAAGGTGGGGGATTAGTTATTATATTTTACTCAAATTGAAGGCGAGTCAATTTTTATTTACGAGACTACCCCCAACCTTTTTTCCTCCTCAAACCTGATTGCTGACTGCCGCAGCAACGATTCGCGTCACCGACTACACCTTCGGCAACCGCACCACCACCGATCGACACCACTGAGCCCAGCCACGCTGCCCCGAGCACCCTCGACCGCCACCCAAGCTCCACACGCTGAATCGCCGCGCCCTAGCGCCGCCCATGCCGATGCAATTCCTCCACCGTGCCACTGACGCCTCCCCCTCAACCCCATGAGCATTTCCCCCATACCCAACGCCGCTGCCAAGGCTAATCAAGGCCTGATCAGACAAGCCAACCAACCCCAACTGACTCGCCACCGTTGCCGTCCTCACCGCCACCACCGTTGGGTCGAGCTAGCCGAGCCGGTGCCGACCCATAGCCCCGATTGCCTTGTCGAAAAAGTTGTCGAGAAGACTGCCAACATGCCGCCGGAAAACCACCGGAAATAGCTTGAAAACTAAATTCACCAGGATCATATGCTGAATTCATCCAGTAGAACCCAATTGAACTTTGGACGCCGACGGGTGTTGAAACCGAGTCTCGAGCCATGTGACGAAATCGTAGTCATCGTCGATTGCCGAAGATGCAAGGTATAATTAACTCCTATTTAATTTATTAAAGGTGATAATTATTAGCACATCATGCTAGGATTAATGAATTGACGAGTTTGCTATTTTATTGTAAATAAAAATATGAAATTGTCTTGATTGAATTGTATGAAAACGAATGTTAAGGGACTAATTAGGTAAATTAAGTAAGTATCGTAATCTAACGCAACGTAGAGTTGGAACAACTTATATGAAATTGATGTATGATTGACATGTGTATGTTATAGGATGTGTGAATGCGTCATGAGGGGCATTAGCTTTTAATTTGATGTGTAGGTACAGAGTATGAGCTCACTGCCTAAGCGTGAGAGCATGCTCGGAACTTCTGCTAGGTCTGTTTAGGACTCATTCCTTGTTTTACGATCTATTCTATTATATGTTTGTTTTATTACTTGCAGGATGGGCTAAGTGGCGTTTTATCGGATATGAGATCCCTCAACTTAGTCCCACATCTAATACCTACTAGGATAAGATTTTGTTTATAAGTGGGAATAGACTACAGATCTTTAACTTAGTTAACCACTTTTAAAGAAATGACTTGGCCCATTAGTTTGCAGTTTAGGCCAGGTCATTATAGGTGGTATCAAAGCAACCTGGTTCCATGTTAGATAATGGGTTGGATTAGGGACATTGAATAAGGCTGCCGGTCACAGGCAAGAGAAGGACGAGTGCTGAGGCTAGCAACAGGCCAAGTGTAGGAATTTTAGGGACGAAATTTCCTAAGGTGGGTGGATTGTGAGATCCCTTAACTTAGTCCTACATCTAATACCTACTGGGATAAGATCCTATTTATAAGTGGGAATGGACTATAGATTTTTAAATTGGTTAACCACTTTTAAAGAAATGACTTGGCCCATTAGTTTGCACTTTGGGCCGGGTCGTTACATTGGATTCCACTTAACCCGGGTCATTTAGTCAGCTAGTTTTCCGGATTAATCACCCTCGAGGATGAGATCCCTCGAGTTTGATTTCGAAAATAAGATCCACCACAATTTGCCTTCGGGCATATTATATTAATCCCTTCCCAACCCTATATATAGCTTTATCAGGTTTCAATGAGACGAGAGATGGGAAAAACCGACTCGCACGTACCATGAGTGGGTGCACGTGCCAGTCAAAGAAAGCTATAGATTAGTGAGGAGGTTGTTCTATTCGCAAGGGATCTTGAAAACTCCCATTTTGAGTTCCTCACACCAGGAGAAACATGGAGGTTTATGGGTACTGTTTAGTATAGGGCACATTCAGACTTTTGGTTGAAAGGGTACTAAAGGCGACTGCCTGAGAGTACTGGCTTTTGTGTTTAAGGCCATGAGAATTATGGAGGAAAGAAGAGGCCATGAGAATTATGGAGGAAAGAAGAGGGTTTAAGATATACTGGTAGTCCCAAGGGATGAGGAAAATGAGAAATTGAGAATTATGGAGGAAAGGAGAGGGCTTAGGATATATCGGTAGTCCCAAGGGACGAGGAAAATGTGAAAATGCCAAGAGAGGCATCAGACCAGTCAGTTTGGGACGTTTCGGGTCTCCAGACCCGTGGCTCCTCAATAGTTGCCCTTTGGAGTGTTCAGGAGAAGTATATAAATGTTTTTATTCAAAATGAGATTCAACTCCCATTTGCCAGTGTATTATGTAGTTATATATTTGGACAAGTACTGACGTTATTCTTTTTATATATGTAGGTGAGGATTAAATAATTAATACACCGGCTTGGACGGAGGAGCAGTGACTTACCTTGCACACATACACCCATGCTCGCCGACAAAATGTTTGTTTTCACTGTTTTGATTGTTTTCTTATGTTATTATGAAAATGAAATACTTGTGATGGAGATTTTGGGTATATAGAAATGGATAGTGATAACAGGATCTGAAATATACATTAGTGTGCAGTCAAAACAATAAAATGTGGAACGATAAAAAGTGGAAATGTGAATAGAATGAACTGGTGGGTCGAGACCCAAAACGTAGAATATTGTGATGTGGTCAAATTAAATATATGTCTGAAAAATATGGTGCAATGAATGTGTCTGGATATCTATGTTTATACATGTTGATTTGATAGAGTAGCCCATACTTGCACTTTCATGGGAGATTTTGTCCATTTTATTTCGAAAATTCTTATCGATTTTATTGCCATTATTTTTTATATGAATTAGTTGTCATGTCATCCATTTAGTGACATGTTAGGGTTCCGTGCATTCATCCATGCATAGTGTTTGACATCTACTATCTTGATATGCCGAGAATAAATCCACTCAGGACCTGTGATGTTTCGGTTCGGTTCGTGAACGAGCCGGATTTGGGGTGTCACAATAACAATTCCACATCTTATAATGATATAGCAAAGGATAATGAAACAATAAAAATAAATCTTAACAATTAACAAAACCTTCAAAAAATGTTCATATGTCTAAATGTTCAATATGGCATAATAGAGTCAACGATATAAAAAATTTTAAATTCCATGCTCAATTCATATAAAAAAAAACTAAAACATCTTACAACTCACAAATCACAAAAGCTGCATAATAACAATATAATAAAGTAGTTTTATAATTCAAGAAATGCCCATATAAAAAAATCAATAGAACACCAACCAAATCTGTTCTCAATTTCCACCTCACTATCTATCCCAACGCTACCGAATCAATGAACCAACAGACCAGATTCATGCAAACATTTTTCCCTCCATTGTTGAAAAAACAATTCAAGCATGCCCACCAAATTCAAAAGAGTAAACTGATTTCTAGCAGAAAAAAATTGTATATATATTAAATTATATATCATTTCCATACCCACCAAATCAATGACCAACATCCACATCCCCACTACATTTCCACAACATTGTAGTCTCGAAACTAGCATCTTAGATAGCCAAATGAACAAACAAATATTTATCAAAAATTGAAATGAGAATTATTAGAAAAAAATAAAGACCAAGAAAAATATTAAATCTAACAAAATACTAAAAAATAGAGTTTTTAGAAAAGTAGAACGCCAAACATGGACTCCAAGGGAGGCAGCTGTTGGAAGAGATAGGATTCGGGGCGTAGAAGGCGAAAAGGAAGAGTCGAACAACATGATAGTGAGGATCCTAGAAAGTTTTGTAGATTTTAGTTTGAACGTATTTTAGGGTTCAGAATTTACTGCAACACTTACATGATTGGATTAAATCTTTTTAATTGAGGTATTTTAAAAATTAACTCTAATAATTAAGTTAATCTTATTCAATTAAGAAGATTTAAGTCAATCATGCAAGTATTACAGCGAATTTGCTAATACTTAGCTACACGAGATCCCTAATACCGTATTCCTTCGATGAGTTAATAAGTAATGTTTTAAGTGATCTTTGGACTGAATCGGTCTAATGAGAATGGTGGGTGGAATAGGAGTAAATTGGGTAATTTCAAAAAGGCAATTCAACCTATATTTTGTGAACCGGCAACCTGCCAATCCGAGTAAAATTGACCGATTCATCAGCTTATTTTGTGAATCGGCCGATTTATTCTAACCATGACGCTGGGTAGTTTGATGATGCAGCCGCCCACCCCCTAAATCCCTAACTCCCTCCTTTCTCCCGACTCCACCCGCTCCTCACTGTCGGTGGCAGCCACCACTCGGGGGTCAGGACCCGGCTAAGAGTTTTCTTTCCCCACGGTACATAACCCTCTTTTGTTTGTCACCTTTCTAGTGTACTCTTTTGCTTGTTTTCTTTCTTCTTTACAGAGCTTGCTCAAATCACAACACTCGCCCCTTTACTTACACGAAATGAAGATGCTTGATTAATGATATTTTCCAGTAAATCCTAATGATTTAAGTTACTTATTTCCACCGGATTACTACCGGAAATCATTAAGATTATCAATACTATAAATCATTAAGATTATCAATTTCAGCATTAGGAAACATCATTGGCCTATTTTTTATATAATTTCTTGGCTTCTAACATCATTGGCCATTTTTTTATAAACATCATTTGCTCATTTTTAAAAAAATTATTTGGCTCCTAAGAATGTAAAATTATAATCGCACGGTTTGATAATGTTGGAATAATCTCTCTGGAAAGTTTGAGAATGTTGGAATAATCCTACATCTGTGTGTGGTGTTTGAGACTAATAGAATAGCCCCTATATATATATATATATATATATATATATATATATATACAACACACCACCACCTCTCGTTTAGAGATGTAGGACTATTTTAACAAGAAAAAGCGCACAAATTATACATGTTGTGCATATGAAAATGAATTTCAATAAGTTAAAACGAATGATAGTGGTTGAGAAACCTTGGGAGAACCCAGACATAGAGATGCACAATTTTGCACTCACAATCAAGAATGCTCAGAAAGGGTGCATGAAGGAATCATAAAGAAATAGAAGAAGTCAGAGGTTGGTAAGGTAGGAATAGGATAGGGATTCAATTGAGGGTGGCGGCTGGCAGAGAGCAATGGTGGGAATCGAGAGAGGAGAATAGATATGATATGTCATGGCCATTGTTCAGTCGTAATTTTTTCCTTTTAAACCAGAGTTTTAACACTGTTAGGTTGTAGGGGGTTCAAGTGACTTCTATGCAATTCATTAATCATCTAGCAATCGCTATTTACCCTGTTTAGCATCCTCTTCTGCCAATATACAGTTGTTGATTTTTTGTCGTATTTATTCTGCTTTGTTGCACGCATGACTATCATCTTTATTTCTCAGTTTCCTTTTTTTAAAGAATTCTTAGAATAGTTTGTGGTGATTGATATGGAAATGGGAAGGTGTCTTTATATCCAAAGGTGGAGGGAAGAAGGGAGGGTGATTGGGAAAGTCTTTTCCAAAACAAAAAAGGAACCACCGGGTATTGGCTTTATTAAGTGTTTGTGTGATTTAATGGTTTATTATTCGATTTCATTATATTTGGTTGCCTCTTGTTTTATGTTCGTGCGCTGTCATTGCTTGCAGCTATTTGCTACCATGACCAAGTCTCATGGTGACAATGTCACTTCCAACACGTGCTTTTATTGTTTTTGCTGTTAAAACGTGTGCACACAAAGATCACTTAGTAATGGTGCTGCAATCCATGCTCAGGTATTTAAAAGTGGGCTTTTGCCTGAAACCATGCTTGTTAATCACCTGCTCAACATGTATGTGAAACTACAGGATATGCATTCTGCCCGGAATTTGTTTAATGAAATCTCTGATAGAAATTTGGTTTCTTTTTTCCACTTTCATATCTGGTTACTCTCGATCAGGAGAGCCCCATCTTGCACTCCATTTGGTTCCAGAATTGCAGAGGAATGATTTGCGTACTAACCAGTTTGTCTTTTCAAGTTTGAATTTAGTATGCTCAAAGCTTAAGTTGGTTAACGAGGGTAAACAAATTCATGCTCAAGTGGGTATATCAGGTTATGGTTTGGACCCATTTGTAAAAGCATCTCTCATTGACATGTACTCGAAACTTGAGGCTTGGACTTTGCAGCATCTATTTTTTATCACTGTTTGATTAGGGATCATGTTACATATAATTCAATGATATCTGGTTTTGTTTCTTGTGGCTCATATCAAGAAGCACTTGAGTTGTTTGTTCAAGCTCGTCGGGATATTGATATGAGGCCCACAGAGTTCACTTTCAGCAGTGTGATCAAGGTGTGTGTTGTTCAGAAAAGAGTACTGGAGAGCAAATTCATGCATTGAGCATCAAGACAGGACATGATTCAGATTGTTTTGTTGGGACAACCCTGGTTGATATGTATGGTAAATTTGGTGACATGGAGTGTTCATTGAAGATTTATAGGCACATTTTCCCTGTTAGGTTGTAGGTGGTTCAAGTGACTTCTATGCAATTCATTAATCATCTAGCAATCGCCATTTTCCCTGTTTAGCATCTTCTTCTGCCAATATTTAGTTGTTGATTTTTTGTCGTATTTATTCTGCTTTGTTGCACGCATGACTTTCATCTTTATTTCTCAGTTTCCTTTTTTTTAAAGAATTCTTAGAATAGTTTGTGGTGATTGATATGGAAATGGGAAGGTGTCTTTATATCCAAAGGTGGAGGGGAGGGAGAGAGGGTGATTGGGAAAGTCTTTTCTAAAACAAAAAAAGGAACCACCGGGTACTGCTTTATTAAGTTTTTGTGTGATTTAATGGTTTATAATTCAATTTCATTATATTTGGTTGCCTCTTATGAAATTAATTGGTATATTTTAAATATATATTAATAATAAGTTTTAAATGTATCCCAAACATTGCATGTCTTTGGCTAGTTTAATTCCCTTACTATTAATTGCTATTAATTTTTTTACTATTTTTTACTATTAATAGGATAGATTATACCAGATTAGTATAGAGCTCTTCACTGCTCCTTATTGAATCTAAACGGGATCACGTAGTTAATTCTAATAGGGTGTGTAAAACTCGGGGCTTAAATCAGAGTTTTACGTTAGCAAAATAATCTGTTCAATCGTTGGTTCAGTTCGAATCAGGTGCATAACGCGTGTGCTGATTCGAGGCCAACCATGTGTTATGAGCAATGAAGGTTAAGTGTACCCACCTATATGGTGATAATGTCAGAAAAATGATAAAAAATGAGTTATCAGAGTATATGATAGTATGTCAATTATTTTTTTTATGTGTTTGATCGTAAAATTATTTTTAGGCCGAATAATGTATTATGACGCGTTATATAGTAGTTTGGGAGGGTTATTAGTTATATAGCATGTCATTTTGATGTTATTGAGTGTATTATATTTTATGGTATTTTTCATTTTTTTGGATTTTTTAAGAATTTATTAAGAGTTAGTTATTATTTTAACTCAAGTCGGTGTCGAGTTAATTTTTAATTACAAAATTTCCACCGAAACTTTCCCCCGAAGTTTCTTCCTCTCACCTGATCGCCGCCCGATCACCGTTGTCATAGCTGCCTCCGGCCGCGGCAGTCACCTTCCCGGCCGTCGCCTGGCCTCCCCAACACAAAGAAGCCACGAACCAGTACCGCGCTCCCGAGTCTGACTCTGCCGCCTACCGTGCTACTCCGTCATCATCGTGCCGCCGTCGCCGTCCCTTCGACCCAGGCGATCTTTTTCGTCCCGTGTACTGCCACCAAGACTGGCCCAAGGCTGATTGAGCATTCCTACCCGACACCCACGGCCACCACTGACTACCGTCACCGCCGCTATCGCCCACATCCTCATCATGGTCATGTCGAGCTCACCGAGCCGACGCTGACCCATAGCCTCGACCACGCCACCTCGTCAGCCAGAAATAGTCGGAAAAAGATAGAAACTACCAGAAAATGATGAAAATTGCCGGATTCTCCAGAAAACATCAAATTTTGGCCAAATTCCTTCTGTTGAACCCAATCTAACTTTAAACACCACCGAGTGCCGAATTAGATTCCAGAGAGACACGACCAAACCTAATCAGCACTGATTGCCGTTGATTGTTGTCGCTGCTACCAACGACACGGGTTATAATTAACTTTGACTTAACTATTTAACATTGATAATTATTACCATAGCATATTAGGACTTGATTGATTGAGATAATTAAATACCTTGATTGTGAATAAAAAGTATTTACATAATTTGAATTGTATTGAATTAATGCTACTGAACTAATTAGGTAAATTGAGTATGAGCTGCTAATTAACTGCAATGTTATTAAGATAATCATGATGTAAATAGGGCTAATGTGGGTGTTATTTAGAATGTGTGAATACATCATTCAGATAGTAGGCGTTAACTTTTAAATTTGATATATAGGTACAGACTAAGAGCTCGCCGCCTAAGCATCTGGACACGATTAAAGCTTCTACATGTCCATTTAGGACTCGATTCTAGTTTGATTTTCTCTTCTATTGTGATTTGATATGACCGGTAAGCAGACGTGTCAAAAAGTAGATTTATTGTATCCCATTCCATATGGGTCATTTAATCGATCGTATTATCGGATTAATAACCCTTAAAGCTTAAATCCCTCGAGTTTGTTTTAAAAACACAAATCCAGATCATGATGTTTTTGGGCCTACTATATTATAATCCCAACCTAAACCTATGTATATATAGTTTTCTAAACTTTGGTGGGCACTTATCTGCCAACCGTCAACTGAAGCCTCAACTGTCAACTATGAAATGGGATGGTCGAACTAATGCCTACTCCTTGGTCCACAGCAATGAGACTAATGAATTTTTGCCTCAAAAGACATTGCCTCCAAGGAGTACTGCTTTTATTTGCCTTTCGTTGGATCAGTTTCAAGCTTAAGTCGATGAGGATGGTGTATGTCTAACTTTGGTGGTGTCCAGACATGTGGAGTCTAGTAATACATCATCCACTTTGCCACCAACATGTGCCTCCTTGCTTGAACAATTTTCTGATGCTTAAATTGATCTCTTAATGGATGCTTCAATTCCTAACAAGCCTCACTATAAATTGACACTTGAAAAATATCATGAGCTTAGAAGACAAGCTGAAGGGCTCTTAAAAAGAGGTTATGTGAGAGAAAGTACTAGTCCATGCACGACAGCGGTCTTGCTTGTCCCTAAAAAGGATAGTTTCCGGCGAATGTAAGTGGATAGTCGAGCTATTTACAGAATTACAGTTCGTTAAAGCTTTCCTATGCCTGGTTAGGATCATATGTTGGACAATAGTATTTTCAAAAGTAGATTCGTAGAGTGGGTATCACCATATTTATATTCAACCAGGAGATAAGTGGGAAATGGTGTTAAAGACTCGAGAAGGCTTGTTTGAGTGGCTGCCCATGCCTTTCGGTTTGCCTAATATGCCTAATTTTTTATGAGCCATAAACGAGACATTACGGTCATTTATTGGGAAGCGTGTAGCTTATGTTAATGACGTACTTATTTATAGCCATGATATGGAGTCTCATCCACAACACTTGAGAGATGTGTTTAGTACATTGGGGATGGAAAAGTTGAATGCAAATCCTAGCAATTGTTTCTTCCTTATTTCGAGGGTGATCTTCCTAGGATACAAGTTTTTGATATAACTTTTTATATTTTCTTATAAAAAGTTACATATGATATGGCAAAATTAAGGTAAAGTTAAAAGTTACATATGATATCGCATTTGAGATATTAAGTTAAAGTTACATATGTTTACAATAACTTCTTATAACTTTGATAATATTAAATTTTTTATATTATTCAAAAAGCATAAATAACTTTTTATTTTATTTATTAAAACATAGCCGGCACAATATTGTGCGGGGGTCCTTGACTAGCTAGTACATATGATATGGCAAAATTCAATGATAGAGCTCAATAACGGATCGAACACCGAAGCCAGGTGTGATCTTGTATTCCTTAAAGCCAACATCTTTGAAGATTTCATTATTATCACCTTTCCTCCCTCTTCTTTGTTTGCCACTGCTTTCTTGCAATTCTTGAGAATCTGTACGTACTCCTCGTCGTTCCAATAGTGAAGAATATACTGCACAGATTAAGAAACTTTTTTTTTAATTACTGTATATTCAGCGAGCGAAAGTTTTCATCTGGGTAGCCGTCTAGCAGACTAGTTTGAATTGCATAAATGTTTACCTTGAGCAGAACTGCATCGGTAGATGGGATGTGCTTGAACATGTCCCCTACTATGAATTGAACCCCATCATCCTTGGGAAAGTCTGCAGCTACATGGGGAAGATCCAAGACCTTGACGTTCAAGTCGGGAAAGGCCTTGGCAATGGTCCTGGCACAAACACCTGTCCCCCCACCCACATCGATTAGCGACTTCAAGCCGTGGAACAGTTGGGGGGAATGTGTGACAATGAAGCTCATCAGCAACTGACTGTCACTCTCCATGGCGGCATTGAAGTCTCTGTTTAGATCAGGCTTTTGTTCCTCCACAACCCACATGTTAGCCCCATGGCAAAGGTCGAAGGGTAGTGTGCCCTCCATCTTGATCCAGTCTCCCAAGTAAAATAATGTATTCACTAGTGCGGGATCCAACACCATTTTGGAGTCAGGGACGACACCTATATTGTCATGATTTGTAGTAAGGAGCTTGGAAGTGGGAGTGAGAATATACCTAGGCTCGGTAGTACCACTGCTCTGTCCAGCAATATTCAACAGTACTTTAAAGAATCAATTTTTGGGGCATTGATTATAAAACAGCTAAACTCTTTTGAAAAACATGCATTTGCACTTGTTAAACTGCTGGTGGCATAAATGTATAATTTAACAATTAACAAATACTTAACATAGTAACAGACCTTGATCATTCCACATGAATTTGCCAAAAAAAATCGTTGCCTAAAATCAGTGTTAGTAAAAGGAGTAACAAGTATGGATCATTGTCTTTTTTATAGTGTTTTGTCCTTAGTTTTCTTTGTCTGGCCTGTGATCCTTTTTGATCTGTAATGCTTGCGTTTGATCCTACTTTTATATTTTCAAAAGAAGCGCAAATTAATTTATATTTTAAAATTATTTTTTGTTATAATTATTTTGATAATTAAGATTAAAGGGCTAAAAATATTAAATTCAGTAAAAATTTTATAATTAGCCTTATTATTTATATTTTTATTTATTTTTGTGGATTTTAAATAGTGGGACCCACTAAATGGCTCTAAATAAAAATTCTAGCTCCTATAAAAATTCCGATATAAATTACCTGTCGTGTTACATCTTTATCTTTACCTTGTACGATCCCACTGCATCCACGTCTTCTCCATCCAGAACCTTTCACTTACTTTCCACTGTATTCACGTTTTCTACCACAAAAATATGACCTCTTAACCATTAAAATATAAAATTGAATAAAAATTGACCAATCTTCTCCCACCTTTCACTTCGGCCAACTTAGCCTTCTTATTTATAAATTGGTTTTTACATTAATTATTACACAAATTAATTAGAAGCTTATACCTTACCGTATTAATTCATCTATAAATATCTGCAGCGGACAAACAATGGAGATCAACAACTCATCATTTGTTCCTGTTCTAATATCCTCCCATTACATTGGTGACCTCTGTTGGATGAATGTTTGAGATGAATGAAGAGATGCATCGATACTCAATAGATGCTCAATCTCAGCTATGGAACTTGTTGTTCAGCTTCATAAATTCCATGTCTATTAAGTGTGCGGTGGAATTGGGCATCGCCGATATAATACATAGCCATGCCCAAACACCAATCAACATAGCCGACCTCGCTGCCTCCATACCCATTCCACCAAACAAAACCAGCCATCTCCGCCGACTCATGCGCCTCCTTGTTCACTCCAACGTCTTTTCCGTTCATAAACGTGAGGATGGTGATGAGGGGTTCCTCCTAACTCCTATGTCTCGCATCCTTGTCACGTCGAACAACAATAATGGAGGTAACTTGTCACCCTTTGTTACCATGCTAACAGATTCGTCCCTGGTGTCTCCATGGCACTTCCTTGGTCAATGGTTCAAAGGCAAAGATCACACCCCGGCCACACCATTCGGTATGTGCCATGGTGTGGAAACTTGGGAATGGGCCAACCAGCATCCGGACTTCAACAAGAAGTTCAATGAGGCCATGGTCAGTGACAGCCAGTATCTAATGACAACTTTTCTGAAGAAGTGCGTCACTGCCTTTGAAGGACTGAAATCCCTGGTTGACGTCGGTGGCGGGTCAGGTGGCGCCGCACGTTCTATTGCTAGGGCATTTCCGGACATACAGGTGGTGTCTGTATTGGATCTTCCTCATGTGGTGGTTACAGCTTTGCCCGAGGACTCGCGGGTGAAGTTTGTTGCAGGAGACATGTTCGAGTCCATCCCTCCGGCAAATGCAGTCTTCTTGAAGGTGCACTAAATTGAACTAATTAGTTCCGTTTAGTTTACACTAAAAATTACTTCATTTGTTTACAATTATTTAAACTAGGCCAGATGCCGCATGTGATGAACGATTATATTAGAGATAGACACTAATTTTATAAATAAAGCCTTATTAAAAAATAAGACAAACTTTTTAATAATCTAATATATTAAATATAAACTCTGACTTCAAAGACAAATTCTAATTAAATGAGAAAATAGATAATAATAATTTAATTTTTCCTATGTTTGTTATATCTTAATTAGCTTAATCTCACACTTTTCACTTTTAGTTCTCTAGTACTTAGTAATAAGATAAACATTTTTATGATAAAAATTTCATAGCAATATATTAAGATATATTTTGAAATTTTTTCTGCGGTTTCATCCTAAAGAACATAAATGACTACGGTTAAGAAGTGGCGTAGTATATATATGTATATATAATAATTAAAATTTTTTTATGGGCCATCCCTCTACACACTTAAAATTTTAACAAGGCCAATTTTTTACTGGAGAAAAAGCATAGAATATTGTCTAAGAAAACACACACACGTGTGTACATATATATATAGTCTTTAGGGCTGATGTACTTCGTCAATGGGTTTTGTTCAATGTTTTAGTGGATTCTGCACAATTGGAATGATGAGAAGTGCGTCAAGATATTGAAGAACTGCAAAAAAGCTATTCCAAGCAAGGAAGAGGGCGGTAAAGTGATGATATTGGATATGGTGGTGAATTCCACCCCAGGTGACCATATGGCCACACAATATCAATATTTCATGGATTTGTTGATGATGGTCGAGGCAAATGGAATGGAGAGAGACGAGAATGAATGGAAGAAGTTGTTTGAAGATGCAGGTTTCACATCATACAACATCACCCCAGTGGTTGGATCAATGTCGCTGATTGAGCTCTACCCTTAGCACGAGTTTCAAGGATCAGCATCCTTACTACAGCCCTTATATAATGTATCATAATTGTGGGTTTGCCTGTTTCAATGAACAAAAATCCGCACACATTACAATAAGAAAATAAATATAATATTATTGCTATAAATTTCCATCGGGATACACGCTTACTAAATATTCATTAGATGAAGTTTTATAGAGTAGAGATGCATACATTAACGTGCATGACTACACATCCAAGGCATCGGCCATGAGCTAATTGCTGATCAAATGACATTTATTGTAAACTTATTCCATTATATGACACGTACGTGCACAACATAATACTAATGAAGCGCGAGCACTGCAGTGAGAGGGTTAACAAACGCAGCCAATATTATAAATTATATCCAACTTTGGGGTAAAGACAAATGAAAAAGGATGTGAGGATCTATGATTGTACACCCACATGCATATGTATGCAGAATTCCCACTCGCCCCCGCCTGCATGTAGCTTCCCGTCCCCCCTTTGGCCAAAGCGGGCCGGATCTGGCCAGGTCATGGGTCGGCCCACCTGGGGGCAATGGGTGAAGAAACAATTGAACAATTACATTGAAGAAGAAGCAATTACAGCAATACAAGGAGGGTTTTATATTTACATGACTTGACGATCAAGTTTCTCAACATTCCTAATTTTGAAATTCAAAGATATTTACAGAAGTACCCTCCCTTATACATTCCAAACATTAGATTCAATTATACATTCCTAACATCCCCCTCAAGCGAGACAGAGGGACAATGCCGAGCTTGAAAACATTGGCAGAGAAAGGTCGAAGCAGCAGGGCCTTGGTGAACATATCAGCCAGCTGATCCGATGAAGAGACATGTTGAGTTTGTAGTTT
>JAURVB010012653.1:0-12768 GCA_033002965.1 Piper betle | reverse complement strand
CAGTGGTATCTTAAATTCTATAATATAATCTCTTCATTTGGTTTTGTTGAGAACATTAAGAATCAATGTATATACCACAAGGTTAGTGGGAGTTAGATTATTTTTCTTGTCTTATATATCGATAATATATTATTTGCAACTAATGATATGAGAATGTTACATGAAATAAAAAGTTTCTCTCTTAACATTTTGATATGAAGGATATGGGTGAAGCATCTTATGTCATTGGCATTAAGATTCATAGAGATAGATCTTAAGGTGTCTTGGGTTTATCTAAGAAGGCCTATATCAGTAACGTTCTCGAGAGATTTCAAATAAGTAATTGTACATCTTCACCAGATCCTATAGTGAAAGGAGACAATTGAATCAATATATGAAGAATGATCTTTAGAGGGAACAAATGAAAAATATTCAATATGCTTCAGTTGTTGGAAGCCTTATGTGTGCATAAATCTGTATAAGACTAAACATTGCATTTGCTATTGGAATTTTAGAGAGATATCAAAGTAATCCTGACATTGAACATTGTAGAGTTGTAAAGAAAGTTATGAGGTACCTTCAAGGTACCAAAGATATTCAAAGATCATGTAGCTGATATGGGACTTGTTGAATTTCAAGTTTGATATGTGATGTTAAGTATATAACATGTTATTTGTTGAAACTTTACTATTTGTTTGTCTTCTTATTATGAATGTACACATTATATTGGAGAACGACAAATTGTTGTACATATATATAATATATATGTGTTTAGACCTGAATAAACATTGTAGGCTTATTCATAAAGTTTAAACCACATTTTGGCTTCTTAAGAGTATTTTATATTATAATATATAGGGAAGGTAATACTTGACTAAAGAGGGTTTGCTGCTATGATTTATATATAATATTCGTCTTTTGAAGTATTAATATTTTAAATAAAATTATGCATGGTGATATATGTTTGGACCAAATGGGAGAATGTTGGAGATTTTATTTTAACTTTATGTGGTCCTCATTATATATATATAGTTTATATATTAAAATCTCAATATTTTAATTAGTGGTATAATTAAAAGGATAATCACTATGGGATGGTTATTCTTATAACTTCTTGATAGGAGAAGTTAAATATAGTATTTTTAGGTCCCCAATCTGGTATTTTTTTCTGTCTTTAGGAGATGTTAAATATAATATTTTTCTTTAGGGTCTCTAATCTCGGCATTTTTTTTTATTTCGGTCCGTCATCACCTTGAAAGTGTAATAGATCAGAAAATTTAGAAACACCAATTGTAAAAATATATTATGACAAAAAGTACGATTTGTTTATTATAAATACAGTTATGTTTGATTTACAACATCGTCACCAGGCTGGCCTCAAATTGGGAGTTGGAGGTGTAGTTGTCGGCCGCGGCATCACACTTGGTCAAAATTGGGTTGTCCTCCTGTTGGAGGGTCATCAAAGGTGCAAGAGAAAGAAGTAAAATCACAGTGGCAATTAACCACAAATGAATTCTGCTGTACATAGCCGGCAACATGAATGAATCAGTAATAATTAGTAGGAAGCGAGAGACGCAATGTCACAAATGAGAAGGCAGGCAGGTGGGAGCGCTTGCAAGAGCTACTTTGGTTTGGGCTGTGGAAAGCTGAGCTTGTGAATATCTTCATCCACTTACACTTGTGATGGCATGCAACCAAACTTTTTGAGACAACTACGAACTTAGTATTGAAAAAAACTTTTGCGGAACAACAACTCCGCTTTGGCCAAAAAAAGGCTCAAAGTCTACAAATATGCGTTGTGGAAAATTAAAGGAAAATGAAATGTGCTAATATCTTGACAAAAAAGTGCCTGTGTTGAACCGCAAAGTCCGACGACTGTCGAACTAAACCTTGCGGACCTCAAACATTTTTGAACGTAAACATCCGTGAATCATGATGATAACAGCTTTCTTCCTTTCTTTTTCCCAACACAAATTTAAAGGGAAAAAAACATAATGGTAACATTAAGCCTATCAAGGAGTAGGGACGTCGAAGAATTCCAAGTCAATTCTATGGTCAAAGTCTTAATTCAGATATTTTTAATAATAATAATAATAATAAACAAATATATAGACATTCATATCTATCCATCTATATACTAAATGTAGACCCATATACAATTATACTCACGAGCTTGTATATATTTATTAATTATACTTTGAAATAAATATTATTTTTAATATTTTATAAAATTAATTATAATTTATTATTATCTTGTTCTTTTTATATTATAAACTAACTTACTACCAACTTTCAAGTTATTTTTTCATTACTGCATATCATATTAAAATTGTACTTAAAATTTAATTAAATATATTTTTATGTCACATAAAACCTTTTTATATAGATATTTTTAATAGGATATATATAAATTTTTTATTATATTTTTTATTTTTTGTTCAAACAATCTCCTGTGTTGCATTGTACGTTCTCTTTGATTTAACACCTCTTTATAATGAGAAGAAACTAATTATTTTAAAAAAAGTAATAATATATAAAATATGTATATATATTTACATATATATTAAACATAGTATATATAAAACATATAATCAAATTTTAACTCTAATAAAATGAATTTTAGTACATAACTAATGAGATATAACCTTAAACCATACTTTTAAACGCGGTAACAAACTTAATTGATATGGTAAGGGAAAAGCGAAAGGGTCTTTGTACAAGCACTTGGTCTTTCTTTCCGAATGATCAGCAACGCAAACGAAGATCAACCAAGAGCGCTGAGAAAAGAGGAAGGATGAGGGGGTGAAGGAACTTCAACAGCTCCTTCAAGCATTTGAACAACCTTGTGCATGTCGGGCCTCAGAGACGGCTCCTCTTGCACGCACCACATTGCCACTTTAACTACCCTCTCCACTTTGCTCACTTCCTGCTTGGCCTCTTCATCCTCCTCCACCAACTTCTCCATCTGGCGTTCCTCGTAACACCCATAAGCCCAATCCAACAAGATCACCCTCTCATCCCCCCTCTCCATTTCTACATTCCTCCTACAACACACCAACTCTAGCAGCATGATCCCAAAGCTGTAGACGTCCACCTTCACCGTCACCGGCATCTTCCTATACCACTCTGGCGCAACGTACCCCCTTGTTCCTCTGAATCCTGTGCTGGTGCGAGTCTGGTCCACCCTCATCAGCTTTGCCAGCCCAAAATCCGAGATCTTAGGATTGAAGGTGTCGTCGAGAAGAACGTTCTCCGGCTTCACGTCGCAATGCATGATTTTGGAGATGCACTCTTCGTGCAAGTAGGCCAGGCCGCTGGCTATTCCAGAGGCAATTCGGAGACGGTCGTTCCATCTGGGCTTTGGATCACCATGGAACAAGTAAGTAGCCAGAGTCCCGTTCTTGAGGAACTCGTACACAAGAAGCCGGTGAGGGGCCTCGTCGCAGAAACCAAGCAAACGAACTAAGTTCTTGTGGTGCGTCCGACCTATTGCGCTCACCTCTGTTCTCACTTCCTTCTCGCTTCGTTGCACCGCCGCCTCCAACTTCTTGACGGCAACGCAAATCGGAGTATGATCGTGCTCTGAAAGGACCATGCGCCCTTTGTAAACAGTGCCATATGCCCCACGACCCAGTTCCTCCTTGAACCCACCTGTAATCTGCACCAGTTCTTTGTACGCGAACATCCGAAGGTTCTTCCCCATAATCAAGTCCTTTTTGGGGCGTAGCAGTTTTTTGTGGAAGGAGAAGTGGTAGGCCACCATGGCTGCGGCTAGGAAGAGCAGGTTTACAAAGGACGAACTTCCCAAGAGCAGGGAGCCCCAAAGAAGCAGTGGTCCTTTGCTGTTGGTCGTCCTCCCACTACGTGGGCGAAGGCTCGTCGGTCCTGTGGAGTTGGTCCTACTGCCTTTCCATATCTTGATGAAAGCTTTTCCTTCCTCACTTGGGGCAATCCTTCCGTTTGACACGGGAAGCTTCTTCTTCCAGCAGCTGCCATCGGTGCTAACGATAGCAACGTTGCACAGACAATCCCTCAAACAATTATCCTTGCAATTTTCCTCGGTCGAAGAGATGATGCGCTCGTAATCAAAGAGTGGCCAGTTGGTGTTGACCATTGTCTCCATGTCGAAGAACTCCCCTGCCCTGGATGAGTCCAATTCACATGCTTGGACGGATACCCGTGGCGGCTTGCAGGCTGTGCTTCCATCCGCCGAGCTCAAGAACGCGGTGTAGCCTGTCGGGCAGTCGCACTTATACATTCCATGATCCTCGCCTTCAACGCACAAGCTATTGAGCCCGCAAATCCCACTCCCTAATCTGGCCATAGTTGAGTAGCATATCCTGGAAGGGATAAACCAGATAGGAGACCATGCCACCGAGTGAGCCCCCTCTTGGGTCTCACGTAATGTCTGAAAACTCCATCGGAATCCAGAGTTGCCCGGTGGAAGAAGTCTCTTGTGGAGTTACTAATACTCCCGATGCTGAGGTTTGTCCACCCTCCTTCACGGTGGGCGATGTAAATGTCGCCAGAACTGTTGAAGACGACGCGCTGTCCTCTGTCCTTGGTATCGCTCACATAGTAAGCGTCACTTGGGCTAATAGTGGGGAGGGCGATGGTGTTGAGCACAAGGTTGCCGTCGGGCAGCATGCGAAGCTCGAACCGGCCGAGGTCGGCGTAGTTGTAGACGTCCTCTGACCTCCGGGAGGAGAGCTTCCCACTGAACTCGAGCACTTGGGAAGGAAGAATCGTGTTTGTGGGCTCATCGAAGCTGCTCCAATATGTGATGTTCCCGGATCGTTGGCTTCCTCTAAGAACGAAGTTTCCAGTGTCGAGCATGACAGCAGATACAGCAGCAGAGTCATTACTACTACTGGCCGCTGCTCTGGGCCTCCTCCACACCTCGTTTTCACGATGGTCATACAGCACGAGCTGGCCACTGGTTGAGAGTTCGAGCTTGGAACCTGCCTGCACAGGGTTTCCCCGTTTCCCCACCAGACGATGGTTTTGTTGGGCAAGTTATCGAACCAGATGGCCAGCAAGAAACCAGTGCTGTTATTACCTCCAGAAGCAAGAGGATAGAATCCAAAAGCGAAATCGCCCGAAGGAGAGGTCCATGAAGTAATAGCAGTATTACTACTATTACCACCCGAAACAGATGCAGTAAGAGATGAGCCTAACCTTATGCTGGTGCCGCTGCTGTTGGTTTGAGCAGCAGACGGGGGAAATAATTAGTAATACAGGAAGAAAGAGGAGGAGAAGAGCGGCCATAGCAATTTAGTAGATTAAAGTTTGGTGGGGGAATTGAAATTGGGAAATATAAAGGGAAATAAATAATTGCAGTCAAAGGGAGACGGAGACTAAAATACTAAAAGTCAAAAAGTTTGATTAATTCAATTCAATTGAAGACGCGTCCAAAGGGCATGCTTTCCAAAGCACCGGTGTATATTACAAACCTTACCTTGAAAAAAAGAAGAAAAAAACGTATTACAAATGTAGTCAAGGTACACATGGGCATGTTTGAAACTTTTCAAATACTAAGACGACGGAAATTTGAAAGCAACTCCCGAGGAGAAGAGAAAAAACGCGGCATACATATGACCTACATGCTAATTTATTATTAAAGTAAAGTGGGACATATAAGGTAGCCATTTTTCGTGTTGATTCATAATGCCTGAGTAGTTTGACGTTTTCAACGAGACTGAACAAGCCAAACCTGTTCTCAATTATTTTATATTTAGTTCGATTTAGATTAAATTTGTGCTCGAAAAATATTCGGCTCAAAATAGATATCTTGTTGAATAATGAACAAAGCATAATATGTTCAAACTCAAAAAAATACTCAGTTTGACTCGGCTCATTAATATTATTAAAGTCACATTAAACTTATATAGTTTTGGGAAATTTTTTTGATACTGTATAAGTCGTCCACGAGCCAAGGAGAAACATTCGGTTGCCTCGAAAACATAGCGAGCCGAACATGAATCAAGCCCAAATACCATAAATTTTAGATGAGCTGCTCGATCCATAATAAATCACGGGCTCATCGAATACTCAAACAAGCTCAAACATGCTTGCCAAAAATCATGTCGAATTCAAAAACATCCCGGCTCGGCTCGGTTCGGCTCTTTTACACCCCTAGTTTTTAGTGCCAAGGGAGGAAGTGTAAAACCCAACTTCGGGTTAGGGTTTTACTTGCTTGTAGTTTTGCCCGGTTCATGCCAATTCGAGTCGATTTGAGCAAGCTCAAGCCAGACCAATTTTTAGATTATGCATATGGGGTCGAGATGGCCGTATGAGTATGTTCTGGTGGCTGAGTATGTCTGACATGTAGATAATAGCTTGAGATAGGCTACAATAGAACATGATTTATCATTGTATATACGAGGTATACAAATAATTTTTATGGGTTAGCCAGAGTTGTAGGCCTAGATTTAAGTCGTTGCAGCGTTTAGTATCCGTTTGAGTTTTTTAGGGTATCTCGTTTACATACATCATAGGGACTTCGGATCATCAGATTGTGCCCCTGTAGACCCAGCTTGATTGAGTCATAGGTTTTCACCCTATCAAGTTAAGGGTTCGAGACTCATTTAGTCATCTTGCCTCTATTCCTGCCTATAGAGTTTACTTTTACGACTCGAATCAGTTTTGACTTTAGACGGTCTCGATCAAAGTTTTTTGTCTGTATACATATTGTAGTTACTCATAGGTAGGCCCCACTAGGCCACAAGTTGTCGGACGTTTGGATTGTGCCACATCGAGATTTGAGCTGTCCATGTTAGCTCTAGCTTCCACTCGATTATTTTTCAGAGATTTGTCATGATTTTTAGAGTTTTACACCCTAGCGTCGGCGCCACTTCAGCTCGTCGCCGGTGAGTCTCCGACTCACCCCTGGCCACAGGACTGGCACCACCAAGACTACCTCACGGTCGGCTTTCCATTCCTACCACTCACAACCACCAACGCTGCCGCAGTCAACGCTGGCGACAGAGTTTTTGCAGCCAGTTTTTACCAACTCCGCAACCCTTTCGGGCAATTTTCTGGCGTCGACAAGCCACCTTCAACCAGCCCAACCACCCAAATAGATTACCTTCATCAAAATCTTCATTTTAAGACCACCCATGATCACCGACGTGGCTCCGATCGCCGTCGGCGATGCGGGTCACCCATGACAATTTTGCCCCTTTTTCGGTTGTTTTCTAGCCAGCCAGCAGCTAAACTCCACCGATCACCACCACCATCGTCAGGGTTGTTAATTCCAACCGGCGGCAACCCCAGTTGCGTCACCATCAACGTTTTTCGGCGACGGGCACCACCAGCCCTGTCGGACCCATATATCCGCGTTTGCGTCTACTTGCCCGTGTTGCGTCTGCCAACCTGAGTCCTATTCACCTGTTCGTGTCACCCTGCTTGCCCATGTCTCTGTCCATGTCCAGCAGTCTAGACCTACCCAGCCCACTAATTTATCTAGCCTAGACCGAGTTAACCCAGCCAATCCTATTCGGTTCACTGACTTAACCTGGTTCAGCTCATTTTTCGACCGTTTTCGATAATTCCAAAACCCCTACATCAATTTAGATGCATATTCACATTATTTAGCATATTTTGAGGTTAAAATTTTTATTTATTTAATTATTTATTCATTATTGTTTATTCTTTTTATTTAGATATTCGTCATATATGATGAGTGTTTATGTGATGATTTATAATTATTATTGATATAATTACTTATTAATACTAATCTTATTTATGTTTATAAAATTATATATATATATATATATATATATATATATATTTGTTCGTTGCATGCTATTATTTATTTGTATTTAATTGTGTATTTTGAATTAGATAACTATGTTGATTATGATATTATTATTATTATTATTCATGATTAACTAAAAATAAATAGTTTTATTTATTTATTTATTTATTTATTGAATGATTATTTATTTATATATTTACTAACACGAGTATATGTGATATTAACTCGTGTCTAGCCATGTATTTATATAGTATATATGATTATTATTTTATGAGTAGAGTATTGACTATTTTAATGTATTTATTATTTATCTATTTATTCACGAGTGTATGTATTTATTTATTTGTTATTTGTTATTTTCTTTATTTTATCTCGATTTGCCTGCTACATGTTTAGTTGTAGGTTTATTTAGCAGTCTTCCTTATTAGGATATAGCGATGATGTGAGCACACACCACAAACATGCATCATATAGAAATATTAGTATTTTACTTAACAATGGGTTTCGTTGTAGGTTTCAGAGCCTCGAGCTCACCGTAGAAGAGACATCATGCTTGGAGCTTGGACCACAGGTCCATTAAGATTGTAAATGTAACACCCTGTTTCGGCTCACCCGTGAACCAACCCGGAAATGTCACCGGCAACCGAACCGTTCGCTAATCTACTAGATTCGGTTAAGCCGACCTGGATCTACTCTCGGCGTCTCAAGATGGAGATGCAAACATGAAATGCATGAATGGGAACAATTGGATTCTAATAGCAGTCCTACATGCATGCCATGACGTGCAAGCAAAGACAAGACAAAACAATAAATGAGAAACCAAAAGAAAATATATACTACTACGGAAAAACGGACAAAGTTTCCCCTAAAAGTGCAATAGGGGCCAACCTATCCACAACAAGGGTATGTAAATATTTTATCAAAATACGATAAAACATAACAATCTACCATGACAATCAATCACCATCTCATTCGTTTTCACCTGAGCCGAGTCTGAACTCCAAGGCTCCCTGCTCATTCATATCTATCCGTTCATTTCATAACAGGCAATTCATCAAGACAAAAACATTCTAACAATCATTCACACAGCATTAAACAACCATCATTATACATTACACGCGGCAGGTACATGTGTGCGCGGTTCCGTGCTGCTCCTCCGCAGTCCCGACAGCTTTCATCGCTCGCATTCCTCACCTACATATATATAGAAAAACCGTCAGTAACGAGTGTTACCGGCCCGAAAATAACTAATATCAATCTGGCACAGGAGAGCAAACTCTCCTGTTGAATCAAAACCATATACTTCCTCAAGAACTCTCATCAGGGCACATACGGGAGCCGTCGCTATCGGGCCGTCGCCCTCGAGTCGACAGCGTCCCCCTTTCTTTCTCATTCTCATACGTTGGCCATTTCTCTATCGCTTCTCGCATCAAATCTCATTCCTTACCGCCCTCTGCACCTTCCATATTACTCCTGGCCTTGAGCACGAAGGCCGAGCACTCTCAGGCAGTCGCCTTTAGTGCCCTTTGAACCACAAGTCTAGACATGCGCTGCATTGCAGTACCCGTAAACCTCCACACTTCTCCGGGTTTGAGGAACTCAAAGGTGGAGTTGTCCGGATCCTTCGGGAACGAAGTGGGTTCTCCCCAGCTCCAGAGCCCGCTCTTCCGAGCACACGCCCTATCTGAAGGCGTGGCCGTCAGTAACCCTCATTCCATCTCTCACCGAAAACGTGAAAACTATATATATATAGGCCTGGGTTGGGATTTATACAATAGGCCCGAAGGCATCGTGAGCTGGATCTGAAGTTCGAAAACAAACTCGAGGGATCTCATCCTCGAGGGTTATTAATCCGAAAAAAAGAACCGTTGGCTAAATGGCCCGAGTTAAGTGGGATCCGATAAAACGCCACTTAACTCGTCCTGCATATGATAAATCAAATACACAATAGAATAGCGTAAAAACAGAGAACGAGTCCTAAACGGACCTGGTAGAAGCTCCAAACGGGTCCACGCACCTAGGCGGCGAGCTCCTACACCGTACCTACACAATCAAGCTAAAAACTAACGCCCGCATGATGAATCACACATCCTATAGCATGCACACACAATCAACACAATCACGCATCAATCAACACACATCAGCCTATATCAATTCTAGCAAGTCTACTTAGGCTAGTTTGCATTAGATCATGATCATCACCTAGTTACCCTAATTAGTTTCTTAACCTCCATTTTTAACACCACTCAATTCAAACAAATTTCATATTTTATCCTTAATCAAATCTACATTTATATATAGTTATTATAACACACAATTCACCAATCCTAGCATGCAATTCTAATAATCAATACTTTCAAATAATTAAGTTAAAATAAATTATACCTCGCGTCGTCGAAAATCGGCGACGGCTAGGGTTTCCGTTTTGTGGCTCGAAACTCGAATTCGGCACCTAGCGGTGTCCGAAGTCCGATCAGATTGGACCGGGTGCGTTCGGCGGATGATCCGGCGAATTTCCCACGAATCCAATTTTCCGGCGGTTCCGGCGGTTTTCCGGCAAGTGTCGGTAGTTTTCCGGCGGATTCCGACGGTTCTCCGGCGATGATTCGGGACGGGGCAATCAGGGGGTCTATCGGCACCAGCTCGACGAGCTTGGTCCGATGGTGGTGTCAAACAAAGTAGCCGGGGCAGCGATGGCTGTCGGCGGTGGCGTCGAAAGTGGGTGGCGGCGGCGGCATGCTCCGATCGGGGCTGCGGGCGGCCTCGACGGCGGTCGGGATGATGGGGGAAACGTCGGTGACGGCGAGAGGGTGAGACTGGTGGTCACAGTGGCGGCGACGGCGACCGAACGGCGGCGGAATCCGGCCCGGAGTGGCGATGGCCAAGGCGGCTTGTGTGGCATCACGGCGGCACGCCGGCAGGCGATCGGTGGCCGGGGTCGGTCGTGGCGGCACGGCGACGGCGTGGCAAGGCGGAGCGGCGTCGATCGACGGCAGTGCGGCGTCGCGCGGCGGCGATAGCAACGGCATGACAACGGTGAGGGTTTGGGTGAGGAAGTGTCGGGAGGAAGAAGAAATACTCTCAGTGGCAATTTCGTAAATAAGTATTGACTCGATTCTGACTCGAGTCAAAATAATAACTAGTTCGTAATAAATTCTAAAAAATCTAGAAAAATATGGAAAAATCCCATAAAATAAAACAAACACAACAACATCCAAATGACATGCTCTATAACTAATAACCCACCCGAATATAATCCAACGCGTCCTAATGCGTTATTCGGCCTAAAACTATTCTACGATCAAATAAAAATAACAATCAATACTGTATACCTCCATATACTTGATAACCCATTTTTCATCATCTTTTAGACGTTATCATCGTACACTTGAGCATACATGACCCTCATCGCTCATAACTCACAGCTTGCCTCAACTCAGCTCACGGTCCATGAAACTGACCTGACTGGTTATGTAACGTAAAACCCAGACTCGAGTCACGGGTTTTATAGTTTGGGTGGGTTATTAGTTATAGAGAGTATGTCATTGTAATATTGTGTGTATTATGTTTTATGGGATTTTCCTTGTTTTTCTGGATTTTTTAGAATTATTATGAGTTAATATTATTTTTTCAAGAGTCAAAGTCGAGTCAAGTTTTAATTATAACACGACCATTCGTTTTTCTCACCAACCATTCATTTTTCTTTCTGACCATTTATTTTTTCTCCCCGACTACTTTTTTTCTCACTGACCACTCGTTTTCTTCCCCCATGACATCTTTTTATTCCACACCTCTGACACTGTCACCATCCAGCTGCCACCATCCTCCTCACCCAACTTCTTTCTTCTTTTTCTCCCTTCCCTCTTCCCCACGATCCTAACTCGAGCTGGACACAACCTTGTCGCCGTCGCTGCATGACTGACAATTAGGTATAGAAATTTATCTGATTTTATATGATTGTTTTATGATTTTGGTGTGATTGTAAATAAGTGTTGATTTAAATTTAAATACATGTTAACATATGATAATAATGAATTAGAGTTTGAATTTAAATGCATGTGAATAGATATTGTCATGTATGGATTGATGAAGAGTGTAACATTCATGCATTATAATAGGTGTTAGTATTTACTCTTAATGTGTAGGTACGGGGTGGAAGCTCACCACCTAGGCGCATGAACACGATTATAGCTTCTACCAGGTCCGTTTAGGACTCATTTTTTATTTTATGCTCTATTCTATTGTGTATTGTTTTATTACTTATAGGACGAGTTAAGTGGCATTTTATCGGATCCCACTTAACTAGGGCCATTTAATCAACCAATTTTTGGATTAGTAACCCTCGAGGATGAGATCCCTCAAGTATGTTTTCAAAAATAAGATTCACCACAAGTTGCCTTCGGGCCTATTATATAAATCCCTTCCCATACCTATATATAGTTTTATCAAGTTTTCAATGATACGAGAGATGGGAAAACCAACTTGTACGTACCATGAGTGGGTGCACATGACAGTTAAAGCGGGCTCTGGATTAGTGAGCGGGCTGTTCCAATCACTAGGGATCTTGACAACTCCCGTTTCGAGTTCCTCACACCCGAAGAAATGTGGAGGTTTATGGATACTGTTTAGTACAGTGCATGTCCAGACTTGTGATTCAAAGGATACTAAAGGTGAATGTATGAGAGCACTCGGTCTTCGTGCTTAAGGCTAGGAGAATTATGGAGGTAAGGAGAGGGCTTAAGATATACTAATAGTCCCGACGGCTAACAAATGAAATGAGAAAATGTCGAGAGAGGCATCAGCAGCAGCAGAATAGTCAATTCAAGATGCTACCTGGTCTGCAACCCAGTAGCTTAACGCGGTAGTTGCCCTTCAAAGAGTTCACAAGAAATATATGAATATTTTCCTTCATATGAAAGTTTGCTCACATAGCCTGTTTGTTATGTAGTTATATTTTTGGACAAGTAACACTCGTTATTAACTTGTTTTTATAATATATGTAGGTGATGATCATTAGTAAGATAATCTAG
>JAURVB010012652.1:0-35871 GCA_033002965.1 Piper betle | reverse complement strand
CTTCTATGCCAACAAGAAGTTTGAAACCTTCTAAAAATTCAGGGTTCACGATTCCTTAAAATCGTACATAAGTTTGAAATCTTAAAAATTCAGGGTTCTCGATTCCTTAAAATCGTACAATACAGAAGTTTGAAATCTTCTAAAAATTCAGGGTTACTAGATTCCTTAAAAATCTAATCTTCTTTCTGTTCACTTTTCAGACAAAAATGCCCCCCAAGGCAACTTGGGATTACAAAAACAAGGGCGACAACATGGAGCTTAGTCTCCGACCACACAATACAAAAGGGAAAGGTGTTTCTAGGAACATCCTCTCCTTCGGACAAACACAATTGGTATCTTACGAGAATACCCACAGACAATACATCAGCAAGGACTGTTTGCGCCTTGATGATTCACAAAGATGCATAATTGACAACATTTGGAACATTAACAGTACAAATACCACGGAAAAGATTATGGTCATTAGCGCCTTGATCTTTTACTTTGGTAAAATACAAGAGAAACCTAAGGGTAAGAACTTCTGTTGCTATGCCCTCTTTACTGGACCCAAATATGGGCTTTACAAAACTTATCCAGAATTACAACAAGCCATTGGATCCACAAAGGCCTCCTTCCGAGGATACTACAACATTGAACAAGCAGCCGAAGACGTCTCAGCCACTTGTGGGCCGTCTTATTACAGAAGCCCATTACTGGTTAGCAGCCCAGTTAATGAGGAAACATCTTATGCCCAAGTAATCACAACTCCTCTCAACAGTCAAGACAAGCTTCGCGCCCAAGTTGAATGTATTTTCGAATTCTTGAAAAGAGCGCAACAAGGAAAGTATTCACCTCAACTTGATTCTTGCCTAAGAGTCAAGTATGACACTGAATATGACATTAGAAGACCATGCAAGGCTCCCTATACAACATGCAACCAGACTTATGCCTGCAGATGCCAGATCATCTACAGCCTAAGGAAGGCATACATTTCTGCGGAAGAATTTCCAGTACAAAACTACAGAGATGTCCAGGTCACAATTGAGGCCATACTACAAACAGGCTTACTTGCGGAAGTCATTTTTCAAAACGAAGAAGGTATCAAGAAGCTTCCTCTTTACATACAGGATATCTGTGAAACAGCCCTGTTCAGAAAAGGAAGGAGACTTCGTCTCAAGATTGAATCTTCTCCTCCTCTGTTCAAGAACAACAGTCTCATTGAAGAATCCAACTGCTTCATGGCACTTGGGTTAAGTTACAGTGACGAACTCCCGAACTGGACCAGGTTGACCTTGAACCAGATTGGGAGGTTCTGCCCACAAACACCTGGGCCTCTCTGCACAAGCAGTTCGAGCTGGCCAGAGCCCATACACAGAGCTACAATTACTGTTGGACATCCAAGGTGCTTGAAAACTTCACTTTGATGTTAACAGGCCCAACGTACAGGTTCTTCTGGGCCAAGGACTTCGGCCCATACATCCAGCCATTTACCGAGTCAAAGAATCTCAAACTCATCGAGATGTTTGCCTCGCTCACAACTTACAATGACGCTTCACGTGACACTACACCAACTCACTCAGACAAAGACAGCAAAGACGACAAAGACAGCACTCAGACTCCGACAATAAATTTGGCACAGACAGACTAAAGAAGACGTGGTAGGCCCATCCTTCCATCTTTTCTACATTATGTAAGGTCACTATTTGACCCACTTGTAAATAGTTTGTGTCGTTTTGTGTGAGTCATCGAGTCGGTGGACGGGAATCCAAGGGTGATGTCTTAGTTGTGTGGTTTTTAAGCGACCCACGTGGTCCACCTCACTAACTGGTCATCCTTGGTGACTTCTCCACTTGTTTTTCTTTTTACGTGTCGAGTCTGTATGGAACGCTTATCTCTTAAGCGATCCTTTTTCTTTTCTTTCTTTATGTAAAAGAATATGGGTAAGCGGGTAATGTTTGGACCCGTCTTCTCCCTTGTGTCTATATAAGGGTTGTCCCCCTTTCGTTGTAAGCATGAAAGAAGTTGAAGAAATAAAATTTGCAGAGCTTGAGTATGATGTGCGAGTAAAAACCCTCTCTCTCTTTCCGATCTCCGGAGGCAAGTCCTCTGGTCCTCTTTTCAGATGATCTTCTTCGCTTCTGATCAATAGAAGTCGGAGAAGTGATTCTAGTTTATAGTAGAAACACATACCTGTGAGTGAAAATCTTTCAGATCAAAGCTTCAAGGAAGGCGTCTACCTCCTGCAACAGGCCTGGGAGTCCATTTTCGTAAGTCCCTTATTCGGCAGGTGGCCTCGCTAGGGCAGATCCAGGACAGAAGATCCCGTTGGATGAGCAGAGGATAACTGGCGCCAAACTCAACAAGAAGATCTACAGTGCCTTATCTTCACTCCGGTATGTTGTTTTTATTATTTACTAGATCACTTCCTCGACCTATATTCTTCTTAAGCCAAGAAGATTATTCTGTTGGAGGATCATGACTTCGCCAATGGAAAGAGGAAAGAGAGTTCTTTTCTTGCTGCATCACTTCGGTTTTCGCGAATTTCTCTCCTACTACCCTCCGATTGTTTTCACTTTTTAGTGTAAAATTCACAGCATACACAGCCCAAACAATTATAAACAAATTATATACATTCTAGTTGACTACAAACCATTCAGGTTGGATGCGACCAGGGCTATGCCCAAAATTGTACCTTAGTCCTTCGGTGGAATGGTTTTAGTACAACAAATACAAAATTTATAAAACACTAATAGCTGTTTTTATACACAATCAGGGAAGACTGGTGGCATCTTGACCTGATGACCACTCCTGATTCGGAGTATACTACGGTTAATCCACAGAGGATTTTATCCTTACAGGGATTTAATTCTTCACAAACATCAATCATAAAACAAACAGAAATAGTCCCTGGCACTGTTCACTGAATAAGTTTCTAACAGACTTGATTTCCGCTCTCAAGTCATGATTAGAAAGTTCATGAACATCCATACTTATATCCCACAAAAATTGCTCTCAAATATATACATACATACATACATATATATATATATGTATATATATATATATGTATATATATACGTATTTATATACATATATATATATATATGTATATATATGTATGTATATATGTATGTATATGATACCATCAACCGCTCAGGATCTCAAATTCCTTGACTAACTGTTTTAATTTTATATGTACATAAAAATTTTTTAAACAACATATAAACATATATATGAAACACACAGAGTAATATTAACACAAAATAATATCACAAAGCATAAGAAATAATCACAAGATTTATATCGATGTGGAAGATCAGCCGTAGCCACAACCACGATCTTTGATTATCTACTTTTGATCAACTAAACTAAACTAGCCGTCATAGCAATATTATACTCAAGAGAAAGCCTAACTCAGAGGCTGGGAGAGAAGACGAAGTTTAGAGAATAGTTACCAAATACCAAGCTTTATTGCTGATGTTCAAACTTACAGTCACTCTTGGTAAATACTAGTTTTACACTCACGTAAATACCAGAAATATAATACTCATACATACAGTATATTGTACAATACTACTGTATAGTATATGTTTAAAACAAAGAGTACAAATACATGAAAATATACGATACCATTTGTACAGCAAACTTAACAAAATCATGTACCAAATTTAAAATACAAAAGACAATACAATACATACAAATCTTCATATGGTCTGTAGCTCACACCGACGAGAAATTTTTTTTTTCTTAATTTGGTTCACAGAACCGACGCTTGAAAGCTGTTTTATATCTATCTTCTTCTTTAATCTGAATTTGCCAAAATCCTGATTTTAAGTCAAATTTACTAAATATTTGAGCTTGATATAATCGTTTTAATAAGTCTTTCTTATTTGGAATAGGATACCTAATCCATTGTAAAACTTTGTTTAAAGGTTTATAATTAATAACTAATCTAGGTGATCCTCTTTCTATTTCTGAAGCTTTGTATACATAGAAAGCAGCACAGGACCAAGGAGATTTGCTTTCCCTAATTAAATTATTTTCTAGTAATTTTGTAATTTCTTTTTTGCAATAATCTACTAATTCTTGATTCATCTGAATAGGTCTTGCTTTGGTAGGAATTTGTCTATCTGTGAAACCTACTTCATAAGGAAGAGAAACTTCATGTTTCTTTCGATTCCAAAATGCACTAGGTAAATCATTACATAGGTCTTTTTCAAATAGATTTTTTATATCTTTGACCCTATTTTCAATTATTGGAGTTGTTAATTTTGTTTCTAATAAAACTTTATTAATTTCATCCTGTAAATATGTTATCTGTTTAATTTTATTCTTTTGTTTATTTTTCATTATAGAAATAAAAGTTTGTCTCTTAGGAAATTCTAATTTAAAGGTAATATCTTTTCCTTTAAGATGTGTATGTATTCCTATATCATCTACAAAGAAAGGTTCTATTAATGCCGTAAATGGATTTCCTAAGATTACTTCTGATCCTATATTCTTTACTAAGATAAAAGTTAAATACATTCTTATGTCACTTATGCAAACTACTGCATTAGACAACTTATAATTAACTTTTAAGCGTTCTTCATTAGCAGCTGATAAGGTTTGAGTAGTTTTCTCATAATATTGAGTTGGTATCAAACCTTCCTGGATAATATTCCTATCTGCTCCAGTATCTACTAACGCTAATGTTTCTAGACTGAATTCATTTTTAAGAATGATTTTTATTCTTAAAACATATTTACGTGTTATTGTTTGTTCAATAATATTTAAATAGTTTTCCTCTTTAGGAGAGTCTGGAGTTTTAGATGATTCCCCTATATGAAAAGTATTTAAATTTTCAAAGTCTTTAAGATTTTCTTCTTCTTCTATGTTTTCAGAATCTTGATCTTGTATCTCATTACTTAATTCTAAGATTTCTATTCTCTTTTTTAATTGAGAAATTTCTGATTTTAATTCATTAATTTCTTTTCTTAAATCATTAATAGTAATGGGTTTTTCTGGTTTAATTCTAGTTAATACTTCTGTCATAGTATATGATGGATTTAACATAGCTTCTGTATGAGGTTTAAATCTTTTATCCTCTTTCTGTAGTTTTATTAGATTCAAGAATTCTTTCCATATATCTTCTTTTTTCTTCTTTATCAGAGATATTATCTATCATATCTAATAATAATTCTTCTTGAGCCGTTATTACATTAATAGTAAGTTTATTTAAATCCATGATAGTATTATAGTTATCACAATTACAAGAACTATTTTCACTATCACTATTACTTGATTCTGATGAATTTATTTCTAAAGCCTCATATTCAGAGGTTTCAGTTGAAGAAGAATTTTCTTGTAGTAAATTTAATAAGGATTCTTTTTCCTCATCAGGAATATTTAATTCTCTAATTTTCTTATTTAATTTACATTGGTTACGTGTATGGCCAGTTTGACCACATTCCCAACATACTAGAGTTTTCATTGGTTTAGAAGAAGTAGCAAAATCCTTATTTTTCTTTGTTGGTTTTTTACCTGATTTTCTTTCTGGTTGTGGTTCTTTCTTAAATTTATTTTTCTTTCTTCTATAAGGAATAAAAGGTTTTTTATTCTTTTTATTTTTATTCCTCTTTTTAGGATAATTATTTGTAGCATATTGAGGAGTTAAATTAGTTCCAAACTGATTACAAAATTCCCCTAATTCTTTTCTACCTAGGAGTTTTTGTTTTTTCAGTTGATTGCGTAAGGATAAATCTGTACATAATTTTAATCCTTCTGCTATTACTATACCTTTTAATTGTCCAAATGTATAGTTTTCATAAGGTATACTACCATTATTTTGTTCTCTTAATGTAGTTCTAATTTTCTCTGCAAATAGTCTAGGTAAACCAGAAATAAATCTTTCTTTCCATAAATCTGAATTAGAGTCATTTCTTTGATATAACAAGGTTAAGAATGTATCTTGATACCATCTAAAGTGTGTTAAGGTTGGACACTTAATATTCATTATTAACTCTTGTGATCTAGATTGTAATTCTTCTAAACTACCTATAAAATATCTTAAAATTGTTTGTATTAATGTATAAACTGCATCTTCTTTTCTGTTCATTAGTTCCTGGTTCTATTTTAACTGCATTAATAATCTCTAATTTTTGAGTTTGGTGTCAGATGATTATCCCACCAGCCTTTCAGTTGTCCTGAGAAGCCAGCAATAATCATTTCTGCAATTAACCTATCATTGTTATTATTACGTTCTACAGATTGTTGCATACATTAACATGTTATGTAATAAAATAATTATTTGATATTCTGTAAATCCATCTAAATTCCATTCATAAATGGATTTACCATTGTAACTTAATACAGATTGTACCTGTTCTTCAAACAACACTGTTGCTGGTGTTGGTCTTTGATAATAATTTTTTGTAAATGGCATAGGCTGTTGTAAAGATGGCTTAGCTACATTTATATAATCTGTATTATCTGTAAATTGATTTGTAAATTGTTTAACTAAATCTTCTTCTGAATCATTCCTTGTAATAACTTTAATAGAATCTTTTATTTTTAAATTATCTAATTTAGTTGTAATTTGTTTTAAAAATTCATTACTACTACTTGATTTAGTATTAAAATTATAAGGAATAGGAGGAGGTTTAATTAATACCGGTTTTACATTATCAATTTTCTCTTTTCCTTTATGTTTATCATTAACACTATCTTCTATTGAGGATAATTGAGATGCAATTGTTTGTAAATGCATATGAGTATAATTATTTTGTTTAATAATAATAGAGGTATCTTCTGATCTATTATGTTGTATGAACAAAACTCATTGCTTCTATAGTTCCATATTTAATATTACCTACTGGAGGATGTTTACTTGTTACTATATTTCCTTCTACAGTTTCCCAAGTACGAGGTTCTTTATTAACTAATATTTTTGGTGATATTAAATTTTTAAACCATTTTTTAAATGGTATTTCATATCCTAATAGTGTTAAATAATCATAATATAGTGTTTTATATTCAAATAATTGTTCTTTATTAAATGTATTAAAATACCAAGTCCTAAAAGTTTTATTTTTATCTTTCATGAATTCTTTTGAACACTTATCTCTATTAGGTTCAAAGATTATCGTATTAATTTTGAAATTCATATCTGAAAATGTTGGTTCTTCTTCATATAGGGCATGTGGTATTTTATTATCAGACATTATAATACCTGCTACATTAGAACTAGATGCTTGTGCATTATTTTTAGTATATCTAGTATCTGTACTATGTCTACCAAAAATAATATTAACGTCACCATTAGTTTCTTCTATAATAGTTTTAGCTGTTCTCTTTTCTATTATAGGAGGTACTATTTTTTCTAATTTCCATGAGTCTGGTAATGTTATATCATTCCATTGTATTGTCTTAGGAATTTCAATATTTGCTTTACTAGTATCTATCTGAAATAAGGTTGTATTACCTTTTTTAGAGACTAATCTTGATCTAGGATTAACTGAGGTCATAGCTTTAAAACATATTCTATAGATTAAGACAAATATTTTGCGATCCTTCCTTCATGTCATATCCTTGAGTCTGCATATTTAGACACAGACTATCTTTGATATTTGGATCTGACAATGATAAGGAAAAATTAGGATAGCAATTAAAGTATACAGGACCAGTTCCTAGACTTGATTCAATTATTCCTAATAAGGGAATCTGGAAATTTATTATGTCTTCTATCTCTTAAACATAAGAAGTATAGAAGTATTTAATCCATCTCTAGTTAAGGGTTTAACTGCTATTTGAACTAATCCTAAATGAATGTAATTATATTCTTTACCTAATTCTTCTAATATTTTAGAATTTAATAAGGATATATTATTAGTATAATTTTGTAAACTTATACTATCTTCAAATGTTTTAATTATATAAGCTTGTTTAAATTCTAATAAACCCTTCTGATATACAGTAGTGGGTTGTATTTTAGGTATAGTCCATTTATTTAGATTATGTTCAATATTATTATATACAAGTTGTTCTGTAATTTTAGTTTTATCCAGATCTTTTGATTTCCTAATCAATTTCTGGATCAATGCCATGGTTTTCCACCTAGTTTCGCCTTCAGTTAGGAATTTGAGTAGCAGAAACACCTCCTGATTGCGACTAACGCCAAACCCAGGCTTACGTCGACTTACTCAGAGGTACTGCGTCACCTAACCTTGGTTATACACTAGGCTTTGTAACGTATGGCTCTGATACCATCAACCGCGCAGGGATCTCAAATTCACTTGACTACTACTTAAAATTTCAGAACTGTATAATAATAACTTTATACAACAATATATAACAGCAATATAAACACACAAAGCAATATTAAACAGAATAATATAACAATAATAATCACAATATAACTATATTGATGTGGAAGATCAGCCGTAGCCACAACCACGATCATAATAGTCTAGCTCTGAGACTTGAACAGAATATAAATTTCTAAGTACTTTGTATCAATATTTATACTAGGGGAAAAGCCTAACTCAGAGGCTGAGAGAGTAGATGAAGTTTAGAGAAATAGTTACCCAATACACGCTTTATTTCAACTTTCAAACTTACAATCACTCTTGGTAAATACTGATTTACACTCACGTAAATACCAGAAATACAATACTCATACACACAGTATATTGTACAATACTGCTGTATAGTATAGTTTAAAACAAAGAGTACAAATACATGAAAATATACGATACCATTTGTACAGCGAACTTGAACAAAGTCATGTACAAGATTTAAAATACTAAAAGACAATACAATACAGACAAATCTTCATATGGTCTGTAGCTCACACCGACAGTTGGAAAATTTTTTTTTTTCATTTGGTTCACAGAACCGACGCATGAAAACAAACTGAAACACTTGACGAAAACAAACTCATAAAGCAAACAGACAGATACATCTGAAACAGAAGACTTTTACAGACAGACTGCAAAAAGAAAACGAGAAATAAGCTGATCCGAAGTATAAATGAAACGATGAAGCACTGACAGTGACGAAGTCTATGAAGAAGAGAAGAGCGAAAACTTCTGAAAGAGACAGAAGAAGACGGCGAAGAGAAGAAGAAACCTGGAAAGAGCAAGAAGCTGGCAGACAGACGAAATGGAGAGAGGCTTGGAGCGAAAGATACCCTGATGATCACTCCATCATCCTTATATAGACGAGAAGGAATCAATTCCGACATATGGGTCCAAGTAGGGTCCACCATTAGAGAGATTCCTTGGTGGGACCCATGGGACCAGTGGGATCAGTGGGACCAGTGGGACCAGTGGGAAGATGACTGGAGGCTCATTAAAACTTTCATTTGGTCTCTAAATTCTCGAGCAGTTTTTCTAGTCTGAGGAATAATTTCTGCAGTGTGACCAGGAAGGAGATGAATGGGACCCACAGTGGCATGGACAGTACTCCAAGGGGATGATTTTCTTGGAGGAGAAATCTTTCTCTGTGATAGGATTACTAGAAGATTCCTGACTCATGACTATTGTTGGAGAGGCGACTGGAGAAGGAGACTTTTTCTAGCAGGACACATGATAGTAATGTGACCATATTGGCCACAACAGTAACATCTGGGACCCAAATCAAAATCAAAATCTGCATCTGGAGCCATTGGACAAAGTAGAGCAGTGTGCCCATGCTCATTGCAGAGTTTACATAATAAGATCTTTAGGACTCCACGGACTTTGAGCAAATTGTCCTAAATTTGATGAAGGACACTCCATGATAGGACTTTGATTTGCAAAGGCTCTAATCACATTCTCTGGCTGAGGAACTCCAGGCGGTTGAGGTACTGCACCGTATTTGTTTAACATTTGTGCTATCCTTAATACCTCATCTTCTGGTAACCTTGGCATATCTTCCTGCACTCTTAATAATCCAAGAAATTAAGTTAGGAGATAGTGCTGGTGGATGCACTGAAACATTATCTCTCAGGGGAGGATCTGGCTTATTGAACAAAACACTTTTACTAGGAATATTGATAGATCTATTAAATTTATCCCACCACCTAACAAACAAATTGTAAGCCAGTGAAGAGATAGGAACCCCCTGATCATTGAAGGTATAAAAGCAAAAGTTCCATGAAAGAATCCATGGAAGCCTGAAGTATAATAAGAAGTAGTAAAAAGGATTTTTAAATGACATCTCAATGACCTGTGAAAACTTCTCAAATTGATTTCTATAATATCGAGGTAAATACTCAGGGACAGGACCAAATTTCCCTAACCATTGATGGAACCAAGTAGGAACAAAACAGGGTTTTTCAAGGTCACATCTAATGAACCATGAATGTTGAGCATTGGGATTTTGATACAGGAAAACTTCTATCCCCACTGTGGGTCCCTCCTCTATCCCCACTGTAGGTCCCTCCTCTGGGCCCAAGGTGGAGCCCAAGTAGTTACCGGTTACCCAGGTGAGTGGTATTATGCCTTTGAAGTCTATAAATTCAGAGTCCCTCTTCGTTTGAAACCACCACGAAAATCACTGAGCTCTTTCTTTCTTCTCTCCTGCTTTCGCCCTTCTATCTCCAGAGTCTGAGATTTCTTTCTTTTGCTCCAGAGTTTGATATCGTTTCTGATTTCTGTTTTCTTCGTGGCTCAGAAATCTTTTCTTAACTTTCTGTGAAATCTTCATCTCTTCTTCTCTTCGGTTATGAAAAACGTTTGATAAACATCGCCTTCAGGAATCTTCTTTTTCTTTTCCTTTTTCTTTTCATCTTATCATGTTTCTGAGTTTCAGTTTCGTTTGAGCTTCAGTTTCGTTTGCGTTCAACAGTTGTGTGTCTCCTGTTTCTCAGAAACACTCAGAAATTCAAAAAATCCAAAAAAATTTATGAAGTTTGTTGTAAGTTTGTTATTTTTATACAGTACAAATACTGTACGAGTTTTATAAATACATACTTGTATATATATATGTATATATATATATATATATATATATATATATATATATTTTGCGATCCCTATTTCATATCGTATCCTTGTGTTTGCATGTTTAAACACAAACTATCTTTGATATTTGGATCTGATAATGATAGAGAGAAATTGGGATAGCAATTGAAATAGACTGGACCGGTTCCTAGACTAGACTCAATAATTCCTAAAAGAGAATCTGGAAATTTATTGTGTCTTTTATCTCGTAAACATAAGAGTATAGATGTATTTAAATCCTTCTCGAGTTAAGGGTTTAACTGCTATTTGAACTAAGTCTTAAATGTATGTAATTATATTCTTTACTTAAGTCTTCTAGTATTTTAGAGCTTAGTAAGGATATATTATTCGTAAAATTTTGTAAGCTAATAATGTTTTCATAAGTTTTAATTAAGTAAGCTTGTTTGAACTCAATTAATCCTTTTTGATAGACTGTAGTAGGTTGTATTTTAGAAATAGTCCATTTATTTAGGTTTTGTTCAATATTATTATATACAAGTTGTTCCGTTATCTTGGTTTTATCCAGCTCTTTTGATTTCCTAATCAGTTTCTGGATTAAAGCCATTCTGTTCACCTAGGTTCGCCTTCAACTAGAAATTTGGGTAGCAGAACACCTCACAACTGCGACTTCGCCTTCCTCGGCCTTGCGTCGACTTACAATGAGGTACTGCGTCACCTAGCCTTGGTTATGCCCTAGGTTTCTAGTTTGGCTCTGATACCATTAACGACCGGATCACAAAAGTGCTTGATTAGACTTTTAATTACGGAACAGGAATGTAAATCGGCTTTGTTTACGGCACAGTAATACAACCGGAATAATGCACAGATATATTTACAGTAAAGCACACATATAAACAATAAATAAAACACACATATAAGTAATAAACATGAAAGATAGTAACATATAAATATGAACAGAGTGTTGTGGAAGTTCAGCCGTAACCGCAACCACGAACATAAAATATTAAAAGAAAAGCCTATCTCAGAGGCTGACAGAATCGTAAAGACTGAAAGTAAACATATATATAGCCTGACTTTGAGGCGATATCTAAATTATGTCTAACAGCCTAACTCAGAGGCATAAGTTCAAGAGGATAGTTACCAAATTAGAAGCTTTTATAGTTTTCCACAGAAACTTACAACCACTCTTGGTGAAATTCTGGATTTCACTCTTTACTCACTCACGTAAATACAGACTACTTATACATACAGTATATAGACAGATACTGCTGTATAGGTATTCAAATCATACAATACATAAGCCAGTATACAATACTGAATATAGTATTCAAAATGCAATATACAGTATACAAAATAAGTATACAATACAATATAGACACAATATCATTACAAACCAGTACTGTGCAAATCAAACGAAAACAGAAATTTTTTTTTCAAATCTTGTTCATACTCACGCGTATAGAACAAACGCTTAAAACTTCATAGAGGAAAAGAAAACTCAAAAGATAGACTCGAAGGATAAATAAGAACACAGAACGAAGAACGCAAATAGACAGACGCGAATGAGAAGTAAGAAAGCAAACCGAAGACTTGAAAACCTTTTGTCGAAATAGAACTGAGAAAGAAACGGAAGAAAAGAAACCTCAGAGGAAAGAGAAGCGAGACCCGTAGACAGAGGTGAAAGAAAGCTTAAGAGGCAAGAGGAAAGAGACGAGACACAGACGAAAGAAAGAAAAGCAGACGAGGAGAGAAAACTTTCCCCTCTCTCTGCTTCTCTCGACTTCATATTTATAACTGGGGAAGAGAATCATTCCCGACATAAGTGGGGTCCACCACTTTCTTAAAGAGATTCCTTGGGACCCATGGGACCAGTAGTGGGACCCACATCTGCATGGACATTACTCCAAGGAGAAGATTTCCTTGGTGGAAGTTGGGTTGAAGACTCTTGACTCATGACGACAGTAGGGGACGCTATAGGTGAAGGAGATTGTCTCCGAGAGGGACACATCATGGTGATATGGCCATATTGACCACAACAGTAACAACGAGGTCCTAATTCAAAATCAAATTCTGTGTCCGGTGCTTCTGGGCAAAGTAATGCTATGTGACCGTGGGTATTGCACAGCTTACAATACAAATCTCTTTCGCTCCAAGGGGACTGAGCAAATTGAGCAAACTGAGAGGACGGGGCTTCAATCTTCTTAGTCTTATCTCCACTAGGCTTAATGGCTCCTTGTGCTGTAGGGACTGCTCCATATCTATGTAGCATATGGGCAATTCTCATTACTTCGTCTTCTGGCATCCGTGGCATATCTTCCTGCAACTTTAAAACCCATGAATAAATATTAGGAGAGAGTGCTGGTGGAGGCACTGGAGTGGGACTACTCAAGGGAGGATTTGGCTTGTTGAATAATACATTTTTACTAGGAATGACTAGAGAACGGTTAAACTTATCCCACCATCTAATATACACAGTGTAAGCCAGAGATGAAACTGGAATCCCTTGATCATCAAAGATGTAAAAGCAGAAGTTCCAGGATAAAATCCAGGGATTCTGTAATACATCAGGAAATAGTAAAATGGATTTCTAAACGACGTTTGGATGAGTTGATGAAACTTATCAAACTGAGTTCTATAATATTTTGGCAGATATTCAAGAGTAGGACCAAACTTTCCTATCCATTGGTGAAACCACATGGGGATGAGACACGGTTTTTCAAGATCACAACGGATAAACCAGGAGTGTTGTGATGTAGGATTCTGATATAATAAGACTTTATCAAAAGCTTCTATATAATCCCAATACGTATACTCTGTGGGAAACATACCAGGTGGAGGTTTGGTAACATGAAATTTTCTGAAAGTGTTTGGGTGACCATATTCTTCTAAAGAAACTATTTTCTGAATAACCAATTTACTATAGGATATCTTAGTTTCATAATCTTCAGGATATTTTAAAATAGTACCATACTCATATCCAGCATATCGATGAGTTATCTCACAGGAGCTCATATCTTGTAATATACACTCGTAGAAAAATCTAGTCTTACTTGAGATCACAGGAAAATGAGAATATTGTGAGAAGTGATGTCTTGCAATTTCAGCTAGGGTCACATGTTTCCAGAACATCTGGGGTTTGTTCAAGATAACAAAGACAATAGGATACTGGTTTCGTATAGGGGCTTAAATTCTTAAAATTGGGCAGTAAATCAGGGTTCTCCTCATTAGGAATATAAGGGTAATTTTTGTAAAACGGTGGTACATTTTTGGAATGTTTAGGTTGCACAAGGGCAAAGGGTAAAGCGCCACTTTGGCCTATGCAACCTAAACATTCAAAAAATATACCACCTTTTTACAAAAATTACCCTTATATGCCTAATGAGGAGAACCCTGAGTTACAGCCCAATTTTAAGAATTTAAGCCCCTATATACAGAAACCAGTATCTTACTGTCTTTGTTATCTTGAACAAACCCCTGATGTTCTGGAAACATGTGACCTAGCTGAAATTGCAAGACATCACTTCTCACAATATTCTCATTTTCCTGTGATCTCAAGCAAGACTAGATTTTTCTACGAGTGTATATTACAAGATATGAGCTCCTGTGAGATAACTCATCGATATGCTGGACATGAGTATGGTACTACTTTAAAATATCCTGAAGATTATGAAACTAAGATATCCTATAGTAAATTGGTTATTCAGAAAATAGTTTCTTTAGAAGAATATGGTCACCCAAACACTTTCAGGAAATTTCATGTTACCAAACCTCCTCCTGGAATGTTTCCAACAGAGTATACATATTGGGATTATATAGAAGCTTTTGATAAAGTCTTATTATATCAAAATCCTACATCACAACACTCCTGGTTTATCCGTTGTGATCTTGAAAAACCGTGTCTCATCCCCATGTGGTTTCACCAATGGCTAGGAAAGTTTGGTCCTACTCTTGAATATCTGCCAAAATATTATAGAACTCAGTTTGATAAGTTTCATCAACTCATCCAAACGTCGTTTAGAAATCCATTTTACTATTTCCTGATGTATTACAGAATCCCCTGGATTTTATCCTGGAACTTCTGCTTTTACACCTTTGATGATCAAGGGATTCCAGTTTCATCTCTGGCTTACACTGTGTATATTAGATGGTGGGATAAGTTTAACCGTTCTCTAGTCATTCCTAGTAAAAATGTATTATTCAACAAGCCAGATCCTCCCTTGAGTAGTCCCACTCCAGTGCCTCCACCAGCACTCTCTCCTAATATTTATTCATGGGTTTTAAAGTTGCAGGAAGATATGCCACGGATGCCAGAAGACGAAGTAATGAGAATTGCCCATATGCTACATAGATATGGAGCAGTCCCTACAGAACAAGGAGCCATTAAGCCTAGTGAAGCTAAGACTAAGAAGATTGAAGCCCCGTCCTCTCAATTTGCCCAATTTGCTCAGTCCCCGTGGAGTGAAAGAGATTTGTATTGTATGCTGTGCAATACCCACGGTCACACAGCATTACTTTGTCCAGAAGCACCGGACACAGACTTTGATTTTGAACTAGGACCTCGTTGTTACTGTTGTGGTCAATATGGCCATATCACCATGATGTGTCCCTCTCGGAGACAATCTCCTTCACCTATAGCGTCCCCTACTGTCGTCATGAGTCAAGAGTCTTCAACCCAACTTCCACCAAGGAAATCTTCTCCTTGGAGTACTGTCCAGGCAGATGTCGGTCCCACTGCTGGTCCCACTGTTGGTCCCATGGGTCCCAAGGAATCTCTTTAAGAAAGTGGTGGACCCCACTTATGTCGGAAATGATTCTTTCCTCAGTTATAAATATGAGTTTGGAGAAGCAGAGAAGGAAAGGAAAGTTTTCTCTCCTCGTCTGCTTTTCTCTCCCGGTCTTCTTCTTTCTCTTCTTCCCTTACTTCTTCTCGCTTTGCTTCTTTCTCGTGGCTTTCGTCTGTGCTTCTCTTCTTCTGAGATGTCGTCAGTTCTTTCTTTTCTCAAACGTCTATTTTGTATAATCTGTTTCACTCCTTCGTCCTGTTTTCTTATCCTTCGAGTTCTTTTAAGTTTTCTTTTCCTCTATGAAGTTTTAAGAGTTTGTTCTATACGCGTGAGTATGAACAAGATTTGAAAAAAAAAATTTCTGTTTTCGTTTGATTTGCACAGTACTGGTTTGTAATGATATTGTGTCTATATTGTATTGTATACTTTATTTTGTATACTGTATATTACATTTTGAATACTATATTTAGTATTGTATACTGGCTTATGTATTGTATGATTTGAATACCTATACAGCAGTATCTGTCTATATACTGTATGTATAAGTAGTTTGTATTTACGTGAGTGCGTAAAAGAGTGAAATCCAGAATTTCACCAAGAGTGGTTGTAAGTTTCTGTGGAAAACTATAAAAGCTTCTAATTTGGTAACTCTCCTCTTGAACTTATGCCTCTGAGTTAGGCTGTTAGACATAATTTAGATATCGCCTCAAAGTCAGGCTATATATATGTTTACTTTCAGTCTTTACGATTCTGTCAGCCTCTGAGATAGGCTTTTCTTTTAATATTTTATGTTCGTGGTTGCGGTTACGGCTGAACTTCCACAACACTCTGTTCATATTTATATGTTACTATCTTTCATGTTTATTACTTATATGTGTGTTTTATTTATTGTTTATATGTGTGCTTTACTGTAAATATATCTGTGCATTATTCCGGTTGTATTACTGTGCCGTAAACAAAGCCGATTTACATTCCTGTTCCGTAATTAAAAGTCTAATCAAGCACTTTTGTGATCCGGTCGTTAATGGTATCAGAGCCAAACTAGAAACCTAGGGCATAACCAAGGCTAGGTGACGCAGTACCTCATTGTAAGTCGACGCAAGGCCGAGGAAGGCGAAGTCGCAGTTGTGAGGTGTTCTGCTACCCAAATTTCTAGTTGAAGGCGTTTCTAGTTGAAGGCGAACCTAGGTGAACAGAATGGCTTTAATCCAGAAACTGATTAGGAAATCAAAAGAGCTGGATAAAACCAAGATAACGGAACAACTTGTATATAATAATATTGAACAAAACCTAAATAAATGGACTATTCCTAAAATACAACCTACTACAGTCTATCAAAAAGGATTAATTGAGTTCAAACAAGCTTACTTAATTAAAACTTATGAAGACAGTATTAGCTTACAAAATTTTACGAATAATATATCCTTACTAAGCTCTAAAATACTAGAAGACTTAAGTAAAGAATATAATTACATTCATTTAAGATTAGTTCAGATAGCAGTTAAACCCTTAACTAGAGAAGGATTAAACACATCTATATTATTATGCTTACGAGATAAAAGACACAATAAATTTCCCGATTCACTTTTAGGAATTATTGAGTCTAGTCTAGGCACAGGTCCAGTCTATTTCAATTGTTATCCCAATTTCTAAAGAGTTTCTCTATCTTCTCAAACCTTCTTCTGTTCTTTTGTAAGTATAAAAAACGTTTGAATCGTGTCTCTTTCAGGAATCTTCTTTTCTTTTCTCCTTTTCCTTTATATCTTATCATGTTCTTTCTCTGATTTCGAACTGCGTCTGTAAGTTTGCTTATTTCTCTGTTTTCCGTGTTTTTTTAGGAAATCCAAAAACATCAGAAATTCAAAAAATCCAAAAAATTTTATTTATGAAGTTTGCTGTAAGGTTGTTTTTATACGGTACAAATACTGTATGAATTTTGTATATACATACTTGTATCGATATACCTGTATGTATGTATGTATGTATATATGTATATATATATATATATATATATATATATCACATAACCCTACCATAAATATGTTATTAACGACTAAAATACCTTATAACAACCAACGTCAATAACATAAACAATAGACAGACAAAGATACCTAACTCATAATACTTAAACAGAAAATTAAAAGCCTAAACAACTAGGGCCTTATTTTGGGGAATGTCTTGTGCTTGTGTCCCCTTATATAGACCTTCATTTGCTTAGGGTGTTCAGCCCTATTAAGATAGGTTCCCTCTTCATGTTCTTCATTAATAGTGGGCTGCAAAGAGAGCATAGGAACTAGAGGAGCATGTGCCTCATCATAAACCTCTGACTTGGCTGGACGTTTAAAGGAATGAAGCATGCCCCATCAATTTACATTTGCGCCTGACTTGTTAGACACTCAATGTGCAAAATAAACTGCATTGATTATCTGCCAATTAAGCCCTTTCACATTGCCTAAATTAAGTATAATCTACACAAAATCAAGATTCACCATCTTGCAAACCTTAAAAGGAACCTATTATATCTTCTACGTCTCCTATGCTTTCCTTTTTCAATCCATAAATTATCCAAAACAAGATAGAAAAAGAAATGTCATAACCTGTTTGCGAAATGAGGAACCTGACAAGCTTAATGAAAGATTTGTAGCCAGTTTTGTGGGTATAAACCAACTTTCTTTCCTACCCTGAACAATGCAAGAAAAATTAGCACACATACTACATTACTATGCATGACACAATCAAGGAGTTATGATTTTTTGCATTGGTCACTAGTCACTACTAATTTATATTTCTATTTAATAGCAGATAGCTCACAGTACAACCTGCTGGAGCTTGATTAATCCTAGATCAGCAAGATCCTTTATAGCACTTTTCTGAACATCAGCCAAAGTATTCATGTTGTACACCTGAAGGAAAACAATTCATATATAAAATTAAAATTAGTTTACACATAACAACTTGAACAAACATAAAAAGTTGTATACACTAATGATGAAAAAATAAAATAAAAATGATCTAAAAACCACTCTATACTGACATTAGATGAAAAGCTCACTATATTATTCTAATGAACATGAGCTCCTAAAATGCTACTAAAAACGCTTGCAAGAAAATTTACGCAAAACATACTACACTTGAAACCAGATGCCATCTGTGTATGCTTTTATAAAGGAGGAATTTCCACATACCTCACCCAATACATGAAAGCTAAGCTCCAGAAGAAACCAAATTAAATCAGTCAGATCTAACCCCCGATCCTAATTTACATTAATTAATGAAGTCACAGGTAGGATTAATTGAAAAAACAGCATTTCAATTAAAAAAAAATACAAGAAGAAGCAAACCTGAGCCGAAGAAATATACTCTCGAATTATGTACCAAAGTTGTGCATTTGTATCCATCAACTGCAAAATCAGTTAAATAAGAAATTTAAAATAGAGAAAGCAACAAAGCATCAAGTTTCATGCATAAAATGGATCTTCCATATCTAGTCTCCTACATACCAAAAACTGGAAACCAGTCTCAGTCAACTTTAAAGGTTCACTTTCTCTGCATTCATTTTCTCTGCATCTTTCAAATAATAACATGCTTTATCAACTAAAACAAATATTTAGTGCTTCTCACATCTTTCATACAATTCATTTCTAGATCTAAAAGCACGCAAAAAAAGACACACCTTCCACTAAGAAGACCCTTCTGAAAAATCTTGATCATGGAAGAGCCAAAGCCTGTAGATCGTTCTGCTTGACCAGAATTAATGAGTTGTAGCAGAAAACACTGATTCAACATAAATTTCAAGCAATTAATAACAAGTTGAATCAGCAACAATCATACTAGAAATTGACTAGTGCAAAACCCAATTATAATATCCTGTTCCAAGCTACAATATATATGACGTTAATAATAATAGTAAATAATATTGTTAGCAGGTACATCATATATGCCAATTGTCAACCCTGCTATGTTTCAAGCCTGAGTAACAACCTCCCACTGGTCAAGTGCATAAATCTCTAAATCCTTCAAGCTTGGTAATCTCCCAGTAACAGTAAGGGGCATTGACTCTCAAGGCAGCGTGCCACTGCCAACACAAGCATCTTTTATTAAAGAAACATGCTTCACCCCCTCAAATTAATAACAAGACATTTAAATAGCTAAATTGATTACAAAGAACATCATGCTCATGTATATAAAATTTGCCATGTTTCATATACATGCAAACTAGATTATTTATTGCAAGCTTTGCAACAAAGGACCACTATAATGATACTCAGTCAAAAAATCACCTCAAGCTGCTTAACTCATAATTTAGAAAGGTACAGAACAACAACAATAATAAAACATAATTCCACTTTGCCTTCTTGGGAGCATTGCATTGGAAAGATAAACCCAACCAATGTAGTCTTGGGACCAAATGCTTAAAATTTGAGCATTGACATGATCTACAATCTGGTGGAGAGGCGAAAAAAGGGCCACGCCTGCCTCCATTGATTTAAAATGAGACAGGAGATGACAATAAAAAAATCATGTAAGTTCAGTCATCAATTTTGTGGCACTCTTCACGATCAAAATTTCAAACCCATACCATATCAAGTGCACTACAATCAGATGTTAGCACGTGATCACTGATAAGGATTGCTATCAGTTACACTCCCAGTCACCCAAAGTGTTCAAATAATTTTTCATGAAAAATTTAATTTCATAAGAAAGAGATAGAAACAGCACAATAATATCCAAACACTACAACAGGGAACACAACAAACTCTGTTTTAGACAAAAAGCAAGTGAGATTTCTTTATTACCAGTCTTGCAATGAGGATAATTGTTTTAATTTTTATTATTCAGACATGTTTTCTTACTTTTTTGGATTGGAAAAAGACGTAGATCTGGTGGCAGAGTTAATAAAGGTTTGCAGAGAATGGCCCAAGGTGTACTTGCCTAAGAGATGATCAAAATAAAATCGACAAGACATCAGAATTAAGATGAGGCAAGCCTACAGCTGATTATTTTCCTTGGTCGAATAAGATGATGTTGGTTAATGACATTTTTCTTGTGTTGACATACCAAGCTCATGTATACCTTAAGAAGACTGTAATCATCGTCTTACCTTTTCCCAAACCCAATAATCATCTAGATATGCATGGGTACCCATTAATTATTGAAATTTCAAAAATGCCATTAAGGGCATTTAACAGGTACTGATTTGCTGGTAGCTGATTGGGTCTTACGGCAATATTGGTTATAAGACCTTATACCATATTACCACTTGTCCACCAAATCCCCGAAAATCATGGATAGGGACACCAGGAAACACCATTAATGTAAAAATTCTATCTTACTCTAGAACTCCCAATTATAAAATTCGCTAACAGAAAGGGGTTGAAAACTCAATATAACTGGAAGATAGTAAAGCTCATGCACGTACCCATATACTAGGTATATCTGAAGATTACTTTGAAACTTGGGATTTATTCGGTAACAGGTTCTCGCTTCCTGCATAAATTAGGTGAAAAAGATGGACAAGATCAAAACTCTGAAATTAATAGCTCCATGTCACCAGTTTGTCAAAATAAACTATGCTGCACACTTTATACGCTCAGCATTTGCATTGCGTAAGAAAGATGAAAAGCACAAGTACAAAAGGAATCATAAACTTTAAACTGTTTAAGAATTAAAAATAAATAAAAAATGCAGAACATTTATCCAGTCCATATGTTTATAACTTAATACTACTAAAGGAAATGCCGGTGCATTTGACAGGGAAAATGCCTTGTACCTATCAACAGATTCAAGAAGTATTCATAACTGCAACAGGCGGTCAATTGCAACTTTGTGCTTGGAAAGCCCATCTGCAAGTACCCGTTCTTCCAAAGACTTTGCAGTAACTGGCAGATCTATATATAGCATTTGCAACACATACTTGTTGGCCAAAGGAGGCAAAGATCTGAAATCAAAAGGCAAGTCATATCTTTACCTGAAAACAGGAAAATCTGGGCAGTAAAAAACAAATCGGCCTATCACCTATTCTCTTGCAAAAAAGGACTAGATCAAAGCTGAAATTAACTGAAAAGAAGAACCAAATAAATGTATTAATTCATTTGATTAAGATTAATTATCATCAATTCAATTCAATTCATACGCGCCCACTACTCTAAAGAACTTGTCAATTTTTACAAAGTAAATAAAGAGTCCATTCAGATGAGCATAGAACATTTCCATTCAATGGGTAGAAGAAGAAGAATGCCCGACGTCCTAGGAATATAAATTCATTTATCTTCACTCAAATATCGCAGATTCAGTTTCCATTTCAAGATGACAGCAAACCACAAAGAGAATGAATTGAATGGCATGCACAAAGGCATCAAAGAAACAAACGTACAACATTTAAAAGATTGTAAGACCTGAGGACGGCCTCGCAGATGAAGGAACTGTCGTAAATTTTGTCAAGCTTCATGGCCGGCAGTGCTGCCACCATGTCCATAAAATTCTTTGCCACTATCTTCACCTGCGGCATTTTCTTTTTCTCGTTTTGAATTTGAGCTTTTTCTTTCCCTCCAACCTTCCTTCTTTCTTCCCACCACTGTTGAAAAGCCTCAATTTCAGAACAACGACGGCTAGACTTCAACAGAACGCGACTGCTGATAAAATCAGGGTAACATCTCCAACGCACATCAACATACGAATTAGCTTATGCTAGGGAGAAAGATAGGCACTAGATTTTGAAGCAAAACCGAGAAAAGGTCAAGAAGAGGCGCATGTCCTTGTCAGTTGGTGACTTAGAAAAAGAACAAGGCAGCCCAGGGGAGAGCTGAGATGCTTGGATTGGGAATCGATTGACGGGGAGGGAGACGATGCCATACCTGCGGGCGAGGGAAGCAGCTGCACGAACACTACCGCCGGCGAGGCTGTCCCTCTTTTCGAAGGCACGCCTCCGTGTTGGCGGACCTGTAAACCTTAGGGCAGGCGCGCCCGGTCTCCGGAATTAATACTCCTTATTATTACAATAATAATAATAATAATACACGATTATTATGGAAATAAATTAATGATGTTTTTTAAATAACCAAAATTAATCACTGGTTAAGTGGTTTCGTAAAGCATTCATAACTCTCGCCGAATATGAGCTAATTAATCGGTGACAGAAACAGAATTATTTTTTTATAAACAACTTTACACTTAAAATTATCTTGTTTGAAAGGTTAATGATCTTAATAAATATTTTATTTTTTATAATTTTTATAATTAAAAAATTATTTTTATTAAAATGCACAATGTTAACCTTGTGTGAGGGCCTCTTGCTTGTAGCTAACAATAATAGTTTTTCGTTACAAATTTCTCTTATTCTTTATATCCTCTGCTTTTACCCTCTTTATAATAAATTTTTTATCATAAAATTCAAAATATAACAGCTCACATATGTGGATAATGTTCATTCCCGCTATATGAAACACTAAATTTAATTTCTTAAAATTATATATTGTTGTATTATTAAAAAATTAAAGTTAAATATTAGATTTCAATATTTAATTTAACAGTGATTTATATTTTATTTACAATTTAGTGGTACTTTTTAATGAAAACTTTATTATTTTTATTCTTACTTAAGTTTGGATTTAGGCAAAGGATTAGTTCAAATCAACCCAAATTATTTTAAAAAAATAAGAGTAACCGATTATTGAAGCACCAAATTTGTATAATTTAACCCAATATAATTTTTGGGTATGACTAAATCTTAACGTTTAGGAGTGACCAAATTTTGTTTTGTTAATTGTATATCAGTAGCCGAAAGTTAAAACCACTAATTTTTTTTTAAAGAAAAGGTCAATTTTATATTTTATTGGCAAATTAATTTTCATCCAAGCCCAAGCCAAAAATAAAGAAAAATTACTCAATTAATTTGAAAAATATGCTATTTGATTTTTTATAGAAGATAAATTATTAATATAAAACGAAATTATTAATAAATAATTATTATTATTATTATTTTAAATACCGAAATGGAATTGATTTGACTCAACCTCTGCGATATATGGCGCAGGGCATCCATCCTAGGATGGGCGTTCTTAAGTACGTTTCCAGCATGGCTCACGTAAACAATTTTCTTTGGGGGAGTAAGTTGGACACTTTTCATAGGCACGCCACTACGTCTTCCCGGAAAAATAAAAGCAGAGACCTTTTCCTTCTTTCTCTCCCACTCCGCCGCCGTCGCCTCGCCTCGCCTCGCCTCCGACGACGACGCCATGGCCTCCTCCTCATCCTCCTCCAAAGGCAAGAAGCCGAGAAGGCCCGCCGGCGGAATCCACACACTCGCCGACTTCAGCAGCCACCCCGCCGATGACGATAGCGACTCCGACGGCCCCCCCGAGTACTACACCGGCGGCGAGAAGAGGTGATATTTGATTCTTTCTATCTTCCCTTCCCTGCTTTATCCTTTCTCGTCCTGTTAGGTTTAGGTTAGGTTAGGGTGAGCTCATAAAATTAAATCACGGCTTTGTCTTCCGATCGATATGTGGTTGAAGATTAGGCTTCTGTTCTGTATTCGCGTGTTCTTTTGCTTTTTGATGTGTGTGGTTCGAATTAGTGATTTTTTTGAAGCTATGTTGTTAATTTGATACTGTTAAAATGGTAATCTTGAAATTAATTGATCTAAGCCAAGGGTCTGTCAAGATTTGAAGATTCAAGAATTTCAACTGATATGATGTAGAATTTGCTGGCGGTTAACTGACTCAAATAATGAATTATTTTGCTTAGTTAGCCATTCAATTTTAGAATCAGCCGAACGAGGAGGCTTTCAACAGATCCATAGCTTCTAGTTTAGTGGGATAATAACACAGGAACTGAGGGCTACACTCTTGCAACTTGTTTTTTTTGTCTCTTTTACCTCGTTTCTGCGTGCAATGTTTACCCATCCAGTATAAATCACCCGATTTCATTATCAATTTTGGGTAAATGATTCTTACTTCTGGTCATGTTCCAACTGAACAAATCTTATTCCTGTAGGAGATGTGACTGATATAGTTTAAGATGTGTACCATTTGTTTTTACATTAGAGTCGATAATAAGAGTTGCATTATTGCCAGGGTGAATTACTGCTTCTCTAAATTAATGGTGTGAATTAGATTGGAAAAATGTTGACATCGATATCAATGCCCTATTTGTCCGTGAATCCATGCTTTTCTAAATTGCCTGATCTTTCTTGGGATCCCACACATGCGCTGTGCTACACATTCTTTTTTTACATTCCTTGATGGGAATCCATGCTTTATAATTATTTGTTCCCTTATTTCTGAAACATAGATTATTTCTTTTCTGTAAACCCTTGTCATTATTTTTTTATTCTTTGAAAAAGTCTTGTTTTATACATGTTATAGAAAAAGTGGAAAACAGTTTCCATATATTCTACGACGGCTCTATCATTTTATCTTGTTACAAGATTAGGGCCTTTAAAATTGTTTGTTTTTCTTATGTTTGGTATAAGCTTTGATATTTTTATGTTGTCGGTTGCTTAGTGGAATGCTCGTCCAAGATCCCTCTAAGGATGGTAGTAATGGCGTTGACGCAATCTTTGAACAAGCTAGACAGTTGGGAGCTGTTGAAGGACCACTTGATCCTAGTAGCTTGTCTTCAGGCTCCCAAAGTTTTACTGGAACTGGACGATCGCTCTCTGGAAACACTGTTCCTGCTGTTGCTCCACCTCCCCAATCTGTAGTTCACAACATTGTGTTTTGGAGGAATGGATTCAGTGTAAATGATGGTCCTTTAAGAAGGCTGGATGATCCTGACAATGCCTTGTTTTTGGAGGTACGACAGGAGCGTTGGTTTTACTTGATCCAATTTTTTTGTTTATTTGTTTAGTTGGTTTAAAGGATTCATTTGTGGAATTACAATTATGTGTGTTTGCGCATTTATTTATTTTCAAAGTTTTAGCTTGTTTTTAAATCGGACAAGTATCTTCACAGTTGTTCTTTTCTCATCCTTATACTAGATGGACCCATAATCCTTATGAAAATGTGTGAATTTGAATGTGGTGAGATCTTCTCATTTATCTTAAATGAACTGAATATAATTTTAGATAATGTCTTGCTACTTCATAGGGGCTGTGTTTGTATATTCTGCTTTTCTTCAGACTATTGCCGCCATGAGCTGTTTACTAATTATTTTCGTTTTCTTCAAAAAAAAGCATTTTTGTTTGATGGTTCTCTATTTTTTGGTATACACTGATTTGTACGTTGTTTTTCTTTAATACAATTAGTCCTATTGTATATCTAAGACTTTGTTCACCGCAGAGCATCAAAAACTCAGAATGCCCAAAGGAGCTTGCACCCTCTGATAGGAGATCGCCTGTCCATGTCAATCTCATACGGAAAGATGAGAACTTCACTGTGAGAGCAAAAATGTTATGATTTACTTTGTCATTTCCTATTTCTCCTATCATCGGTAACCTTTTTTCCGTTCTACAGGAACCTGAGAAGCCATATGTTCCATTTCAAGGGGTTGGAAGAACACTGGGGGAGGATCTTCTTCTGCTGCTGCCTCTGCTCCCACAAGTGCTCCAACCCCATCTGCTGGCCTTATTGTGGATGATTCAAAGCCATCGACTTCAATTCAACTACGTCTTAGTGATGGAACCAGGATGGTTGCTCGATTTAACCTCCACCACACTGTTGGTGACATCCGTGCATTTATTGATGCTTCGAGGCCTGGTGGATACCCGCCATATCAATTGCAAACTGTTGGGTTCCCTCCAAAGCCACTCACAGATATGAGCGAGACCATACAACAGGCGGGACTTGCAAACTCTGTTGTCATACAGAAGTTGTAATGAGAAGCTTATGGTGCCCGCCCCTTTAATCTTGCGCATCTAACGTTTGGTGTTGCGTTTTAGCTCTAATTGGATTGTCAAAACAGTTTGGAAAAGCCATCGAGATTTTTTGTTACAACTTATCATGAGCATGTTTTTCTTGGCATTTCATATTTTGCGTGCAAATATTGAACTCAAAACAGGATCTGAATTTACAATAAGCCAAACTTAAAGTCGTGTATTATGTTGATTAGCAGGATAAAATACCTTTGTTTCCATATAAAGACGTTAATTCCAATCGTCAAGCTACTGCTCATCCCACCTTTTTTGGTCAATGCAATCCATGGTAGCCTACCTGAAATGGTTTTGTGTCCAACCTTTATATGTATTTGGGTGTACCTGCACGGGATTATATATATTTTTATTTTAACGGTTGATTATATTTTTAAATAAATATCATTTTCTCTCTTTTGAAATTTTGTACAGATTGATTGTAATTAATTATCATCCTTAAGATATTAAAAAAATTATGAGATTTTTCAATTTTCAATTTATCTCAACAAAATGTATTTTATAGAAGTTTTTTAATATTTTAATTAAATTTGAAATTATCTTTTATTATTATCACAGCCATTTATAATATATTCCGTTTTCTAACCCCTCGTTAAAAAACTGAGAAAACTGTGTCAAAATTCATTTCCTAGATAGATAGATTATTTATCTCAAAGGGAGTAAAATACACAGTTCAGATTAGCTTAGATGCACCAAGAGTTCCTTCAAGTAATAACTTCAAAAAACTGGAGCTCACAACGAGGAATGATTACGCAAGGCAGAAGATAATCGCCCAATCAAACGGTTTGGACGTGTGAAATTACAATGGCATGTAGACTTGTGACCAACTGTTAGAACTTAGAAGGGCAGGGAGCTCTCTTCAACTCAATTCCAATGACACATGAAAAAAACTTGCTCCTTATCTCCACGCAACTCAACTTGATAGGCATTATTCGCCCACAGAGTCAACTACGACATCATGACTGAAAAGCCCAAATTGAAAACAATGGTCTAAAAGTCATATTTAGTTCTCCCACTTTTTAGAATGAGACACAACATATCTGAATAGTCCGATGAACCTGAAGAACTAAAGTAATTCCAAGCTTCGAGCATTAGCCGCTTTCTTGAACCCTTAAAATGAACAACCTGTTACCATAGAAAAGAAAAATACAGATCATGCTTAATTTATTTTATACAGGTTGCGTGTAGACTATGAAACGCTGGAGAAGCACAACTACAGGTTACAGATGCATGGATCCCACAACTAATGTTGAGAAAATATCATTCCGACCAGGCCAGTCATCGTAGCTGATGCTAGGGCTCAAAACCAATCAACATTCTTGTAAGATTGAAATAAAATGAATGGCTGGTGTGCATCTTATAATATGCACATAGTTTATACTTCTCAAGAGAAATCAATGTCAGATGAGTAAAAAATGACGGATGAGTAAAGCAAAAAGATTCTAAACACAGTTTAGTATACCAACCAATTGTATATCACCTTAATATCCAAGGGCATGCCATGAAACTGCCCTGCACCTTCAGGTGGTGTCCAATTGTAAACCGCACATGGCAAAAATAACAAAGATGCCCCATGAACTGTGTCCATGAAAGCTCGTGGCTTTGTGAATCGTTTTGGATTGAATGAAGGACTTGACTTCACAAGTGAGGCAAGGGCTAACTGATCTCCAAGCATTCGAGAAGCTTTCATGAACTTTGTCAGGTATATCTGCAGAACTTCTTCAAGTAATATTTTGGCTCTGCAGACAATGTCAAGAGTCATTATTATAAAGAGATTAATTAGTATCAGATGCAGTTGATACTTCTATATAAGCTGACTTTAATATCAGCCGTTGGATTACAAGGATGGTTGGATGATGAGAGTATTTTTGTCCACATGGAAAAAACTACAGCCATATGCTTTAAATGGATGGCCAGATTTAAAAGCTGCTGAGCTGATACTAAGCTTCCTCTATTATAAAAGAAGGATGGCAAAACAAAAGTTGTTGCTTGTGGCAGCAGAAAATTGGATGCGGAAAGCAGGAATTGATGCAAAAAGGTACATAATTTAGCTTTTATCTTTAAGAGAGCGAATAAGAACTGTAAGGCACTCACTTGAGTATTCCATTAGTAGTTCCTCTAACAGCAATAAATCCAGAATTCAGAGGTTGATCTCTGTTGTTTCGGAAAGTTAAAGCTACATCAAAACCTGGATATTTCTGAAATATATCTCCAAGATCATCCACAACTGCAATATCAGAGTCAGTGAAAATGTAATGATTAGCATGATTCTTCATCTGAAATTTCTCCTTGTATCTTGCATCCAAGAAAGCCTGCACACATGGAACAATGTGAACACGTAAATCCAAAAATATAAATGTTTCTCTTCTTTACTGAGGAAGATAGTACACAATCCAATACAACAGGTCACTCAAAATTGAAGGCAATGGACATCTACAACTACTTACAATATAAGATTTGATTCTCTGAAGCATCAACCTATCACGTGCATAATTTCCAGGAATGTGAATCAGCTGTACTTCTTCCTTCTTTACCAAAAGATCAGAAGCAGGGTCACTCAAGATAAATATATTACTTTGAGGCATAGAGATCTGCACAGTCCTACACATGAGATGAATGTCAACAGAACAAATTCACACAAACGGCTGGCACATAAAATATTAAAATAACTGATATTAGTGTTCATCTTTCACATATTAATAACACAGAAAAATCTGCAATTCTGCACGGTAGCATTGTTGCGTTAAGTGTTTTTAGCATAATTCAGTAAGAACAAGGTGATATTATCAACTAGAGGTTAAACTGTGTAAAACCTACCTGTATAAAACTTATGAATGCATCTAAAATAGCCATTGCCTTCTCCAGCTTACTGTAAGAGGTGTTACCGACGGAAAACGTTTCCAACTCCTTGTCATGTGACCCTGACGCTAGAGATGTATTGTAGGCAGTAAAAACAGTAACAAAAGATACAGAGTCCTTGAAGCTTTTAGTTGAAGATGAGATCGAATAGCAGGTCTTATTCAAGGCTTTTAGGCCTGTATCACCACGGTATATGCAGAATTAATGAGAAACTTCAACATGATGAAGGCGTGGCGTAAAAGTTTAAAACGAAAAATCATTATAGAAAGCACGTAGCATGTTAGGAATTCTACATGAAATCAAAATCATTTATATCAAGCATTTGTAGGATGACGTTCTCAAAGATGCCACAACTCACAAGTGCATTTCAAGATATTCCCCGAAAAAAACGAAGCAACATCAGTTTGTGAAAAATAGAAATGCTAGGGGTAAAGTAAGGTGCCTGCGCAAGAAGTTATTGCCGCAAACATGACTTTTGGCAATAGCAAAGCAGGATTTCCTGATCAAAGATGACTAATTTTCTAAAAGAAAAGATCCAAATAAATATCCGTGATTACAACATAGTGGATTGTACAAAGTACATCATACACAAACAATTTTCAATTCATGCATACAAAGCAAAACAAATGATAAAGTAATAATAAAAAATCAAGCATCTGCTCTATAATGCTCCAGGTAGGCAAACAATGATACAAGCATTCTAAAAACCATATATTGATGAAAGTTTGCGAATAATGGATTATCAGACGCATTAAAATCTCCAATAAAGTTATGAAAAGAAAGAAAGATAGAAAGATGGGACCTTGGCAATGGAGGCGATCCGGCAAACCCTCGCCGGCGGGTGGGCCGAAGACCAAGTGGTCGAACTTTCGCTTCTTGGCATGGGTGTCAGAGGTGGGGCGGTGGTGAAGCTCCGTAACTGATGCGCAAACATGTCAATGACATTATTGCCAAAGCTTGGAGAACAGGGAAAAATTTTAAAAAAAGTAAAGAAGAAGAGCAAACAGAGAGAGCGAGGACCTGAGAAGAGAAGAGGAAGGAGGAGGAGGAGGGGAGGGCGAGGAGGAGAGGAAGAAGCCATGTTGTTCTCGCTCGTCTTCCTCCCATCATCTCGGCCATGCCCAACTCCCACCCGGCCATTGGCCCCCGGGCGAGTGATGCTCTACAACAGTCTTTGTTATCCCTAACGGTAGGCGCATACGTTCGAATTGATCCGTTCATCTGATAGTTCGAAGTACGTCGGATCAAATTTGACCGAATTAAACAAGTTAAACATGAATATTTCTTTCATTCTACGATCGAATGTCCGATATTTTCATCAATAATATAATATTTTCAACATTTATAAGGCTAATATCAACAAATATTATTAATTAACACTTTGACAGTACCTATTCCTTTTCAAGATGCAAACTTCCTTTACCAAATAATTGCACAAATTTTTATAGTTCAATCACTACACAATTTTGTTAGTATAAATTTTTTTACATTATCATCCAAGTATAAATAATCTAACTTTATAAAATAATAAGAATTAATTCTAGATATAAAATAAACTAAATTTAGGATAAATCTAAGGAATATACACGCGGCGGCAACGGGCGGCTGTTCGGCGGAGGCAGGCGGCGTCGCGGCGGCAGTCCGACGGCGAAGGCAGGGCAGACGAGGCAGGCAGTGGCGGATGTTTACACAGCGTGCAGAGGGTGGCGGTCCGGCGGAGGCAGGTGGCGACAGAGGCTGGAGCGGCGGAGGCGGGAGCGGCGGACGCAGGGCAGCCGAGGGCCTCGACGGATTTTCACACGGCGCGCAGAGGGTGGCGGAGACACGAGCAGAGGGTGGCGGTCCGGCGGAGGCAGGCGGTGCAAGCAGGGGAGCGGAGGCAGGCGGCGGCAGACACGGCGTGCAAAGGTTGGCGGAGCTGAGGCGTGCAGTGCACGCGGTGGCGGTTCGGCGGAGGCAAGGGGAGGGGAGGCGGCAGGGAGGGCGGCGGCAGGACGCTGCGGCAGAGGCGGCGGCGGCGGTATGAACAGTAATATGCGGCGGCGGTATGAACAGTGGTCATTGCTAGGGTTTAGAAGTTAGGGTTGATTTCGGACCGTCCACGGACGTTGTCCGGGCCCGACGGACAAGTCGGACATTAGTTCGGTCGGACAAGTTTTGTCCGATAAAATTTCGGACAAACGTGGACAATAACTTGTCCGACGTTCTTCCGAACGATGCCCACCTCTAGTTATCCCTTACTAATCAAAAGTTGATTAATTATCATCTTTGTTGATTAATTAGTATAAAAAATAAATTATTAAAACTTAATTATCTTCATTTTTGCATTAATTAACACCAGCCCCTTTTTTCACTGTTGTCATATTATTGTATTTTTAATAATTATGGATATTTCCAATGTCACGTATTACCTCTTCGTTAAGAATCTAATAAAATAATTAATAATTATGAAATTACTACCCGAATGATATAATGGCAAATTACTCGTTTTCTTCTTTTTATTATATACCAACAGATATCCTTAAATTAAAATTGGTATTCTCACAAATTACAATAATTTTAATGGCCAGGTGTCTTTATAGATAATTTTTTGTGTGTGTTGAGGGACCATTATTATTAGATAAGCATTAGCAGCAAAGTTATTAGGGAAATTTGTAACACCATGTTTCAGTTTACCCGTAAACTAATTCAAAAATGTTATCGGCAACCGAACCGTTTGCTAATCTACTTAATTTGGTTAAGTCAATCCGGATCTGCCCTCGTTGTCTTAGGATAATGATGCAATATGCAAAGCATGAATGAGATGTTTAGTTCCTACTGTTATTCTACATGCGTGTTATGGTATGTATTCAATTATAAAACAAACCAAATAAGCAATAAGTTATAAAAAAGGAAGATCTATTTTTAAAATAAAATGGATAAAGTCTCGCCTAAAAGTATAATGGGGGTCACCCGGAGTATATATTTATAACAATAAAAATAAAAAACACAGTCCAAACACAACATTCCTTTTACATTTCAGTTATTATTACTTTTTTCATCATATGAGCCAAGTCTAAATTCCATAACCCTCACCCTGTTCATTTACATTCACAATTTCATTCACATGCAAAATATTTATAATAAATTCGCAAAATAACATTCAAATTTCATCATCCACACAGTTCAATACACATTATCATTACCAATTACACTCAATAGTTATATGTATATGTAATTTCAATGCTGCTCCTCCATAGTTCTGATAACACTCATTCCTCATAGTTCCCACCTTCATATATTATAAAAAGATGTCAGTAACAAGCATTATTGGTCCAAAAATAACTAATAATAAATTGACACAGAAGAGCTAGCATTCCTATTGAATGGAAATATCATTACTTTTCCTCATAGAACTCTTATAAAAGCAATAACTAGGAGCCATCAATCTCGCTCCCCCTTTCTATTTTATTCTCATTCAGTGGCCACTTTAAACTATCCATTGTGTTGAAAAATCATTCTCTTCTATTTCAGCTCTCTACATCCTTCGTATCACTCCTGACCCTGAGTACAGAGGCTGAGTACTCACCAGGCATGCATCTTTAGTAGGCTGCTAAATGAGCTAGCGAGAGCTCAGCTTGTGCTGCAAACTTGACTCGAAATCGAACGAGTTTTGTACATATTTGCTCAAAATCCACTCGAGCATTTTTTATATTATTCGAGGTTGACTTCAAAGCTCAAATACACTTAAACTATTTAATTTTGAGGAGCTCAAAACTAACTTGTTTAAGAGTTCCATCTCGATTACAAGGTCGAAAAAGTAGCTCACAAGCTAGCTCGCTCAATTAGCAGTCGTAGCCTTTAGTAACCTTTGAAACCATGTAAAACCCACGATTCGAGTTAGGGTTTTATATTCAGAACCGGTCGGGTCGACCGTTATTTTTCGAGTTGAGTCAGTTTCAGGACACGTGTACCGAGCCGATGCCAGTCGCGTGTATGAGCTATGAGGGTCATGCGTACCCAAGTATATGATGATAACGTCATGAACACAGCAGAACAGAATGAGTTATCAGATATATGAGAGTATGCCAGTCATTTTTTATTATTTTTATATATAGTGGATCGTAGAATTAGTTTTAGGCCGTTTACCGCGTTAGGACGCGTTACGGGCATTTTGGGTGGGTTGATAGTTCTAGAGCATATCATTATGATGTTTTGGTGTTGTTTGATTTTATGGGATTTTTCCCGATTTTTATGAATTTTTTTAGGATTTAATACGACTTAGTTATTATATTTGACTCGAGCCGGAGACGAGTCAAGTAATATTTACGAATTTGCCACCCAACACTACTTCTCCGACCCTACCTTTCTTCCCCACGCCCAAACCCTCGTGCCGCGCCGCCCCTGTTCGCGCGCCACCGCCGCCACCGTCGACGCCGCCCGGCCGTCGACCGACGCCGCCCAGCTCAGCGACGACGTTGCCGTGCTGCCCCGACCAGGTCCGGCCACCAATCGGGCCGCCGCGACGCCGGAATCGCCGCGCCTAGCGCCGCGGCTACGTTTGGTCGCGTCGCCGATTCCGCCGCCGGCGACCGTCGCCGCCACGATCAGGTGGTCGCCTCAGCACCACCGACCACCCAGTGACGCTTCCTGACCGGAGCGGAGGCCGTCGCCGCCGTGGCCGGCCGGATCTAGCAACCACCACGGCCGGCCTCTGTTTTATGCATTTTCCGGCGAGCCGCCACCTCCGTTGGCCTCATCGACCTTGTAGATGAGTCGGGCTCGCCGAGCCGGTTCCGAGGGTACCCAACACGACCCCTTTCCGACCAGTAGACGCCGCCGGCGATTGTCGCCGGAAAACCACCGGAAGTCGCCGGAAAACCGCAAGCCGCTGCCGGAAAACCGCCGGAAAATCGGAATTTCTGGGATTCGTCAGAATTCACCGGATCTTCCGCGGGGCTCACCCAGTGGAGCCCGATCGAGCTTCGGACGCCGATGAGCGCCAAATTTGAGCTCCGAGACGCGCGACGGAACCCTAGCCGTCGCCGATTGCCGACGATGTGAGGTATAATTACCTCCGATTGATTTATTTAAAATTGATTATTGTTAGCACAGCATGCTAGGACTAATTATTGATGTGATTAATGCTTAATTAATAATGAAGTGATAAGAGACATGATTTGATGAATAGTGCTTGAATGTAAGTGATCTAATAAAGTAGATCAGGTCAGAGCATGATAAGTGACCACGACATAAGTTACAGACACATAATAAAATTAGTATGAATAGGATGAGCTAGGATTAATTATTTTTATGATTTTCTGATTGTTATGTTGATGGATGCTTGCATTGTGATTGTGATGTTATTGAGTTTGATGCATCATTTAGTTAGCGGGCGTTAGTATTTAGTTTTGATGTGTAGGTACGGAGTAGGAGCTCGCCGCCTAGGCGCGATGACACGCTTGGAGCTTCTACCAGGTCCGTTTAGGACTCGTCTGTTTTAATCTTTTCTATTGTATGTTTGATTTATTGTCTGCAGGACGGGTTAAGTGGCGTTTTATCGGATCCCACTTAACTCGGGCCATTTAATCGAACATTTTCCGGATTAATAACCCCTCGAGGATGAGATCCCTCGAGGTTGATTTCGAAAACAAGATCCACCAAAAGTTGCCTTCGGGCCTATTATGTAACTCCCTACCCAAGCCTATATATATATAGTTTTCGTGTTTCTGTGAGACGAGAGATGGAGAAATCGACTGCACGTACCATGCAGAGGATGCCGTGACAGTCAAAGCGGGCTCTGGATTAGTGCCAGCGGACTGTTCCATTCCCGAGGGATCCTGATAACTCCGCGTTTGAGTTCCTCACACCCGGAGAACGTGGAGGTTTACGGGTACTGTTTAGTACAGCGCATGTCCGGACTTGTGGTTCAAAGGGTACTAAAGGCGACTGCCTGAGAGTACTCGGCCTTCGTGCTCAAGGCCAGGAGAAATATGGAGGTAAGGAGAGGGCTTAGGATAAAGTTTCACGAGAAGTACTGAAAAAGAAGTGCTGAGAGCAGCATAGTACCAGCAGACAGTAAGTTCGGGATGCTACCGGGTCTGCAGCCCAGTGGCTCCTCAGTAGTGCCCTTCAGAGTGTTCACGTGGAGTATGATGTTTTCTTTCATATGAGAGTTTGCTCTCATAGCCAGCTTGTTATAGTTATTTTATTTTCCGGACCAGTAACACTTGTTACTGACGTGTTTTTATACTATATGTAGGTAATAATCACGAGTTGGAGGAGCCAGCTTGGACGGAGGAGCAATGAGGTCTTGTACACACACACATGTTAGATTTCTGAATGTTTAATATTGTATTATTATGTTATTATATTGTGAATGACATGATTAAATGTTTGAGCATGATGATATGATGTGAATGAAATGCTAAGACAAGATAATAGAATGCAAAATATGATCAGAGTTGAGCAGCGGAAG
>JAURVB010012651.1:0-160335 GCA_033002965.1 Piper betle | reverse complement strand
TTAAAGAAAGATTGTCCTGAAAATAGTTCATGTAGCCAATGTTGTTGATGGTCATGAAGAGAAATTTTGTTTTATTTGCTCATGCCTGATTACAACATATACATGGTATATTGATCTCGGTGTTTTCATTTCATTGTAATTTCTCACAAAGAATGGTTTTATGATTTTGTCAAGAGTGATTATGGATATGTAACAATTGGCAATGGTCTAAGTGCAGAATTGAAGGTATGAGTAATCAATTTGAAGATGCATGATGAAGGTAAACTTATTCTCAAGAGGTCAGGTATATACCTGAATTAAAGAAAAAATCTTATATCTCATAACAAGTTAACCAAGAGGGCTATAGGATAACATTTGAAACACACCAGGTGGAAAATCAGCAAAGGAGCATTAGTGGGTGTAGATCAAGGGAAGGCGGTGGGCACATCTCGAACGTCTGTCTCGCCAAGGTAGATCCGTTTGAGCCTTTGGCAGGCTTGAGAAGACGAATACAACAACCATGGGCGCCAGGAAGGCTTGGTCACTTGTTTGGTGATGGGACGTAGATTCACATTCCAAAGAAGGTTTTGACAGAGACGATTCTTAACTCTTTGGGTTTTGTGAAGACCTGGTTTTAGGTAAACAAAAACGGGTCAGTTTTTACAAAGGTTGGGCGAGAGATGAAATCCAAAAGGTTGGAGTTGGTTCATACGGATGTTTGGGGACCTGTTTCCATGACATATCTTTTGGAGGTAATCTATATTTTTGTTACCTTTCTGCATTGATGATTTTAGTAGGAAGACATGGGATCTACAATTATTAAGAAAATCAGATGTCTTTAACATTTTCAAGATGTGGAAAGCCCGAGTTAGAGAATGAAACAGGTTTAAGACTGAAATGTCTTCTGTCGGATAATGGTGAGAATGGTTGCAATAAGGTGTTGATCTACAGGAACAACGGGGAATAGAAGAATCAAGACAGTGCCAAGGACACCACAACAGAATGAAGGCAGAATGAACAGGCTAATCATCCTAGAGTGAGCGAGAAGCATGAGGGTTCATGCCGGACTCCCCTTTGCATCTAAAAGCACGTGGATACAGCTGTCTATCTAATAAACCGAAGTCCATCAAGCGCCTTAGATGGAAAAATACCGGAAGAGGTATGGTCCAGTAAGAATGTTGACTACTCTTTCTTACAGTCTTTGGTTGTATTGCATATACACATGTTGACAGGGAATCAAGAAAGAAGTTCGATGCAAAGTCCTGCAAATGTGTATTTCTTGGATATGGAGCTGATGAATATGGTTACCGGATGTGGGATTTCTGAGAACAATAAGGTGTTTCGAAGTCGGGATGTAGTATTTAATGAAAAGTGCGTGCATAAAGATAGGAAGGAAGAAAAGAATGAGGAGTCAAAAGAAAAGAAGTATACGAGCTTCGACGAGACAGATGAAGTAGATACCAAGCGCTGAAAATCAAGGATTTGTTCCAAGTCGATGCGGAACAATTATCTTCTGAAGAAACCGAACAAGGAGGTGGAGTCACAGGCTAATCTCAACCAAATTGTATTGACGAATCAGTACTCTGAATACTTCCTCGATGCACAAGTCGAAATTGAGTGACTCAGAGCCTACCCACAAGAGATAGTTGTTGCTCCTGAACCAAGGAGGAGCACAAGGGTTAGGAAGCCTACTCAAAAATTAAATTTAATTGGTACGTACCATGTTTTGTATACTGACGACAGAGAGAACCGGAAACCGAAGACGTACAGTTCACATGAGTGACACAGCTCATCTTAAGTGGGAGCGGCTCATGCAAAGGATGAGATGTCATCAAGCCGAAGAGAAGAACTACATGACATGCGAGTCGGTGAAGTTGCCTCCAAAAAAGGAGGGTTCTACAGAAACAAGGGACTTCACAGGGTCAAGTCCCAATGCCGGTGGTGTAGCAAAGGTATAAGGCAAGATCTTTGTGGTGAAAGGTTCTGGTCAAAAAGAAGGGATTGATATCTTTCATTGAAGTATTTAAAAATCTCGGTTGCAAAATGGACTTCTATTAGAATTTATTCTACAGCATTGTGGTTGCAGAAGGGCTATTTAGAGCAGCTTGATGCAAACACAGCTTTTCCTTCCATGGTGATCAGAGGAGGAGATCTATATGGAACAACCAAAAGGTTCTGAAGTCAAAGGTAAAGAAAATATGGTAGTGCAAATTGAAGAGGAGTCTATGTGGACCCAAACAAGCACCAAGACAGTGGTATTTGAAATCTGACAAGTTTATGTTAGATGAATGGATTTGCTAGGAGCAATTCAGACCACTGTGTATATCTACAAAAGTTTAATGATGGGGATTACATTATTTTAACTTTGTATGATGACATGCTTGTTGTGACTTGTATGGAGAAAATTGTTAATCTCAAGATGAGGTTAGCCAAGAGTTTTTCCATGAAGGATTTGGGTGAAGCAAAACAACTTCTTGGGATGCAAATTACCCGGAGGACAAGAAGAACAAGAAGGGTGGTTATCTCAAGAAGGGTATGTGAAGAAAGTTCTTGAGAGATTCAGATGAATGAATGCAAGTCGAGTAAATACTACTCTTGCAGGTTTCCAATTGTCCAAAGAACAAGGTGCTAAGAGGAGGAGGATAAAGTTCATACGAAAAAAGTGCCTTATGCTTCAGCTATTGGAAGTCTTATGTATGCCAAGGGTGAGTACAAGACCAGATATTGCACATGCAAGTGGGAGAAGTGGTGCTGCATTCATGATGAACCCAGGAAAGAACACTGGAGTGCGCGAGCCTGGATTTTCAGGTACTTGAAAGGAACTTCGAATGTTTGTATTTTGGGGGTGATAATATTGATGTGAAAGGTTATGTGGACTCGGACCATGCCTGAAATAGAGACAATGGCAGGAGTACATCCGGATACATCTTTACAGTTGGTGGAACCGCGGTGAGTTGGGTTTCCAAATTGCAAAAGATATTGCTTCGTCGTCAACTCCGAGGTTTAGTATGTGCTGCTAAATGCAAGGCAAGGAATATATTTGGATTAAAAACTTAATGAATGAGTTAGGTTTTAGTTGGTGTTGATTGCAGGTTGTACAGTGATAGTCAAAGTGCAATCCATTTAGCTAAGAACTCGGCATTTCATTCTAGGACCAAACATATTCGGCTAAGGTATCATTTTATTAGATCTTGTTAGAAGAACGTAAATTTAAGTTGGTGAAGATAGATGGAAAAAACAATCCGGCGGATATGTTGACTAAAACCGGTGGATGGAAAAAAGTTGAGTTTTTGCTCAACTTTGGCGAACTTGCACTAACATGCATGGTGGACTCATACAACGAACAAGTGGAGGAAGAGTTTGGACTGGTGTGTTCCAATCGGACTCCAAGTGGGAGATTGTTAATATTTGTTACTATGAAATTATTAATGATGCGTAGCCCATCGTCACACTCGGAATACTAAAGGAATCTCGGTAACATCAACAAAGTGGCGACTGTTAGTTTTTCCATAGAGGTTGAAGGGTCTCAAAGCAATATCGGAACATCAACAGAAGTGTCTGTTAGTTTTTCCTACGGGGAGATGAAGAGCTTCGAACTATCTCTATAAATATGGATCTTATTTGCCTCATATTCCAGAAAAAGACAATGCTAGTAAGAAAAGACAAGAAAAAGAGATAGAGAGAGATATAGAGATAAAAGAAGAGTGGAAAAAATATTCACAAGTTTATCTTATACGGAGTATTGGAGAGAGAGAAAAATCTTATAATCTCAATAGTGTAGGGTGTGTGAGAACCTTTCTTGTAGATCGCTATATATTTGATGACTGTAACTCTTTACTTGAAGTAGTTGAATTGCTCGAAGGTTGCCCGTGGTTTTTGACTTCGATTGAAGGAGGGGTTTTCCACGTTAAATCTCCGTGTTCTTTTGGTTTTTTGTTTTATTTTATTTCTCAGGTATTATTTTCCCGAAAATTGTGTGTTCGGCTATTGTTGATCTCCAATTTAGGGGATTTTTCTCAACATTTCTCAGAGATGAAAACTAAATTTGGTTCTGTTTTCTTTGATGGAATTACACAATGCTTATGAACAGGTAAAGGATGCAGGAAGCCTCAACAAATTCATGCCCTTTGGTGGAGAGCAGAGGCTTTGCCCTGGTCTGGAGCTTGCAAGGCTAGAAGTCTCCATTTTTCTACATCATTTTGTCACTAGTTTCAGGTAAGTAAACAAGCTTTCAAGTTTTCAATCATTTACGATTTTTTGTTTTAACAACTTAATAATCAGATAAATGCCAACAAATTATTAGAGATAAGGTAACATTTTTCCTAATTGGTTCACCTGTGTTGGACAGATGGATCTCTGAAGAGGACAGTATTGTTTACTTTCCTACTGTTAAAATGAGAAAAAAATGCCAATACAAGTCTTACCAACATCAACGTGAGGATCAGTCTCGACTCATATTCATACATGAAAATATAGTCTCCAAGATAACTATGTATAATGTTGTCTTTTGTCAATGGACAAGATGTTCACTGGTCCTAGAGATGATTTCACAGATCGATCAAGTCATGGCATTGCTTTCTAGGCATTTCATACGCCAATTTATCAATGAGCATAGGCCAGGCCCTTGAAAATAACTTAAAATCTCAATGCTTTCTCAATAATTATCATGAGAAATGATGATCATGAAATAAGAGGATTGAAATCATTAACAGTAAATGGAACAAAATGCTATTAGTGTAGCATGATAAGCTAGGCTAGCCAGCATCCTGGTTCATGACCAGGCAGTGAGAATTTTGAGGTCATTCGGAGCTGCTAGCCATAAGTAATGATTACCAGAATCAATAATAGAAATCAATTAATGGACGAGTAGTAACTCCAGCAACTCGAGGACATTCCAACAGCAGCCGCAGCAACAATATAATGCTTAAATTTCTCATTATAGAAAGAAAACCTCCATGTACCTGAAATCTTCATGGCTGACAAGAAGGCAACTAGAACAAGATGAATTCCAAAACATGAAGGCGAAAAACAGGAAATGAACATTGACTGGCCCTTTCCAATAAAAAGTTGGACCACATGAGAGAAGCTTGTCGAAGGACTGTTTATTCAGGTAATTTTCCCTTCCATGTAGAAGTATACCAAAGTATAATATCTTCAAAACCAATTTTAACAAAGGTCCTGTAAAAGCTTGATCAAAGAGACATCTTGCATGACCAGCCACTGAAAAGTCTTTAACTGTCCATATGGAGTACACTATCAGCATTGCCTTCTTTAAACCAGTTCTTTTTAGGGCTCATATATTCTCCTTGGTTCCATGACAATCTTCGATGTCAATCAACTTTATCCTTAGGGAACAGTGACACATATGCAAAGTTACGCCTGACTTTTCTTCATAAGCATCAATGGCATCTGCAAGAATTGATACATCATTGTCCTGAGGCAAATTAATCACAACTATCGTGTTTAAGAAACTGCAGAGGCAACACTTGCGACATCATGTTTCTTGTGGAAAGTGCTTAAAGTTGTTAAAGCAAGTGCCTCTCCATACAATGAAGCTCGGGTTGACTTTGTAATTCTTACTTCAACAAAATCACCAACATCAGGTTTCCGGCAAGCATTTTCATCAAGATCAAATCCCAAACGAGGTGGAATAGGAGTATTAATAAAGCTGACTCTATGACCTCTGTCACTCTTCCCAATCAACTCTGTTTCAGGAGTTCTCTTGTTGGGTCCCTCAACTAACACAAGTTGAATGCTTCCAACCTGAGCATCATAACACTGACCCGTTGATTCTCGAAAAGCTTCTATACAGTTCAGTTAGCCTCCTTTGCTTAACCTCTTCAGGAACATCATCAACATAGTTTCGATGTGCATGAGTTTTTCTCTCACACTATAAGCAAACATGTAGGCCATGTCATAACCAACCATCTTCACAAGGCTTAATGTATCCTTGTGGTCATCCTCTGTTTCACCACAGAAACCTGCACAGGGACAGAAATCATCAATGATTATATGTCCATGTGAATGAACAATCTTACAGTATGGATAGTATGAACTCGGATAGATAGGCCGGTAAACAACTAAGGTACCTCATATACAGATACAAGGTTTCAATGTAATCCAGAAACTATCATTTTCTAGCAAGTTTCACATTTATTTTAGGAGACATCCGCTGATAAGCCATGAGTGTGCAACCAAAATATTACATGGTAACTCACCAGCTGAATTTTACATTAAAAACTGCAGAAATGAATTGTTCATGTCATTCACCTAATACCAATAAATATCTCATAATTGTAGGAATTTTTTTTGTACAACACAAAAGCACTATAGTAAGAAGATTACTTATAAATGGATGCATTGGATGTGGTAAAGGTCCATGAAAGGACCAGATGAAGTATAGAATCAAACAAAGATAAACATAGAGAGTCCTAAAAGAAATTAAAAAGAAGTCCATACCACAAATGAAGTCACTGCTGAGGCCCACGTCAGGAAGAATGTCTCTTATTTTGCGTACAAGGTCTAAATAAGCTTCTCTCGTGTAACCACGTCTCATCCTATCAAGAACACCAGAGTTCCCAGATTGAGCTGGCAAGTGAATCCACTTACAGACGTTATACCTGTCACGCATAATGAATAACAAGTTATCTGGAAAATCCTTGGGATGTGGAGATGTGAACCGGAATCTCATGTCAGGAAACTCCATGGAAAGGAGGTCCAATAAATCAGAAAACCTCAATCCGACCTTTTTCACTTTACACATGCTGGAAAACTCTTCACTGTACTTCCAATTGTAGGCGGGTTTAACTTCATTATCAAATCCTGAAGCATCATTATAGCTGTTGACATTCTGACCCAATAGCATAACTTCTTTCACTCCTTGTTTCCAAAGCTCACCGACCTCTCCTACAATTGAATCCATGGGATGTGATCTCTCCCTTCCCCTTGTATGGGGTACAATGCAAAAGGAACATATTATTACAGCCCCGCATGATGGAAACAAATGCAGTGACAGAATTGGTGGAAATTCTAACTGGTGTTATATCAGCATATGTTTCTTCAAGAGAAAGAAGTGTATTCATCCCTTTCTGACCAGAGTCGACCTCTTCTAATAAACAAGGATAGGTCTCGATAAGCATCAGGGCCGCATACGACATCAACCATCTTATCGGCATCCAGTATTTTATCCTTTAATCGCTCGGCCATGCATCCTAGGACAACCACTTTTGGGGGTGTTTTGATTCTGACCTCCCAATGGCCACATTGCTCTTCCAGTGTCGCTTGAGAAACCAAAAATAGTTCAACCTCTGCCATACCTTTTGTTCGGCATTATCTCTGATAGCACATGTATTGATAAAAATAACTTCTTCCTTTTCAGGAACTTTGACCATATCTGATAGCACATTGCCCAGGTATGAATAGCCAGCCTATTTCATGGCAGGCAGAACACTTTCAATCATCCATGACACTCTGTTAGGCAACGTTTATCGGATATGTCTACAAACAAGGAGTCTTGGAAACAGATAATGAACAGCAAACAAAAGCTCATACAAAAATTTTAACAATAGCATAAACGAAAAACTACCATGATCAGCATAGCACAATAAGAAATAACTCTTCAACATACTAAACGAATTAGAATGTCTCTTTTCTACAATATCATAACTAAAACAACTAACTCATCAACATATTAACATTCACGGGAAAAAACTGTCTCTTTTCAACAAGAAGATTAACAACACACTATCATAGACTACATGACACCATAATAACTAATTCATCATTAACATTCACGGGAAAAAACTCCCTTTTCAACAATAAAATACACAAAATAACACATGATATCTAGTTCCAATAGTTCAATCAGCAAATTAACACAAATACATTGTCTCTTTCTAACAGTGGGAATCCAGAACTCACTCTTGCTAGATGTCGGAGGCGGAAACGGCCTGGGCGGTGAACCGACGAGCGCCGGAGGCAGAATCTATGTCATAAAGCCGACCTTGACGGACTTCGTAACCTACATCTAAACCCATTGCAAAGTAAAATACTAATATCTCTATACGATGGATGCTCGTGATGTGTCCTCACATCGTCAATACATCCTAATAAATAAGACACTCCTAAATAAACCTACAACTAAACATCAAACACGTAAATCGAGACATTCTAAAAGAAATAACTAATAAAATAATAAATAAATAAATAAATACACTCATAAATAAATAGATAAGTAATAAGTATATGAAAATAATAATACTTTGATCATAAAAGTAATAATATAATTATGCTATATAAATACACGACTAAGCACGAGTAAATATCACATATACTCTTGTTTACTTGTGTTACTAAATATATAAATAATTAAACAAATAATATTCTATAAATAAATAAATAAATATTTAATTTTAATTACTCTTGAATAATAATAATATTATTATAGTTATCCAATACGGTATGCGTAATTAAATACAAATAAATAATAACAGACATGTAAAGAACAAATAAATAAATAAATAAATACAACTTAGTAAACATATTAAGACTAATATTCATAAGTAAATATAATAGTAATAATAAAAAATAATCGTGCAAACATTCATCATATACGATAAAGGTATAAAAATAAATAAACAATAATGAATAAATAAATAAATAAATAGATAAATATATAAAACACTCATAACATCAACATATACTAAATAATGTGAATATATATTTAAACTAATGTAGGGGTTTTCAAATTACCAAAAATGGTCGAAAAACGCCCGAAAACTGCTAAAAATGAGATGAACTGAACCGAACCCGGTGAGTAGATCAAGTTGAGCCGAGTTTACTTCGCCGAGTCAAGTAACAATGTTGGGCTAGGTAGCTAGACATAGACACGAGCTCGGGCATGACCACAGACACAAACAGGTGAATAGGACTCTGACTAGGGCTGATGTGGATGGCTCAGATCTTGTCGCATGACATGATCTGTAGCTCTAACAACTCGAGGTCTAGTGAGACCCACCTATGGGTATATGTAATATACACATGGACAGAAAGTTCGGATCGAAACCGTTCTAAGTCAAAACTGACTCGTGTCATAAAAGTGACTTTATAAGTAGGAATTGATGCAATAAGGTTGAATGAGCCTCAAACCTTGAACTCAATCTGGTGAAAACCTGCAACTCAATCAAGTTAGGCCGTTTACCGTGTTAGGACGCGTTATGTATTTTTTTAGGTGGGTTAATAAGTATAGAACATGTTATTTTATTTTATTAAGCACACGTTATTTTGTTTTGTATTTTATCATATTTGTTTTATATTTTTTAAATTTATTTTGTAATATTGACTTGAATAAGGAGCGAGTCAAGTTTTTATTACAAAACTACCATTGACCCAATCCATCTTATTCCCCGACGACTCTATTTCCCCCTCCCTTGTTGTCATCCCCACCAACGACGACCTTGCCGCCGGCCACACTGAAGTCGGCCAGCACCACCGCAGGCCAGGGCCGTCACCACCACCTCAGCCATGCCTCCATTCCATCCATCTCTCCCTCCCATTTCTCCCCGGTTCCACTCATGGCCGCCCACTACGGCCGCCCACTACTGCCGCCGTGCATGCGTCGCCATTGGCCACCAACTCCGGAAGCGACCTCTAGCAACCCTCCATAACCCCTTCCCCTCTGTTAAGTGTTTAAAATATATAATATTTACCCATGTTTTTAATATGATTTTGTACTTCTCGGGTATAAACATTATTAATTTAGTGATATTTTTCATTATATTCTAGTTAATTAATATTTTATTAGATATGCTTAATTTTGATGTTTCAATGTAGAAAAAGATGAATAAATTAAGCTTTGGAATTGATTGGTCATGACACTTGGCCCCACCCAATGGCTACAATTTATGGTGTTCAATGGAGTCGAACAGTTGGAAACTTGAAGGGACATTATAATTAATTAGATTACGTCGATTTGTGAACACCCTCTTCGAATTCTTGTATCTCCACTTCTATATAAAGGGGTGGTCATTTGTTGTTGATCATATCTCATCTCTTGGCTTCAGAGTGTAGTGAAAGTAGTAGTTTTAGTTTTTGTAATTTCTTTTTCTTTTCATAATAAAAATTAGTTTCTTCTTTATATTGTTTTCTATTTTTATTATGGAGTAGTCTTTTATTTCGTTCTAGAGAAGAATGGAACTTAACATGATTTAATTGAATTTATTTCAAGCTCTTACTCTTTTATTCAATCGGATTGTTTGAATTATCATGTTCTTAATGCTAAGAATAGATTGATCACCTATTTCTTAGATCATGAGGTTTAATTAGATTTCGGGAGAAATTAATTAGATTAGTCATTGATAATTCATCATACGACGAGTCTTTTGACTTGTTTGTCGTTGTGGTCGGAAGATACACAACACCGTATGCGATTGTAAGGCAATTCTTAATGCATTATTTTGTTGATTAATCAATTATCACCGGGAGGTAGAAATTGAGGCAAAATAATAGAAGCATGAAGGAGCGGGAGCCACCATGTCATATAATTATCCTAGATCGACAATCTGAGGGAATAAAAGATAAGAGTAAGATTTGATGAAGATTAAATTCATGTTAAGGGAAATTCGACTCTAGAACGAGTTTTATAATTTTAACTTCGCTTTTAATTTAAAGTTATTACTTAGATTTAGTTAAGTCAGTTATTTTTGTTTTGTTCTTAATTTTATTTTCTTTAATTAATTTAAGGAAATTCATCTCCCTGTGGGACGATACTCTAATTTATCATTATATTACTTGTTTCGACCGTGTATACTTGCATGTCACTGAAAATATTCGAACAAGTTTTTGGCGCCGTTGCCGGGGAGACCGAATTTTCTAAGTTAATTTAGGATTAGAATTTTGAGAGTTTTCTTTTATCTTTAGATTTTAGTGTCTGATTTAAAGAAAAGAAAAAAACTATATCATTGTCTTCTTCCTTGCTATCATTTATTTGTTATCATTTGTTTATGCATCGATTAGTGCGGTCACCCTTGTTTTCTTATGATCCAGAGATTGAAAGGACTTTGAGAAACTTGCGTGCCGCTGGAAGAAGAGCACAAGAAGCCATAGAAGAAGAAGCCATGGACCCACAACAACAACAAATGCCTCCACTTCCACCGATTGTAGCAGTAGCTAATGATGACAATAGGGCAATCCAAGATTGGGTTGTACCTCTTGCAAGAGGGTTACAACCTAGTATTATTGCACCACCGGTGGATGCGACCCACTTCGAGCTTAAACCAGTTTTATTTAACATGTTACAAACCATAGGACAATTTAGTGGATTGCCTACTGAAAATCCTAATAGGCATATCATGGATTTCCTATCGGTTTGTGATATGTATAAGCAACCTGGTGTCTCTGATGATGCTCTCCGCCTTCGCTTATTTCCATTCTCATTAATAGGAAGTGCGAAAGAATGGTTGTCATCATTAGATTCAATAACCACTTGGGATGAATTATCTGAAAAATTTTTGTTAAAATATTTTCCACCTTCTAAAACTGCTAGATTACGTAATGAAATTTTATCTTTTTTGCAGTTTGATGGTGAGTCTCTCTTTGAGGCATGGGAAAGATATAAAGAATTGTTAAAAAGTGTCCCAACCATGGTATAGAAAGATGGATGCAACTCCAAACTTTCTATAACGGGTTGTTGGGGCAAACAAAGAACATAGTTGATGCGGCGGCCAATGGATCATTTCTTAGGAAGAGCCCACATGAAGCTTTCCAATTGCTAGAATTAATGGTTCCTAGCAACCATCATGCCACACAAGAAAGGCATCCAAGGAGGACTACCGGAGTTTTAGAATTAGATGCACTTACTGCTTTATCTGCTCAGGTCAGTGCTTTAACTAATCAAGTTCAAAATCTTAATATGCAGGGACATGTTAAGGCTGTGGAGCCAAGGTGTGAATGGTGTGGACAAGGACATTCTACAGGTCAATGTACAACAGATCAAGTTAACTATGTAGGCAACTTTAATAGGAACAACAATCCCTATTCCAACACCTACAATGCGGGCTGGCGCAATAACCCCAACTTTTCATGGAATAATTCTCCACAACCGGCTGCTGTTCCCACTAATCCACCACCACCATCACAGCATTCTCGACCTCCTTCACTTTCTTTTCAACACACAACAACCAGATTTGATCCAAATGTTCAATTCCATGCAACAAACTATGCAACAAACTATGCAACAATTTATGCAGAATCAGCAACAACAACAACAACAGTTTATGCAACAAGTTATGGTGCAATTAAACAAGGAACCAAGTGAGCGACCCAAGGGTGTACTTCCTAGCCAACCAGAACAACCAAGGAATGATGGTCAAGAGCATTGCAAAGCTATAACAACCCGGAGTGGTATTACTTTACAAGAACCAGTTCAACCCAATGAAGTTAGGGAAAAAGATGATAAGCCAAGCAACGAACGTGAACCCAATACATTGGTTAGCTTACTCGGAAGCAAAGGGAAAGAAAAAGATGAAATACTTGTAGATGAGGTCGAAGAAAAGGAACCATTAATACCTTTTGTCTAAGAAGGATTGCAAACCTAGGCTAATCCGTTGGGTTCTTTTATTGCAGGAATTTGATGTGGAGATTAAAGACAAGAAAGGAAGTGAGAATGTTGTAGCAGACCACCTTTCTCGGTTGAGCCAAGCACACAATGTTAAGGATGATCCACCTGTGAATGAGATTTTCCCTGATGAAAATATATTGGTCATTGAAAGTAGTGTTGTCCCATGGTTTGCTGATTTAGCAAATTACTTGGTGAGTGGGAAGATGCCACCGGACTTGAACTTTCAACAAAAGAAACGATTTCTTCATGAGGCTAAGTCATACTTTTGGGATGACCCTCTTCTCTTCAAGCAATGTGCTGATGGAATGATAAGAAGATGTGTACCAGAAGATGAAATGGAGTCCATACTTCATCATTGTCACTCAACAGATTACGGCGGGCACTTTGGAAGTACTAGGACAGCGATGAAAGTTCTCCAATCAGGATTATTTTGGCCTACACTATTTAAAGATGCAAGACATTTTATTGAGAGATGTGATCGCTGTCAAAGGGCTGGAAATTTGTCAAGGAAAAATGAAATGCCTCTCAACTTTATTCTTGAAGTGGAATTATTTGATGTATGGGGTATAGATTTTATGGGTCCTTTTCCTCCATCAAACTCTAACATTTATATTCTTTTAGCTGTAGATTATGTTTCTAAATGGGTTGAAGCAGTGGCCTTACCTTCAAATGATGCCAAGGTGGTGGTTAAGTTTTTAAAGAAGAATATATTTACCAGATTTGGTACACCTCGAGCAATCATTAGTGATGGAGGATCTCACTTTTGCAATAGGCAATTTGAAGCTTTATTGGCCAAGTATGGAGTGAAACATAAGGTTGCTACCGCTTACCATCCACAAACTAACGGTCAGGCTGAAGTATCCAATCGAGAGATTCTTAAGATTCTAGAAAAGGTAGTAAAAGGTAATAGAAAAGATTGGTCTATTCGGTTAGATGATGCTTTATGGGCTTATAGAACAGCTTTCAAGACACCAATCGGCATGTCTCCTTATCGATTAGTGTTTGGAAAGGCTTGTCATCTTCCCCTAGAATTAGAACATAAAGCTTTTTGGGCCATTAAGGAATTAAACTTTGACTTGGAAGCATGTGGAAAAATGAGACTACAACAACTTATTGAATTAGAAGAAATTAGGAGAGCTTCTTATGAAAATGCCAAAATCTATAAGGAGAAATCCAAAGCATGGCATGATCAAAGAATTGTTTCTAAACCATTTTCTCCTGGACAAAAAGTATTGTTATATGATTCAAGGTTGAAAATTTTCAAAGGAAAATTGAAATCAAGATGGTCTGGTCCTTACATTGTGCAAACAGTTTTTCCACATGGTGCAATTGAAATTAGGACTGAGCATGGGGATCGATCATTTAAAGTCAATGGAAGTAGACTGAAACACTACTATGAAGGGGAGCAACTTTGGAAGTCCTCCATCACATTAAATAAAGAATGAGAACTTGGCGTCTGGCTGTAGACGTTAAACCAAGCGCTTCTTGGGAGGCAACCCAAGAATGGGTCAAGTGCAAATTCAGTTATTCATGATAATCATCCACCGACTAATTGATATGAGGGAGTTCTCTTTCACTTCTTTTTCTTTATTTTTATTTTTGAGGACAATGTTTAGTTTAAGTTTGGGGGTGATGCCTTAATTTTATGCATATTGTTCATGCTTGACTCATGTTTAGATTTAGATATACATATATATAGTGTAGTTTAGTATAAAAATTTTATTATGCAATAGTATTTTAGTCTCTTGGTTCAATGATAGATACATGTGAATTAGTCTTACCTTTCTTGGGAAAACTTGATTAATTGATATGAGGGATGAACTGAGTAAAAGATTGCATTCGAGAGTTGGTTCTCTACCTTATAATATTTTCACAATCCTTTGGTTTAGATGATTTCAATGAATGTTTTGCAATAAGGATTGTACATGATGGTCATGACTTTTAGAATTTGCCCTAGCGACTTTCGAGGCGAAATATTTGGTTTGCCATGTTGATGGAAAATGATATAGGCATTTCTTTTGATGAGTCTGGGCCTTTCTTCAAGCCTACCTAATATAAATTATCCTTTGTACACAATTTCATGGCCTTTATTATACATATTTGTTTGATTACCCTTATTTTAGCCTTGGCCTTTTTATTGAAAATATATCTTGCTGCTTGAGTCCTAGCACCCTAGTATTTTGAAATCGTTCTAAATTCTAACAGGGATGAAACTTTGAGTAGTATAGGGGAAGGCATTGCGTGTTATAAAGTGGTGATTGAGTAGATTGTGTGGACTTTCCTGGAACTTTGCTTTGTAAAAAAAAAGAAGAAAAAAAGAAAAGAAAAGATGAGGCAATGATCCTCCACCAGTAAACACAAGATGAAGCAATAGTCTTCCACTGGTTTGAAATAAAAGAAAAAAGAAAAGTAGCAGGTAGTCAATGGAAAATCAAAGCAAAGTTAATTCTTATATTGGGTCAAGTCGATACTACATTTAAGGAAGTTTGTGTCATATTGATACGGTGTTTGGGGATTTGCTAATCATGTATGTTAGGATTTAGAAAGGATTTTTAATTCTAGGGTGCATATTAGCCTCTGATTTTTCTATCTTGTCTATTCTATTTTTGGTCCCTAGCCCCTGGCCCCGTTACAACCTATAAAGACCTATTGATTCCATTAATTTGGCATTGCCTACATTAGTGGAGATGGGAGCGAAAGGTGAACATATTTAAGCATGTGCTTGATTGTATTCTCTTGGTTGTAGATGAGAATGATAAGCCAATGGACTATCACACACACACAGAGAGCTTTCTTTTGGATGTGATTGATGAAAGGGAATTTCTGATTTGATTGACATCTTGTTGACTCTTGAGGGTTTGATTGAGAATCATATGAGAACATAATGGGGACTAAGTATTTTTGTGTAGTAAAATTTTCTTTGTTATGATATTTTGCTCGGGACGTGCAAAAGTTTAAGTGTGGGGGTGTGTTAAGTGTTTAAAATATACAATATTTACCCAAGTTTTTAATATGATTTTGTACTTCTCGGGTATAAACATTATTAATTAAGTAATATTTTACTTTATTATTTTAGTTAATTAATATTTTATTATATATGCTTAACTTTGATGTTTTAATGCAGAAAAAGATGAATAAATTAAGCTTTGGATTTGATTGGTCATGACACTTGGCGCCACCCAATGGCTACAATGTATGGTGTTCAATGGAGTCGAACAGTTGGAAACTTAAAGGGACATTATAATTAATTAGATTACGTCGATTTGTGAACACCCTCTTCGAATTCTTGTATCTCCACTTCTATATAAAGGGGTGGTCATTTGTTGTTGATCATATCTCATCTCTTGGCTTCAGATTGTAGTAGAAGTAGTAGTTTTAGTTTTTGTAATTTCTTTCTCTTTCGTAATAAAAGTTAGTTTCTTCTTTATATTGTTTTCTTTATATTGTTTTCTATTTTTATTATGGAGTAGTCTTTATATTTCGTTCTAGAGAAGAATGGAACTTAACATGATTTAATTGAATTCATTTCAAGCTCTTACTCTTTTATTCAATCGGATCGTTTGAATTATCATGTTCTAAATGCTAAGAATAGATTGATCACCTATTTCTTAGATCATGAGGTTTAATTAGATTTCGGGAGAAATTAATTAGATTAGTCATTGATAATTCATCATACGACGAGTCTTTTGACTTGTTTGTCGTTGTGGTCACCTCGACACTCTCGACCACCTATCTACCTTCCCCGGCCATATTGGAACCCGTCGCCACCCAAGACAGTTGAATTTCTTCCCCCATCGCCGTCACCTTTGTTTTTGCCTCCATCCTCTGTTTTTGGTCATTCACCACCCCCAACCAGCATCTACACACGTGAGATTGACCCTACACTGATCGACGAAGAGAGTGGGATTATCTTCCGACGTCAGAACGGCCATTGCCACTGATTCCCGGCAAGGCTTGCCCGTGCTTGCCCATCTCGCCGAAACAGGGAACTCGTCGGCAAATTTTAGTTTCTTTCTTGTTAATTTTTAAACTTTAATCCTCACGATTATACAGCTTATTATCAACTTAAAATATGTATGCAAGAAAATTAAGAAGAGGGAGATAGAAAGAATACCTAAGCGAGGAAGAAGACAACCGGTAAGGATGAGGAGAAGAGAATGCGAATGAAGGCTAGGGTGGAGGACGTGCTTTATAAAATGAAATGACGGCTAGGGTTTGTGGAAACACACCAACACCCGTATTTTATTCCTTTAACCGGGTAATCGGGTAAAGAATAAAATATTTAACCGGGTAGAGAATACAGTATAATTAATATTAATTCTCTAACGTTCAATCCTTCCCTGCCCGAGTTGAAAAAAATTTTTTTTCCCACGGTCTTTACACTTCCCTTACACAGCCTCCTCCTGCTCTAGCCAGGGCTATTTTGAGCCATAGCCTCAGCTGCCGCGAGCTGCGCCGCCGACCACTCCCTTAGACAGGGTTATCTCCTTCCGGCCATCTCCTCCTCACCAAGCTATCCTCCTCGTCCTTCATTCCTCACAGTAGAAGCACATCATGTCATAGTCACAGATTTGCGGTGTTTCTGCCTGCTGCTGGCCACCACGCCCCTAGCCAGTCTTAGGCCGACCAGTGCAGCTTTGGTCAGGCCTCATCATTTCCTAACCACGAGTTCCAGCCCTAGCCGAGCCAAATCCTCCCTTGGCCGAACCACAACAGCAACCATTGCTGCCGTCACCGTCGTCACTGCTTCCAGCGCCAACATTAGGTATACCTCATTTAAAATTGAATTCATGGTCTGTGATTAATTAACATGATGTATTCATTAATTGTGATGCAATAAGAGTTGATGGTGGAATGGTAGAATTGCATATAACTTGATTATTATGACCCTAATAAGGAGGTTATGGTTGATTATTAATATCTTATTATCATAAAATACAATGAGGATGAATTAGATTAAAGCATGTAAGTCAGTAAATAGTTGATGAATTGATTATACGACTATAATGCACATCTTCTTAATGTCGTGTAAATGTCATGAAATGGTATAAATGGAATACCTAGCTAGATATTAACAGGTAAATATAATCTGATAAATTATGTATTATATATTTATAATTGGTGTATTTAATACTAGTATCTTGTGCTAATCATGGTTGGATGCCTTGGGTTGAGATTTTGATGTAATTGACATTGCATGTTTCATATGATGTGATGATGAGTAGATGCACTTGGATTTAGTATGCATGCATCACTTACCAGGTTGGTGCGTGAGAAAGAGGTAATAAGAGCTTAGGTTTTCATGGTTAGGGATAAGTTATTATGAGTACTGAGGTTATGTTTGTAACCAGGTGTATTATCTAATTTCATATGTTTTGTTGTGTTCCTTGTTTGACTGAGTGTGATTTTATATAGTTGTTCATTGCATTCATGTAGCATATGATTCGAATGAGCGTTAGTATTTAGTTTTGATGTGTAGGTACGAAGTAGGAACTCGCCACCTAAGGGCGAGAACACACTCAGAGCTTCTGCCAGGTCCATTTAGGACTCGTCCCTGATTTATTCTTCTATTCAATCGTGATTTATTTTTGCTAATTGTAAGACGTGTTAAGTGGTATTTTATTGGATCCCACTTAGCTCAAGCTATTTAGTCGAATAGTTTTCCTGATTAATAACTCTGGAGGATGAAATCCTTCGAGTATGATTTTGAAAATGAGATCCACCACAAGTTGCCTTTGAGCCTATTATATAAATCCCTTCCCAAGCCTATATATATGATTTTATTGAGTTTTTAGTAAGATAAGAGATGGTGAAACCAACTCGTATGTACCATGAGCAAGTGCACGTGACAGTCATAATAGGCTCTGGATTAGTGGGAGGGTTGTTTTATTCCCGAGGGATCTTGATAACTCCTCACTTTAGTTGCTCACATGCGAAGAATGTGGAGGTTTACGAGTACTGTTAAGTATAATGCACGTCCAGACTTGTGGTTCAAAGGGTTGTAAAGGCGATTGCATGCGAGTACTCGGCCTTTGTGCTCAAGTCTAGGAGAATTAGATAGGAAAGGAGAGGGCCTAGGATATACTGGTAGTCCTGAGGGACCAGAAAATAAAATGAGAAAATATCAAAAGAGGCATCAGTTGACTAGTCAGTTAGGGATGCTACCGGATATGCAGCTTGGCGGCTCCTCAATAGGTGCCCTTTAGAGAGTTCTGATGAAGTATATAAATATTTTTCTTCACATGAGGGTTAACTCTCATAGCCAGTTTGATATAGTTATTTTTTGAATTACTGACGCTTGTTACTGACATGTTTTTATAATATATGTAGGCAATGATCATGAGTTGGATGTGCCAGAATGGGCGGAAGAATAGTAATGTCTTTTGCACACAAATGCTAGATGATAGAATGTTTAGTACTTTATTTATGATGTCATTATATTAAGAATGATGTGATGAAATGCGAGATATGATAATATGATGTGATATGATATCTATTTCAATAACAAAATTTCTAATGATGACAAGTTAATATATATATGTTTCAGTACAGTATATCTAGATGTTGAATACGTACAACGACCCATAATTTGAGGTGAAATGTAAATAGAATACATAGGTGGGTCAAGACCTAAGATTCAGAATAATTTATACAACAAATTAGAATTCTATGTGAATGAAATGTCTAATAGAAATATAAATAAAATATACATTAGTATATATTGTTTTGAAAGACTGACCCTTCTTGCACTTTTAAGGGAGACTCTATCCATTTAGTTTTAGAAATTTTGTCAATTTAATTGTAATTGTTGTTGGTGTGTAAATTGGTTTCCATGTTATCCATATAGTAGCATGTTAGGGTTTTGTGCATTTATCTATGCATAGCGATTAATGTCTTCATCTTAAGATGTCAAGAGTAGATCTGCATGAGTTGGGTTCGGGTTAATCAACCTAATCGGGACCTGTGACATTCCGGTTTGGTTCGTGAGCACGAACCGAATTTAGGGTGTTACACATAGAGATCACAATAGCCAAGATTCAAGATATTGAGGTTCACCTACTTCCACCAAAGGAGTGAAGAAAGGATTCCCTATACCTCCACTGTTGCACAAGTTTGAAGCTTAGGCAAATCGAAGCTCAAGATTCAAGAAGTAATTAGAGATCAACATGTTGTTCAGAAGCTATCAGTCCAAAGAGTAATTTAAGGATTCCATATTTGTTGCAACATAGAAGATCAATGCTTCGTGTATTGTGCAGCTTTGGTGGAAAGATTATGAGACAAGGAAGAAAGCGAGATTATATTAAAGGAGACACACGACTTGTTGTGGTAGATCGTGATTATTCTTATTCAGATATTGGTTCCCAAATCTCAATTACATTTGGTACCAGCACCTCTTATATGATCAAGTGTTAGTTACCGGGTGAAAGATTGAAGTACTTTATCACAATCGCCACTAATGAAGATTTAACATATGCACTTGTGGAGCAATAATGTCTTAGTGCAAGCATAAGATCAATTCCTTGCCTTCACTTATTTGTGGTACCCAGGAAATCAAGCTAGCCATCGAACTTGACATTGGAATGGATGTTAGGGGCTTCAATCAAAAACACTGCTGCTGAAAGAGAAATAGCGTGTAGTTCAACTACTAGTATGAGGCACCTGAAAAGAACAAGGTTACCTCCATACCATGGAAGAAAAAAAGCATAATGTGAGGTTGTTGCCAAAGAAGCTTAACATCTGAAGCTGAGGTTTCAAAAGCCGCAATTGAGATTTTGTAGGAATTTGTCCTACTAAGTTCTATCATTGTCACCAGGATCTTCGAAACAAGATGAAGGAAGTTTAAATTTGGAGACCACATTTTTTGAGTGAAGAAGTTGCTCTCCAAGATCAAGATAATGGGTAGTTACCGCACAATAGGGGTCACCTCGGCTTGAGAAGAAAATAATACTATGCAAAAAAAAAAATTGAAGGAAAAGAAAAAGGAACAAAAAAAAGTTTGAAAAAAATGACAAAAAAAATGATGAAAAAAAGAAAAAATGCAAATTATATTTCGCTGATTCTTCTTTCCAAACTTGCAAAAAATCGGCAAAGGGGCTGATGAACAGGCACAAACATGACATGCCGCTTGTGTTCAAGTCTAATACCCATGTCTACCTCCTTCTAGAACATGACTTCTGGAATTGATCATGGTAGTTTCACAACGTGGGGTGGGGTGGGGTGGGGGGGTGTGGATGGGATAAGAAAAAATGAAGATAAGAGGAGATAGATGAGGATTGGGAACCCTAAATCATGGAACCAATTGGGAAGCTAAGAGTTCTATAAACACCCAAGCAGTGAAGGACGAAGGGGGCTTGGTCAGAGAAAAGAGAAGAGAAGAAAGAAGTGGGAAAGAAGAAGAAAACAGAAGGGGAGGAGCCCCTTGCCGAAGATCCCTCTCTAGTGACCTCCGTGACCGGCGATGTGGAGCTTGAGTGCCCCCAACATAACCCAGCCGAGAACCACCGTGGGCAACAACCATCCTTACCGAAAAAGCTACAAGAGAAGTGCTGCCCAGAAAAAAGCTACAGTCAGCCACCATCCGACCAAACCAGGCCGCTTCCTACCAAGCCACTTGTAAAAATCATGACTCGAGTTAGAGTTTTACATTAGCAAACCAGTCAGTTCAACCGTCGATTTGAGTCGAGTCAGTTTCGTGAACCATGTGTTGAGTCAAGGCCAGCCGTGGGTTACAAGAGATGAGGGTTAGGTGTACCTGAGTATATGATGATAATGATAGAAAGATGATAAGAAATGAGTTATCAGAGTATATGACAATATGTAGTTTTTTTTAATTTCATCGAAGAATTATTTTTAAGTTGAATAACGCATTAGGACGTGTTATAGAGCAATTTGGGTGGGTTTTTAGTTATAGAACATGTCATTGTGATGTTATGGTATGTATTATATTTTATGGGATTTCTCCTTATTTTCTGGATTTTTTAGGATTTATTACTAATTAGTTATTATTTTTGTTTCGAGTCGGAGTTGAGTCAACTTTTATTTACGAGACTACCCCTGAGACCTCACCCCGACCTTGTTCTCCCCAAACCCTCAACGATCCCTCCGATTGCCACACCTCTGCCGATTGACACCCTATTTCATTTTCTATTTTTATTGATATAAATATATACTGCTTATTGTTGATAGGGTGGTCTTTATTGCACTTTTAGGAATGACTCTGTCTGTTTTATTTTAAAAATAGCTATTTTCTTTAAACTTTTCATTTGTTTGGTTTGTTTTATAGTTGATTGCATATCACTACATGCATCTACAACAACGTTAGAACCTAAACATCCTATCCATGTATTGTATGCTTGCATCACCATCTTGAGACACTGAGGGTAGATCCGAGTCGGCTTAACTGAATCAAGTAGAATAACGAACGATTCGGTCACCAGTAGCATTTCCGGCTCGATTAATGGGACTAAAACGGAGATGTTACACCACTACCACCACTGTACTTCTCTCATATCTATCAACAAACCCAAGTTGAGAGACATCGCCAGAGGAGCCCCAAGTTGCTAGAGGAGCCCTAAGTCGCCCAAAAGAAGGCCACCAGAAAAGTGTATCAACAGAACACCGTCAACTTTTCTACCTTTGTCCGATAAACATAGGCCACAATACTGATTCCACTGGATTCAACTAGTCACTGGCTACAAACCAAAGTTGAGTCTCGCCACAGTAATCCACCACCGTCATCAGAATATGGCAATAAAGCCCATCCAAAGAGTAGTTCTGCTGAATCTTTTTGGCCACACCACCGCCCGTCGACATCGCCACCGACAGTCGGTGTAACACCCTAAATCTAGCTTACTCGTGAACCAAACTGGAATGTTACAGGTCACCCGATTAAGTCGGCTAACCCAAACCTAACCCGAATGGAATTACTTTCGGCATCTTAAGATGGAAGATAATTATCATTATGCATGCATGAGATGCAAGAAACTCTAACAGGATAGTATGTAAATGACATGACAAACAATTCACACACAAAACTAATCACAATAAAATCAATAAAATTTCTAAAACAAAATAGACAGAGTGTTCCCTAAAAATACAATAAGGGGCCAACTTGTCAAATATCAAATATATCTATAAATCACCAAACAAGACAAAATCTTCATATCCAGCACACCATAGTTTTCATAATAACAAAATCACAAAATATGAATTGTGTAACAACTTGGCCCAAAGTGCAACATAATGAGCCTAAGTCATTTATTTAAAAGTGATTAACCAAGTTAAAGATTTATAGTCCATTCCCACTTATAAATAGAATCTTCTCCCAATAGGTATTAGATGTGGGACTAAGTTGACGGATCTCACAATCTACTCACCTTAGAAAATTCATCCCCCAAATTCCTATACTTGGCCCGTTGTTAGCCTCAGCACACGTTCTTCTCTGGCCCGTGACCGGTAGCCTTACCCAATGTTCCTACTTTAGCCCATCGTCTAACACAGAACTAGGTTGCTCTTATATCATTTGAAATGACCCAGCCCAAAATGCAACGTAATGGGTTATATTATCTCTTCAAAAGTGGTTAACCAAGTTAAAGATCTATATTTCATTCCCACTTTTAAAAAAGGATCTTCTCCCAGTAGGTATTAAATGTGGGACTAAGTTGAGGGATCTCACAAATTGGGTCTTCAGCCATCTATTCATTTCATTTGTCAATTTTGTTATATCTGTCATATTTGTGATATCATTTTCAATTACTATATCAATCTCAAAATTACTATCCCTTGATCATAAAATAGCATATGATAAGTGATACATCATAATTAAAACACAGCAATCTAAACACATATTGCATTAGGTTTTGTGTGTGACCATAGTAGTCATTATTTTTTGTCCAGTCTGATATATTAGACTCCTGCTCCTTACCTACATATATAATAGAAAATTGTCAGTGACAAGTGTTATTGGTCCAAAAATAATTTTAGCAAACTGACAAATGAGAGTTGACTCTTATTTTAAAGAAAATCATATGCATCTTTTGTTGAACTCTCACAAGGGCATCTAATGGGGAACCATTGGGTCACGGATCTAATAGCATCTTGAACTAATTGGTTTACTGATGCCTTTTACTGACATTTTTGCATGTTTCTTTTCTGCCCCTTGGGGCTACCAGTATATCCTAAGCCCTCGCCTTTCCTCCATATATCTTCTGGCCCTGGGCACGAAGGCCAAGTACTCTTAGGCAATCGCCTATAAAACCCTTTTATCTGCATGTATAGATGTGCGCTATACTAAATAGTACCCATAAACCTCCATATTTCTTTGGGTGTGACGACACTCATAACATGGAGTTGTCACGATCCCTCAGGAATGTAACAACCCGCTCACTAGTTTAGAACCCGTTGTGATCGATTTCACTATCTCTTGTCTCACTGAAAACTTAATATATTTATACATAGGCCTGAGAAGGGATTTAATATGATAGCCACAAAGGCAACTTGCGGTGGATCTTATTTTCGAAATCAGACTCGAAGAGTCTTATCTTCGAGGGTTATTAATTGAGAAAATAATTTGATTAAATAGTCCGAGTTAAGTGGGATCCGATAAAACACCACTTAAATTATCCTGCAATCTGTAAAATAAATTATGAAAGAATAAACGATAAACCAGGTGTGAGTCCTAAATAGACTTGGTAGAAGTCCAAACGAGGCCACACGCCTAGTCAGTGAGTTCCTACTCCATACCTACACATCACAACTAAATGTTAACGCCCAATTCTAACTATATAATGCATGAATGTAATGAATGCATTTGACTCATTACATAATCATAACTACTATAACACTAACAACAATATCAAACAATAAACAAATTATTTAAATTAATAATTAACAATTTAAAATCTTTTTATCATTACTTTTAATTAGGTGACTATGTCACAATTTCTAAATTATCCTCATCTCATATCAATTCTCATTCTGAATTAAATTTCTAATCAAATAATTAATTAACCTATGCAATTATAACCCTAATATCTAACTTCACAAATTTTAACATCATCAATAAAATATTTAATTTCCTAATCAAATAATTCGAAGTATCATTAATCATTATCAAATCTAAATTTCATAATGTAATTTATTAATCCATAGATAATTATCCCTAAATTTCAAAACAACATATTCACAAAAATATGAATAATTTGTAAAAATTATGAATGATATGTATAATAATAAAAAATAAATTAAAAATATAAAATTTAAGAAGCGATAAGCGTCTCACAGTGATTCGGACTTGAACTGGCGACAACATGGACGACAACCGTTGCGACCAACCGTGCCGAGGAGTGGCTATCGTGACTAGGAATTGGCTGACAAGGAAGGATGAGGGGGTTAGGTGCGGTCTAGGTAGTTTGACCGGAAATTAGTTGGAATTGGTCGCTGGTGATGGTGTTGTTGACAACCAAATTAGGGAAGAAAGGGGCAACCGGGTAGAGAAGAGGGAAGGGGCGCTACAAGAAAACAGGGGTGGTAGTCGACGTACAGGGTAGGAGGAAGAAGGGATGGGCAACGATAAGGCAATGACGGCACAGAGGGGCAGTTGTGATGCCTCTAGCAGCGACGGTCATTAGCGGCATGGTGAAGCAGGGGAGGTGTCAGGTGGAGGTGATCATTAGGAGGAAGGGAAGGATTGGGAGGTACAAGGCAATGGCAATTTTGTAAATTAAACTTGACTTGCTCTCGACTCGAGTCAATACTAATAAATAAATTCCAAAAAATATAAAATAAAATATAATAAAATACCATAAAATAAAATATTAATGCTCTAACTCAAATGACATCCCCTCCCAAAATAATAAATAATGTGTCCTAACCCAATAAATGACTTAAATCTAATTCTATGATCTACTAAAAATAAGAAAAAAATATTCGGCATACTCTCATATACTCTGATAACTTATTCTACTACTGTATTGCTGACATTATTATTATATACTTGAGTATACATGACCCTTATGGCTCATAACACACATCTGACTTTGACTCAGTACGCGTGTTCTGAAATTGCCTCTACTGAAAATAACAGTCGAACGGGATCTGTTCTGACTATAAAACCCTAACTTGGGTCGCGGGTTTTAAAGTCAGACCATCTCTGATCCACTTCCCCTACCACTGCCTATTGATCTGAGTGATCTCCATCAATTGTAGCCGTCAAGAATGTCGCACAGGAGTCCCAAAGTCATTGCACCATCTGTGCAATGGGGTCCATCAGGCCCATTTATCGCTGATTGTGTCCTCAAGTCTGTCTTGTTCGTGACCATGAGGAGCTGACCAATGAAGTGACCGCAAAGCCAGACCGCGTCCACGACTCGCCAAGATCCCAATTAGAATTGGCACAGTGTGCGCCACTTGCAGTCGACACATATAGCATTTCTTGAAGCCTATGTACACCACCCAGTATGGTTCATCATTTATTTTATTTTGACACATCCCGAAGTGGTCTGTTCAATTTATTATCACTTCAAAAATAATTTGAAGGCTTTTCCTACCTTGGATTGAGACGAAACTTGCCACCCTATTATTTTTGGATATTCCGGACACAGTGGTGGAATTATGTTTAAGATTTAAAAATAATAAAAAGACAAACCAAGGCATTGAAGTTGAAGCTATCAAAGGCGAATCAGATTAGAGGCGGCAAAGTTCATTATTTTATGCAAAGGATAAAAATCAAAGAAGAAATAGTTAATTTATAGTTATCAAATCACCATAAATTGACTTAGAGACTCAAGTTAAACCCTTAGGAACTACATAAAAATCCCCGTGTGTTTCCTCGCTTGCAGTACTCTTATATTTTTATCTTTATCACCCAATTTCTTTGCATGGCAAGGGCGTTTTTGTTCCACCAAACCCAATTATCTAACTTGACACTTAAGCGTGATCACGGGGCAAAAATTCCGCACTTATATATGTATATATAAAACTCATATTACTATTTTAAAGTAATATTTCATGTCATACTTGCTGCAAATCACTAGGAGCGAGCTACTTCTGCTGTTTACAAGCTCTTAAGAACAACATGTGAGAAGACACGAAAATAGAAGGTCCGAAATTATACTAAAGAGTATTGGAGGCAATTTGTAGAGCAGATTCCAATTTATTGGCTTTTGCTCTGGGAGGTAAATTATTGGACTCTTGCTCTACAGACCGCCCACAATGTGCTAGAAAATATTGCAGGCAATGAAGGAGTGGGCTAAAGCAAAGGCATTATTATCTGGGGAAGGTAAATGATCCAAAATTCCTCTGCACAAATTTACACCAAATTAACTCTGCATTAATTCATCTAACATTGTTGTGAATTGTTCCAAAGTTTATGAAAATAACATATATACATGATGGAATTTCTCTCCTTAGAAAAAAACCATCATGACCATTATTAGAGATATTGGTTTTTGTCGCAACAAATTTGTCATGAAATCATGGCCTGACAAAATAATCACGGGTTTTGTCACGACAAAATAGTTGACAATTAGGCTTTGCCGTGACAAAGATGTAACTATTGTTTTATATATGGAAGTTCTTGAAGCTTTGGATGCAAATCAAGGTGACACGAGAAGAGGGAAGAGAGAGGAGAGGATGTGATGGTGACAAAAGAGTCCTCTCCTTCCACTTACATACATACACCTCACTTCTTATTTTTGTCATGCAAAATCTAATTCACACATCCCTTATTTAGCACATGCGGTAGTGGAAAAATGACCAATAGCTATTGTAGTGGCAATTGACGTTTTACCGTGCAAATTGAAGTTTGCCATGGAAAATTACCACCGGTGCTGACAATTGTACTTACACGAGGTCGAACGGTTTAGCCGGGTGGCCACCGTGGTTAATTTTACCATCTCTTAGCCGTGGCAAAATCTGTGGTAAAAAACAAAAAGAATAAATAATAATAATAATATATACATGCCGGCGACGGCAAGAACGACCGAAGATGACAGTGGTGGAGTGGGGACGCTAGAAACAGCAGTGGCACTAGGTAGTCAAGGACAGCGGTGGTGGAGAAGGGAGGCTAGAAACATTAGTGGTATGGGTTGCGGTAGGAGATCGGGCGATGGCTGTCGGAGGAGACGTGGTGGCAAAGGAGGGTCGGTGGCGGTGGTTGAGCAGCAGAAAAGGCACAATTGGAGATGGAGTGGTAATAGAGGAGGACAGGCCGGGTGGTAGTACGGGTAGCAAGCATGAAGGAGCACTGGCGGTGAGGGTCGGTGGTCGGGGAGGTTGGTGCAGCGAGGATGAGGAATGGCTGGCAAAGGAGGTCCATGTGATGGTGGAGCTGTAATGGTGAGGAGTGGCCAACGGAGGAAAGCTGGTGGCAAAATTTAGTCATGGTTGAGATCCATTTTTCTACCTGTGATGCACCCCTTATTTAGTTCATTAAATCATACTAATCTCTAGAGATAACCAACTTCATCATTTCATTTTTAAAATTATTTAATTTCATTGGAAATATTACTTATATTGGGGACATGATTCTTATATTTTTATGACCGAGTCCATATTGTGATCACTATAGCTTTCCTTGCTCATTTAATTTGCATATTTGATCATTTACTTTATCCTTATTCTGTTTCTATCCAATTACAACTTTGTGACTGGAATTTTGTGCAAAACATGTTCTCTTGCAAAATCCCATCATGTTCAACATTAGTTGTTGCAATTTTTAACATACCTTATCATTAGTCAAATCTGATTTTACAAAAGAAATTTTACTGTCTAAAAACATATATGATATGATATTTCTTGAAGGAAATATGAGACGTTTAATTATTATAATGGTAGAGAATATTAATTCTCGTGACAACAAGATAGGGCCGTGACAAATTTGCCACGGAATTTGTCACAACTTCACCGTAACCTGACAAAGCTTACGCCACAGCTACCGTGATAAAGGTATTTGATGCGGAGATGTTGGCTATTACGCATTTATCACGACCCTTATGAAAGATCGAGTGCTATATATCTGTCTTAGTATGTTTTATCCAAACAATTATTCGACCTCGATTGGATTTTCAAATTCTGTAGGAGTTCAGTTACAAAATACATAAAAAATATCATTATATACATCCAAACAACTGATGAAGATAGGCAAGCGGAACGCTTATGTGCCTTGATGAAGCCTTAGCGCACAAGCAAACATTAAGGTAGAAGCAAACACCAGCGCATGCGGGAAGGGAGAGGAAAGCAAGCGGGAAAAGCCAAGTGAGCTCGAATTTCAAACTTCTTCCCAAGATGTTTCGTATATGTAGTTTTCAGTGTCTTAAAACTCACATTTTGTATTTAAAACTCCGAACTAAGTGATTGTTGTTGTGTTAAAAAGTTCTGATGTCTTTTGTTCTTCCGGAAAGTTTCATAACCTTACTCTTTTTAAGTTGTAAGTAATTATCTTTAAAATTGAGAAGAATGGAGTACTTATTTTCCATGATTAAATTTATTGAAAGGCACCCAAAACATATTCCTCAATTTCAAATGATTCCCATATTAATCACTTTCATTCTTTCAACCTAACATTGACTGTAAAATTGAACAAAAGACAAAATCCAAGGATCATGTGTGTCATAAAAAAAAATTCCTTAATGGTCTTTAGATAAGGAGTAATTGGATATTTACTTCCAAAACTCACTTCTCCTATCACATTAGTTCTTTCCAATCCTCTTGAGTTGTGACATTTAACGACCAAAAACTTTTGAAGTAAATCCTTCCATCTTTTGCACATGAGTAGCCTCAAAAATAAATCATATCCTTTTCCAAAGTACACATAAAATAAAACTTACATTATTTTTCAATGAAACACATTGCATGTTAATTTTTTTTAAAGTTAATTATTGGGAATTTTTAGATTTTATATTTTTTTCAGGGTAACAAAAAAAAATTATTGGACCATTCAAGTCCACGAAAGATCACACTCGATGGACACGTAACAGAGGAGAAGAGGACAATGTCTGCATGGGCACATCAAAACCAGCAATCTCCAATTTCGATGCACTTCATACATTAATATATTTTTATGTATTTATTTATTCAATTTTAACACGCACGCACACAAATCCAGTCACTGAATCCGAAGGGTGGTTCCCACACGTGCCTTATACACCTGGGCCCTTCGCAACGGTAAAACACGCGTCGGGTTTTAATTGGTTCCAAGCATCATGTATGGCATGAAGGATCTTTGTGGGGACAGGAGCCACATACATTCTCTGTAGTAAAATTCATTATAGTTATTTTATTTTTTTAATGAACATATTTCTCATATGTTGTATGGGAAAATATAAATTTTAAATCTTTTATTTTTTAAACTAGAATTTAAAATAGTCTGGACAAATCCTTATTTGTGGGGATAGAAGTTGATTGAAACATTGAAAATGATTTTGTCTACTTTAATTAATTTTTAAAAAGTAATTGAACGCTTATGTTCAAAATGCTTCAGTTAATTCACATCTGAACTATACATTGAAAAATTTATTCATAATAATATCACGTTTATATAAGCTTGATATTTTTTATTTTCTAAAATTGCATTGTATTATTTGATAAAATAAAATTTACTAAATATTATATTATTTAAATAATAAAATATCATGCCAATGCACAATACTCATCCAAGGCCCGTGCAATATGTGGACTATTTTTAAAATTTATTTAATTAACTCTTATTAAAAATAAAGAGCTCAAACATAATAGATACTTTAAATATAATATTATTTCATTTAATGATTTCCCTAATAATAATTAAAAGAATCTTAAATTCAACAATTACAAAATTAATTAAAAATCATTAATGTAATGGAGAAAGTCTTGAGCTTACGTGAAAATAAGAAATAATTAATATTATAAAAAGAGTTTTTAATTATTACAAATACGAAGGAGATTTTTATTATGAATGTTAATGAGGAACAACTTGAATAATGAAGTTTAATTCACATTAACAAGGAACAATTTTTATTATAAATAGGAGTAATGAGGACTAATATGTGTTTTTCAGATTAATATTTATAAGGAAATGTATCCATAACGAGAGTTCATATTAAGAATATTAATGAAAAAATAACTTCGAATATTAGAAATTAGAATAATGAGAACTAATGCTTGAATATTAATGAGAAATAATTTTATTAAGAATGTGAATATTTGAGGGATAATATATACTTTTCCAAATGATATTTATTAGAAAAATATGGAACTTCCATAAATTTTATGTCAACATGGACTTACAAAAATTTATTGTATTAGTTAAAGGCATGTTCAATTAGGGCTATAAATGGCTTTGCTAATAACATTCATTATCACCATTTATCGTCTTAAAATATTGTACCATAAATAAATTGTTGACCAAATTTATACAGTTTTATCATAATCGAGTTTTTACCAATTTGCCATAAGTTAAACATTTATTAAAATGTTATAAAATTTCACTATTTTATATTATAATAAAGTAGAAATTTAAGTAGGTTAAAATTATAGTTAGCTAAACTATCTTCTCATTCACAAAATATAAAATGTTCCAACCATCTAACCTATGATAAACTATCCTTGCAAAATAAGAAACATATAAATATAAAATATAAATTAGTTAATTCCATTAAAGCGAGGCTTTGACAATTAAAACTTTAAAAATTAGGGTTGATGTAGAGATTATAATTGTATATAAAAGACTAATAAAAGGGTGACGGCACAACCTTCTACTACTATTTATGATTACATTAACCAAAATTTTTGTCCACTTTTTAGATAGCGAATTAATTATTTTATATTATATTCTATTAAATTCAAAACAGGCTGGTAAATAATTAAATTATAAGACTTTTTATAGCCAAGCGCAATGGCCAAGTTATAATATTTTTAATATATTTTAACTAATTTTTAGCTTAAATGTAATAGTGATCATTAAAATTTTATTTAATATTTTTATATTTAAATAAATTGTTTTATTACTTTTTAATTAAATAATCGAAAAATAACTTAATAGGGATTGATTTTTATACGGGTAGAGTTTATAGATGCTTGAAGATTTCTCTAATGATAATTAACAAAAAGAAAAGAAATAATAGGTGTCATGGCACGCCCATGGGCCCACGGGCGCATGACATGTATACATTCATACATGAACGGCTCATCATCATGATGTTATGCCATCATCGTTTTCCCGCCCTTTCCAGAAAGAAGGAGATAGCGCTGCCGGGGTTTCCCCAAACCCTAATTCCTTCCTCTTCCTCCAATCCCAACTCCGAATTCTTCTAAAGCGTTCCGATTCCCATCACAACGAGGTTCGTCGTTCCCGAGTGTTGTGAAAAGATTCGATTTTTGCGCCGTTTGATCGGAAATTTGGCGCTATTCCGGCGGAATTTCGGTTGCGATATCGGAGATTTCGGGAGAATTTTAGCGTTTTTCTTGGCTGATATGGTGGCGGATCGGATAGGGTTGGGGGCGGATCTGGCGTGAAATGATGAGTCCCGGTTTGGCGTTAATGGAGGATGGCAAGGATGGCAGGGATCCGGCTTCCTCCCGGAATTCGCGACCCGACGATGGGAGTGTTGAAGGGAGATTCGAGCAGCTGTGCAAGGTTTGGATTCTAGTATTGATTTGTGGGTGTTTTTTTGTTGTTGTTGTTTTCGTTTTGTTGTATGCGATTGGTGCTTTTGATGGTCCTTCTGCAGACTGGGCTATCGCTTGATGAGGAGACGTTCAAACAGGGGTTGAGGCTGCTGCAACAGACCAAAACTCTCCTTTCTGCGTATATGTCGTCCATTGGAAGCGGATCTGTACGTTCTTTCTCTAAAGATTGTGTGTTGATCACAAATTAGGAGCTTTTTATGGGTTCTGTTGGAATATGCCCGAGCGTGTATCGAATTAGCTTTGTTTGGCCTTGTTTTTCTTTCTCAATATTTTAAGATTAGATGGCGGATGATGAAAAATTGTGAACTTTTCATGTTTTTTTGTTGAAATATGTCATAGTCTGCGTTGAAATCACATTGTGTGCTCACTTGCGGTGAAAATAGTAAAAAAAATAGGAACTTTTAGTTAATAATTTTATTGGAATATGTTAGAGTGTGCATTGAATTTGCTTTGTTTGGCCTAATGTTTTCTTTCCAATGCTGTGTAATTAGACGGCGGAAATAGAGCGGTTCTGGTTTTCATGCATTCTGTTTACTGTGAAGAGATTAAGTGTAACTACTCAAGCCAACCAAGAGCTGAAAGTCATTGATGGTGGCAATTTCAGTTTGTGTAATATATTGAGGGCCACAAAGCTCAGGTAAGATGAAATTGTATATCTTCGTCTTCTGATGAATTACTCCGTTCTCCTGTGTTCCTGATTTTTTCTTCTTTTTGGAATTTCGTCTTCAGTGTTGTCGAGTTCTGCAGGGAGATGCCACAATTTTTTCTAAGGTCAGAACATGTTTTGAGCAACATGTATGGTGCAAATTGGGAGAAAAGGCTACAGGTGCATGTCTAATTGCCGAAATTGCTCTCTGTTGCTATTAATTTTTTGTAAATGAGTTTTAATATGTCCTTGTAAATGTACTTAGGTTAAGGAATTACAAGAATACTTTGTGCAGCTCATCCTTTTAAGCAAGTAAGTTTTGTGTTAGACATTATCTCTTGCCATTTTTAGTGATGCTGGTCTGATTGACATTACTACTAGTTACATGCTTAAATGCTTATTTTTGTCTAATGCAATGTGCCAATTATCAATGTGAACTTGCTGCAAGAATGCATTGATCAAATTGTAGTCAAATGTGGAGTTTATGAATATAGCTTGCAATTGAACTCTTCAGCTTTCTCATGCTTCATCATCCCAATTTACACCTTGTCCTAGAAGCCAGATTGGGACGTTTGACTTGAAAATCATATTTCCATGATTTTAGAAACCATGTAGAATTTTTTTACGTCACTTTTCCTTCTTATTGCAACCCTCGAAAGAGGGATTAATTATAAGTAGTTTGATTATATGTCGTCATCATCATCATCTGCTTTTGTAAGTTAGTAGTTATGCTTATGAGATGATTGCTGAATTAAAAATATGAATTTAGTCATCGTCTATCACAAAGCTGCCATTAAATAGAAATTCAGTTTCCTTTGGAAGCTAATAGTTTGCTATTGCTTTTCTTTTAACAAATTGTTATTTTCTTCTTGATGAAAATTTTGAGATTGTCCTTTACTCAAAAGCCACTTTTCTTTAGGAAAAAAAATTGAAATTGTCGTCATCGCCATCTTCTTTATCCACTTGAGTCCGCATAATTTTGGTCATGGATTGGAATTTTTATTTTATATCAGATTGCTATAATTGTAAATTTAAGACTTTGTTTATGTCTTTATTCAGCTTCTACAATGGAGGGTATCAGAAATTTTTCTCAAGAAGGGATATAAAGGATGAAAACTTGGAGTTCCCCAATGATATTGCTGATTGCTTGTCTAATTTTCATCGGTTTGGTTGGCTACTGTTTTTATTACTCAGAATCCGTGTGTTTAGTAGGTTTAAGGATCTGGTCACATGTACCACTGGCCTAGTTACTGTTTTGGTTAGTTATTTACTCAGATTTTCTCAAACTTACATATTTTTTACATTTAATTTTCATTGAATTAATTGCTCTTGTCATGATAGGCTATTTTGATCCTTCATGTCCCTCTGCACTTTTGGAACTTTTCTCTTGGTGGCACTTCTCCCTTTGGTAATTCCTTTTGCTATTTGATCTCAAGATATTAGGAAATGCCATTAAGTATTATTTGACCTACTTTTTCTATATTTGTTTTATTCAGCGAAGATGACTGAGAAGGGGGTGGATCTTATTTCATCTCTCTGTGAAATCTATCAAACATCAGAAGATGAAATAAGGAAAATGATGGAAAATGCGAATAAGTTGATAGCAGATATTTTAAGGAAAGTGCCATGTTCAGCTTCAGAATGTAAATCTGAAAACTTGGGCAATATTAACACAGGTTAGTAGATCATTTTTATTGTTGTTTGTAGCATTTATTGTCCCATTCATACTTTAGATGTCTCATTCTCTGCAAATGCAGATGGTTTAGCCTACTTTGAGGATTTAATGAATAAGGAATCAATGTCATTGAGTCTACAAGTTTTGGAAAAGCAGTATTGTGATGCGATTGACAGTAAAGGTGACATTGATGAAAGGACGTTTATTGATGAGGATGAAACTTTGCTTGGCACTGCAAGCTTGCCTGGAAATTCCCTGAATCTATCTGGGATTAAGGTAAGGCTTGTAATAATGGTTTATTTTTAAGGTAGAAATTCTGTTATGTGCATTATTTTTTTGAACTTTTGGAATGAGTCACAACTGTATTAGATGAATTCATGGCGTGTTAATTTTTGTAAATTTGTGCAGAGAAATTTTGAAACATTATCTTCCCCAGTTAAGAATGCAGCATGCCTTGTCACCCCATTGCGTTCTCCCATTGCTTCGTTGACTAATAGCAAGTTAGGTGTTGTTGACATAAGAATGGCTCCAACTCCTGTAAGCACAGCTATGACGACTGTGAAGTGGCTACGTACTGTCATTTCTCCACTTCCTTCCAAGCCTTCATCAGAATTAGAAGCATACTTGTCGTCATGTGACAGGGATGTAACTCATGATGTTGCCTACAGAGCTCATGTCATACTTGCTGCAATATTTCCTAGCAGTCATTATGAGCGAGCTGCTTCTGGCTGCTCACAAACTGCTAATCTTATGGACAACATATGGGCAGACGAAAGAAAAATGGAAGCATTGAAATTATACTACCGAGTTTTGGAGGCAATTTGTCGAGCTGAATCCAATTTCATTGAAGGGAAATAATCTAACTTCATTGTTGTCAAATGAGAGATTCCATAGATGCATGCTAGCTTGTTCTGCAGATCTAATTTTGGCTACTTACAAAACTACGGCCATATTGTTTCCTGCTGTTTTGGAGAAAACAGGAATAACGGCTTTTGACTTGAGCAAGGTTATCGAAACCTTTGTGAGGCATGAAGATAGCCTACCAAGAGAGTTGAAAAGGCACCTTAACTCTCTTGAAGAGCAGTTACTGGAGAGTATGGCATGGGAAAAGGGCTCATCGATGTATAATTCCTTGATTATTGCTAGACCAAATCTTGCTACAGAGATAAACCGGCAAGCATTACTTGCAGAGCCAATGCCATCCTTAGATGCGATTGCAGCTCAGCATAACTTTTCTAATGGAACACTACAACCTCTGATTTCTATTCCTGTTCCAAGAGGTGAGTTTCCTTTCCATTCTAGCTTGTTTGAACCAGTTTTTGCGATTAAGGTTGGAGTTAACTTCTTAATGAATTTTGTGCATGATAGTTTTTCATATATCTAATTAGAGAAGTGCAAGAGGGAACCTTATGTTATGAGGGTGGATACCATTGGAAAAGGTATTTGTGGTATCAAGTTATGTGCTTAAAAGTTGAACCAAGTGCGGCTAGTTGTTAGGTCACTGATTTGTCATGTGTCTAATGACTCTGATAGTTCTATATGTGTCTAATGACTCTAATCTGTGAATCTTTTAACACATTTCAATTCCTGGATATAAATGTTGCAGGCAAATATACTTAGTTTCTCATCTGGTAGTTTACCCAGACCAATAGTTATGTCCTACAGATTTGATGCTGATTTAGCATTATTTTGCCCAGATTTTAGATTAAGGCACTTAAGTGAGCTTAACTTCTAAGCAGTTTTTTATCCCACATGCCTTACTTCTTTGAAGCTTTTACTAGTGTTGTGTTTCAGTCATACAGGATAATATAAATGGCAATGATTAGCTTCCTAGTGACATATTGAACTTGTATTGTTGGGGTGCAGATCAAAATGGAGACATGCAGATCCCCAAAGAGACTTTGTGGTGAGCAGAGGAATGTGTCAGTTGACGTGTAACTCCTCAACATCTACAGTTAAAAATAGTGTTTTATCTTTCAACTCTCCAAAAGCAAAAGTGTTACCACCCTTGCAATCAGTTTTTGCTAGGTACGGATTCTATTTGCATTATTATGGTTCATCTATTTTCCAGCATCCATCTATTTTTCGAATGTTTGAATTTTTAATTTTCCATAGCCCTGCACGCCCTAGTCCAGCAGGAGGTGGAGAAACATGTGCAGAGACTGGAATTCAAATATTTTTTACCAAGGTATGCTTTTCTTCTCTTGTTTTTATTGTATTTGCTGCTAATGGCTAACTTATTCTCCTGGAAAATGCTGTAAAATAATTAATTTCTCAGCCACCTTTTTCTACAGGTGCTTTATTAACTTTTTACCTATTGTTTTGCAGATTTTAAAGTTATGCTGCCATTAGAATTAAAAGCTTGTGTGAAAGGTTGCAGTTGTCTCAGGAAATTATGGAGAGTGTTTACAACTTCATTAAGAAGATTCTTAACCAGCAGACTGCCATTTTTTTCAACCGCCAAATTGATCAGCTTATTCTTTGCAGCATATATGGTGTGGCAAAAGTATGTAAAACTTTTCCTCTTAATTCGTCCTCTTCTATTCCCTTAGTTCTGTTAAATACATTTATACTCTTTTCAATTAATTTATATTTTTTGCAGATTTCTGAGGTGAAGCTGTCATTTAAGGAAATTATTTGCAATTATAAAAAGCAACCTTATTTTAAAGCCCAGGTTTTTCGCAGTGTATATGTTAATTGCTCATCAACAAGTCGCAATGCGGTAAATCCATTTTCTGAAAAATTTGTTAATTCTAATCTAAGGCTTCTAAAATTGAAATTATTTGTTGCTTTGAGAAAACAGAGAACTGCACGAGATCATGTGGATGTTATCACATTCTACAATGACGTGTTTATTCCATCTGTAAAGTCACAATTGATGGAAATGGGACCTAATGTAACAGCTTTTAGGATGATTGGAGTTGCTGAGAATAATACCAGTAATGATTGTACAGGTCAGTTTTTATTTACTTTGTTTCAAATTAAGGCAGGCATCTTGTCAATTGTGTTTGTTTTGATCATCTTATTGTTCAGGACATCCTTGTGAAGGGCCTAGATTATCGTCATTTCCCAGTATTCCTGATATATCTCCTAAGAAAGTGTCTGCAGCTCATAATGTATATGTCTCTCCATTACGTTCATCAAAGGTCTGCTACAAACTTTTGCACAAAGTACTTAAGCTCTAACTAGAAGGAACTTGTGTCATTATTATATATTTGGCATCCTTGCTGATTTGCTCGATTTATAGTTCATTATTGGTATTTGATATGATCAGGTCAAGATTTGAATACATCTATATTTGACTCCCAAGACTAATGCATGTTATTCTTGTTCGTGTAATCGAGGCTTCTTAATTGATCAGTTGGCTATTCTCAAGAGAATTTTCAACTTATTTGAGAATACATTGTTATAAAACATGATTAAAATTTCATATATGCCTAAACCATGGGGTGGATTTGTGTGATTATTTACTGAGCGGGTAGATGTGTATATAACTGGGATAGTCTTATCATTTTTTCATCATTGAGAGGATATATGGATGTCCTTTTAATATGCGATAACATAACATATATTATTTGCAACCTTATTATTAATGTGACTAGCCTATTTGATTGACATACGCTTGCGTGGTTAACTTGTATCCCTAGTACCTATGTTGGTTTATTTATTTAATTACTGTTCACTGATTAGTGGTGCTCTTATATAGATGGATACATGGATATCTCCCAGCTCTAGAAGTTACTATGCTTGTGTTGGAGAGAGCAGCCATGCTTATCAAAGTCCATCAAAAGATCTAACAGCCATAAATAACCGCTTGAAGAGGTATCTTCGCCCACTTTTTTACTGCATTGAATGTTCCTTTGAAGCTTTATCTCCTGCTAGCACTTTATTCCTTCTTCCTGATTGATTCTTTAACTTCAGCTGTAGGAAGATGAAACTTAACTTCGATGGATTAATTAGCGACTCTGCTGTAGCATCCAGTCTATATCCACAAAATGGCAAATCTGCACCTTCTTCAGGTGCTATTGCGTCTGTGCAATCTAAGCAAGCTAACCAGTAGGCGCTTCAGATACACGCTTTTTCCAGAGTCCTTGTATGTAGTTTCTGTCTCATTAGCCGAGTACTTATTTTCTTTATTTAAAGTGCGTTTCTCGCAGCTTCACACATTGTAAATTAAGATCATATTACATCCACTTTGATGGTTTATATAATGTCAGCTTTGAGGCTTAATCTAATAAAATGATTTGTTTAGTTCTGTTTGTTCATGATCATCAGATTCATCATAGTTAAGGTTTGAATCATCATTGGGAGATCTATAAATCTTGTTTTGAGCATTTTGCGTTTTATGCCAAATGATTCTTTTCATCAAGTAGTTCGTTGTGAATGTATTAACTTGCTGTTATAAGTTTCAAAACTGCTCCTCTTAGCATTGCATCTCTTTAGAAAGAGCAGGAGAAATGCGCAGTTTATAAAGTTTGAAGCTTTAATGATCTGTTTCCAATGGGTTTCTTCAACACACACAAAAAAGAAAAAGGAAAGGAAAAGAACTGAAAAGTAAGAAATGTGTTTCTTGAAATTCTTTTAATAAATCTGTTCTGGCTTTGTTTGCCTTCTGCGTAGGCAGGACTAATTGCCTTTGTTTTTTTACCACTTTGGTCAGGTAGGTTATCTGGGGGACCTAGAAGTATACCTGTTGTAGGTATTAACTGGAGACCTGTGCATAGTGCAGATTAAGTTTATAATTTATAAATATCATCATAAATATGATAATCTTTGATTTTAAATTATACTTTTGAATTTAATTTAAAATTGCAAAATTCTAAATGTCTATTTATTTAAATTTATTCAATTAATGGATTTTAATCTATTTTTAGTAATTTTTAAAGGATCCATTATGTACAACCAATTTAAGTTGAATACTTTTTTTTATTTTACTATTAGTCCTAAATTGGTTAAAAGTTAGTACTTTTTAATACGAAATGTAAAATTGTAAAATAATAAAAGTCTTATTGAAAGTTTAAAATTATAAAAAAATAAGACATCTATGTATTTTCTTTATAAGAAATTGTAAAATTTTAAAATAATAATAAGATGTGGTAAATGTTGGCGAATTAGTAAGACACGTTGTGAAGGAGGGTGAATTTTCCTTTGTTATAGTATAATATATTGGTAACATGGATATGTATGTTGGTTAGGGTCGTGTGTTAAGAAATAATTTCATTATTGGATATTAAGTATTTGTTATATTTTGGGTAGTTAAGAAATAATTTCATTAATGCATTGGGTAGTTATTTAGATTTTCCAACATCAGTAGTAAAAAAGTAAATATTTCAATTTAAATTAGGCATTATATATTTGTTAGTAATAAATTATAATTTAGATTTCTTAATGCTTTTCATAATAATTATTCAAATAAAGAAAATAAATTTAAATTTAAAATTATAATCTCTTAATACCGTTAGAGCCATGCGTCCAATAATAACCCTCATCTGCTTATTTAAAAATGTATAGACAAAAATACGTTGGTATTCCATTCACAACTGTTACAAATACAAATATTTAGCTTAATATGTGTTGATCACAGTTAGCTCAATGAGTCAATATTATTCTTCATAGCTCATATAGAGTTGGACATTTAACCTCTATCAATAAAATTGAACAGAGTTAAAATGAGCCCAATTAAACTTTAGACATCCTATTTTGCATACTTGAAAATAATATGGGCAAAATACAAAAATATATAGACAAAAATATAGTGATATTCTTTCTTCTTTTTTTCTTTTCTTTCAAAGCAGGGTGGTATTATGAAAAATACCAAAACATATAATGATAACATACAGTGTTATTCTTTTTCCCCAAAGCGTAGTGGCATTATATTTATATTTTAATTCTTAACTTTTATGAGGACAACTATTTAGTCGCATCTATGTTTTATCTATAAATGCTCTAATCCCTAAATGTTAAAATTTTAAATGGGTTTGGTTAGCCTGGCAGCAACTGCAGGAAAACTTTCTATAGTCACCTCTAATCTGGATAATTTGATTAGAAAACAGACTAGATTTATTTTTTAAAGTTAAAAATAACCCTCTTCCTAACCCACCCCCTTCCTCGACGCCCATCATCCCCACCTCTTGCTCCCTGCCTCATGTCGAACGCTATCCTCCCCCGCCCCCTGCCATCTGCCCATTGCCGTCCACGCCGCCCCTTGATGTTTGCCCTTTGCCGACCACTCACTGCCATCTGTCCCTTCCTTTCGCCATCTGTGTTTGCCGTCTGCACACTCCTCCACTTTCGGTATGGACCTCCGCACCGACCTGCCCCCGCCGTCCACCCACTGCAGTACCATGGAGGGAATGGATGTTCTTGTACACAAAACTCAATGGTCTCTAATTGATAAAGATATTCAATTTGTACTGTAATATCTTGATCATAGAAATTATATTCATTGACAAATTAATTCTAATTTGTTTTCCCTAATTTGATGTACAATATATTTTTCTTGTGTTGTTAGTTCACAGATATATCATGTTTGAGGCTCTGAGCAGTTTCAAATTAATTGGTGATAGCTAAGAAGCAAGAAGGATTAATGTTTCTGTTGTTCATGATAGCAAGCAAGGAAGCAGCGGAAGCAAAATGTGGCACAAGCCTTGATTTGGCGTGAACTCAGTTTATTGCATATATGTTTGTGGCCTTACTTTGAATTTGGCCTTTATTTGTATAGATTAAGGAATTTGATTTAGCCGTGAACTCAGTTAGTGCTATGCAGAGACTATGAAATCCAATTTGGTTTGATCTCCACTGGGCCATTTTTTTATGGCCAACGTATTACAAACAAAAAGATGTTTGCATGAAAGCAAAAATAGAAGGAAATGGCACACTTGAAGAAAATGACAAAAACAAATGGGAAGATCTGATAGCAAAGTAATAACTTAATCAATCCAAAGTATAAAACCAACCGCCCAATATCTAACTGGCTTCCCTCCTTGTCGTAGCTTCCTTCTCCTCATCCAGCTCCCCCACAACGCATCTTTAAATGTTAATTAAGTTACTGCATATAACCATGGAAAGAGTTGAAAAATAAATATTGATAGAAAATTGATGCAAAAGAATACATATTATTGCCTCTTATGGTGTCTAGCTCCAATACAATTATGTTGTCGCTCCTTGTTGCAAAAACAATACCACTATTAATAACTCAAGAAAGAATGTATACAAATTAAGTAACAACTTTGCCAACAATCAATATATCAAACAACTAAAAATTGCATTTCATAAAAAGGAACAGAGAATTCAAAAATCTCAAAGCCTACATAGATGATTATTAAAAATAACTTACATCATTCCTTTTCCAATATTGGTGTATAGGCCTCCGATATTTGACCACCTTAAGTTAACCTGTAAGAAAAAATTTATCATCATGCATTTCCACATAGAGGTAAATATAAAACTTTATAATTATTTATAACTATACCTATACAAAGAACAGGTATTCATATAGTGCCCTAATTGGTGGCAAAGGCTGCATTTCCACTTCTAACTCTGAGAAGACAAGCTTATTTCTAATAAAGACTTGAGTGTTTTACTTGTCCTTAGACAACCCTTGCTTTTCACCTTTGAAGGATCTCTAAGTATAATATGAGGCAAATACTCATTTGCTTCCAATGAACCACCTATATCACTAGTTTCAATATTACGATCTTTAGAATTAGACAACAAAGATACTCAAGCTCTTCAACAATTACTTAAAGCTTTGGCATAGCAAATTTCCAGTGTTGGGGTTATATAGAACACAAATATGAAATTTTATATATTGCACAACGAATGCAATAAATCATATATGGTGTAACTCTAGATGTATAAATTTCCCTCGTAGTTCTCAAATTAGCAACTGATGTGTATCGAACATTCATAGTCCATCAAAAGAATATGTACTTTTCAAGTATTATATTAATATTTATTCAGTCCAAAATCCTTAAAATATATTCGACAAAGAATACCTTCACTTTCAAACTTCTTACACGTGCACTCAACCAAAAGGGGTGAGATGGTTTCAAATGCCACTTATGACAATTTTCAGCTGTCATATTTTTCTTCACTTCATACAACTTTCTTGAACCTTCATAACCAATTTGCTTACATTTTTATAATAGATATTTCTTAAAATTTACTTGGAAAAGGGAAAACTACTTTCCTAGTGTAGAGAGATCTAGCTTGCTCCTCTATTGTGCTTCCCTTGTGCATTACAAGCTTAGTATGCAAAGTTTTGTGATCCTCATAAGCCTGTTTATCTTGTTGTTGACGTATTGTATGGTCATATTGTTGTTCGAACTCACTAATAGGTGTTTGTGCATTCACATATCCGTTAAAAAATGCATTAATGCTCTCACAGTATTGGCTAGACATCATTCCAGCAAAAGAATAATTCTTAAAGTAGGCACTAATTCATTGTGAATGAACCTCATATATTTTATTTAACGAACTACCCACTTTAATATCATATTTCACTTTCATCTCTTTTCATTTTATTTTACTCTCTTCAATTGTTTCAACAAATCTTCAGTTATTATAGTCTTTGATAAAGTCTGGATGTTGTCTAAAATGATTTAATTGCATCTTGGCTTTCATTCCAATGTGCCAAGAACAAAGCCTATATTGAGTAATGGGAAAGACTTTTGCAATAACATTTCTCATTGCTATATATTGATCTGTAATAATACCTTGTGGCTTCTTACTCCACATGCACTTTAACCATGTTTCAAACAGCCAAAGTAAAAGTGTCATTTATTTTATCTACAAGTAAGATACATCCACAAAGTGTAGATTGCCTATAATGATTAACACCTGTAAATGGAGTTAAAGATATTTTAAAATTATTTGTGTTGTATGTCACATCAAAAACTACATCTCTAAATTGCACATATGCCACCTTTGATCTTTTATTTGCCTAAAAATACTTCTGATCTTGATTATTTTGAATAACCTCCATCTTAAATAAAAAACCATCTTCAACCTCTGCTTTACATTGAAAGAAGTCGACCAATATTATTCTTTCTCGCCTTTGCTATATGATTTTTACAATCATGTGAAGTAACTTTATCCATACCACCCCACCATGATTCTTATGCGACCCGTACTTTTTAACCTATTAAAGGAAAAACAAAATAATATGGATTTAAACAATAGTAATTCTACCTAACAAAGTAAAAAACATATAACATGTTTGAAAATAATCTTTATTGGAGGTGCAAAACCATGTATATAAATGTCTTTAAAGTTAACCACAACTCATTTCCTTTCTTTGTTTAATTTAATTATCATCATTGCCTTACAATTCTCTCTTGTGTCTGGTTGTCATTTAACATTCTTTCCAGCTTCTCTATAGTCATCTAACCTCTTTGTTCCTTCCTTTTCACAAACAAAAAATTTTTTGTACAGGATTTTAATCCTTTGGAATAAACAGAAGAAACTTTTATAGTACAAATTCCCCTTAGCAAACCACATGCATTATAAAAATTATAAACTCCATCGCTAGAATTGAATTCCATACCTTCTCGGGGCATCAATAATGTACCAATGGTACTGTGTGAGTCTTTGTTTTCTTTCTTGTTGTTTCCGAGCTTTTCATTTTCCTCATTCTCGTGCTCTAGATTTTGCACTTCCTCAATTTCAACCACCTCATTCAATTCATCAATTACTTCAATTATGTCTTCCAAACCATTGGTTATGATTTGACTCATTTCATTCTCATTTACATGACCTTTCAACAAAAGTAAAAACTAAATAACAGTAAAATTCATTTAAATACATACAAAAAAGGATAAGAAATATACTAGTAACTAATAAATAAAGCATACATAAATTATCAAAGGATCAGTTTCCTTAAGGGTATTAGAGCAGGCAAACCCTATAGAATACTACAGTGCATAATTGAATTTCTAGTTGAAACCAAACTATCAAATATTCAATAATAAAATTTACAAGTAAATAAATTCATAGAGCTGGTATTAAAAAATGAGCTGGTATTAAAAAACTGTTCTCAGTCCAAAGAAAAATGTTCTTAGTCCACTAATAACACCATCTATTGAAGAAGATAGTTGCAGCAGGGACAAAAATGATCTTAATATCAGGTCCACTTTTCACATGTAGATTCACAAGACTACATAAATGATATTACATGTAGTTGAATTGTGTCATACACTCATATCATGAAAGAAGTAAAACATCTTCTAAAAAAATAAATCGACTATCCAATAATCACATAAAACAACATTTCACTACATCTTATAAAAAAATTACCCACATCAAAATGAAGTCCAGAGTTTATATCTACATGATTTGAAGTAAAAATACTTCTACCAAACCACCCTATTGAGAGCTTAAGAAGTAAGAAAACAAACAGAAAAAATACCTTTACTACCAAACATGATTGTGGGGGCCAGATGCAGGACAAAGAACGACATGGGGCAAGGGGTAGAGGAGGGCATCAAGGGCAAGACGGCAGGGACCAGGGGAGGATAGCGGAGGACATGAGGCAGGGAGTACGAGGCGAGGATGCTGGGTAGGGGTCGAGGAAGGGGAAGAGGAGGAGAGTTTTTTAAATTTTAAAAAATAAATTTGACTGTCTTTATAATCGGATGAGCTAGATTAGAGGTGAGTACTGGAAATTATATTTGACATTTATTTAACATAATAACATATATAATAGGATTAATAAGGGGTATAAGTTATATTTGGTTCAACACTATCATAAATAAATTATTTTATTAAATATTAAAAATATTTATTGTCTTCAATATTTGACTAATTACCCGTTAAAGTAATGTGGCTTTTAACCGAAAAAGAAAAAGTCAAATTCTGAGAAAATTTTTTGTTACAAAATCATATACAATTTAAAATAGTAATAAAACATTAACCATAGCAAGTTTAGAGAAGGTCTAGTGCGGTCTTAGTACCATTGTATTCAAAATTATATTAAAGTTTTATGCTTAATCAATTTTTACTATTTTTTTTATAATATAAAGGCATTGATTAACCTATTTAATTAGCAAATTAGAGGTAAAGCAGTTAAAAATATCAACAGTTGCACAAAATATTTTCTAATGTAAAAATGGAATTTCATATATACCTTTAGTTGGACATCTATCCAAATTGAAAAAGTAAGCAGACTCTATATTTATAAATATATAAAGATATATTAGTATCACAATTATAGTTATTTTCAAACCAATAATTTATATATGTTTGGTAGTATTATTTTAAGTCTATTAATTAAAAATACGTAAACTTGTATGGATTAAAATATGTATTCAATGGAATGTACGATATAAATACATTAAAACTTTCATAAAATGTTACAAAATAAAAAAAGAGTGGCTGATCCATTTTTTTTTCAAACACTTCAAGAAAACTCTCATAGCAATTGTAACCGCCTAATGTGATAATTACTTCAACTTCTTTATATTATAAACCGTTGAATTTTTTTATTTGGTTTTAGACTTTTTTGCGTTTTGATTGATTCTAACCCACATAATTATTTTATTAGCCATTAATAATTACTTAATTTGAAATTATTATTATTTATTATGAGAAAAATATTATAGTATAATTCCAATCAAATTAGGAAATTTAAAAATATTAATAAACTTTAATATATTTAATACTATTCTAATTAAAGTTTGTTAATTAATAATATATAATCAATTTAGATTTTTAAACATTTTTAATTAATTAATTATTTATATATTATTAAGAAATTTAATATATAATTCTATCTAAATTAAAAATATATTTTTTAAAATATATTGTATCTCATTATTGAATTTTTTACTTATAAAAACTAAAATTATTTTGAATATTTGTAGATAACTATATTTTTTATAAAAATAAATAAATAAATATTCATTATTTTATTTAAAAATAATATATTAATATTTTTTAAACTAATTTTGTATATTATTAATGAATATCATTTATAAATCTCAATTGCACACCGCTGTGCGGGTCCTTGACTAGTCTTATAACCTAGCCTTCTAATTACAACCATAACACAAATAAATTTATGGCAAAATATTTTTAAATTTTAACAAAAAAATTTATGACACCCAAAAACCCAATTAGCCCCTCTGGCACAATCACAAGCTTAGAATCGAATGGAGGACAATCGAGCTATAAACGGCGCTAGAAAGATTGTGTATAGACAAAAACATGTAGTAGTAGTAATATGTATGATCTTGAAAATATAGGGACAAACTATACTGGTACACAATTCATAACTTTTATTGTAGATATTAAGTATTTATTTAAGTCTAATCTTTGCTTGTGATCTATATAAAATGCCCTACTAGAATTGAACACTTACCACAAAATCAAATAAAAATACAAACTCTTTAGGAACCGTATCCGTATGTATACTTAAAAAATATAGGGACAAAATATAATGTATACATTTTAATCAGTATTTAGTCTAACCGTTGTTGGATGTGGGCACAATTTGACGCCCTTATCCGTGCATGCAAAAGTTGTGGTGAATATATTAAGCCATGCATACGTACCATCCAATTTCAACCTTGCCTCTCGCCCTTGCCGCTACTCCTTCTCTTTCTCCGGCGAGCCTCCTGACCCTTTCCACTTTCCCGGCTACGGCGCCGCCTCCGTGATCCCTCCCGATCCCCGCTGCCATTTTCGGTTTTGGGCATGGCTATGCTGTGTGTGGAGAAGCTGATATGTGAACGGTTGGTGAACATATGGTGAGAAGATATATATATTTAATTTGTTATTTTAAGATGGGAGTAGGTTGATACATTGGGTAGGTTTCGATGTTGGTTGATTATTTTTTTGTGTTGTTGGATGGTAGGAAGGTCATTGGTTGATGGGTGAAGTAGTTTTTTGGTGTGGTGTATTTGTTCCAATTGGAAAGGTCAATTCGTACTCTCTTTTTTGTTTTTGGTAGTTGATTGAGGTGTTGATTATAATGATTGTGCTTGTCATTTGATGGATCAATTTGCTTGAATGCCATGAATGTTTGTGTGTTCAAGTTTGTATTCTCCACTTTTTATTAAATAATTTGTTTAATTTTTCTGTGATTAATTTATTGCATGATGTGGCTTTTGCAAGTATGAATCTTTGGTTTGGAGGCTTTTTGAATATCTTTTTTTCTAAATTTTGGCCTTCATTCTCATGAAGCAGGTCTTGGTTATTATACATGATGAGTATTTTGGTTAAATCGGAATTTTTTGGATGTCATTTGCAGCTGTATATAATGAGCAAACTTTGTTCAGATACCGGTAGAAGTATGGTGCATGAAAAGGCATGCCTGAAAAGAAACTTTGTTTCTTCCAGTTTGAGATGAAGGGAGGAAGTTTTAATGGTTTGATGAATAAGCATTTTTTGCTTACCATTTCTGCACTTTTTTGCATGACTGCTCTGTTGTGGGTATGGGAGAGAACAGCACCCATTGTGACTACATACCAATCACTGCAGCAAGATCGGTATGGGATACTTCCTCCAGGTCGGATCTCTTTTCTATAATAATGTGATATTGTTTTGATCGAACCAGCTAGTTTTCTGATTTTTGAGGAAGTTGAACCTTCCCACCAATGTAGAACATTGTCCTGATGCATTCCCATAAGTGCTTCCTGACTTAAATTTTGTCTTTCTACTTCCGTTTTCCTTTCAGTACCCTTTCCTCACAACAGGAACGTAGAGAATGACTCTCCAAATGAAGAAGAGTTGATTCAGTCGACAGAAAGAGGGCTATATGTCGATCAACATCAGAGTTCTTTTGAAAGACGGGTAGATTCTTCTGGTTTGTCTGACTCGAGTGAATCAGAAGCTGCACAATCGAGGGTTACAGCCAGTCGAAAGACGAAAAGGGCATCCAAAGAAGTGACCTCCTCTGATTTGGATGAGGAACAAAACGTACAAAATGACAAATCAGCAGATAATATGGACGAGGAAGAGATGAATCCCTCTTCATCCAATTCAAAAGACAAACCTGGCAGAATGGTGAAAGGTATAATAGTGTATCTATCCTTTCTTTTTATTTTTTATAATTATGGTTTTTTTTCCCGCAAAAACTTTATGAGTACATTTTTTTGGAAGTTTTGTCAATAGTTATTAGTTTCAACAGAGTTCTCCGAAAATGTAAAAGTCTGAGCTCATATATTGCATGTCCCAAACCTCCATAAATTAGAAGGATTAGGGCCAAGAAGGGTATCATCAAAACTTTGACATCTATAATTACATGGATACTATATCCCCACTTTCTAGGATATGGTGGAAGAAGAAGTTAATAGAAGTTTGAGCAAAACTTTTTCATGTTCTTGAAATTGAAAAGGTTGGTAGCATGAAGGTAGGTTGCCTTAAGCTTATCCCAAAATTAATCGTCACTTTTGGAGGTTTATTATCAACCTCGAATAGATCTCAGCACTCATTCTCATGGGTGTGTGACAATTTAAACAGCTAGCTTCCTCGTGAGCCAGACCATTAGACACTTGACATGCCTTTACTTGTATGAGCTCATAATTTAATGAGTGAATGGTAATTGTTTATGGTGAACTCAATTGTGCCTATTTTGATCTATTCTACTTCTCATTATAGGTTGTAACTATGCCAAGGGAAAGTGGATTGCTGACAGTACAATGCCACTGTATTCTGGTTTTGGCTGTAAACAGTGGCTATCAGATATGTGGGCATGCAGGTTGTCCCCACGCCCTGATTTTTCATATGAGAAGTTCAGATGGAAGCCGTGGGATTGTGACATTCCACAATTTGAAGGCTTTGCATTCTTAGACAAGTAAGTCGTCTAGTTCTTTATTTCTTTTTTATATTTGGATGAAGTAGTTCTCCTCAATAAAATTTTTAGCTGGTGTATTATTAGACATGATCACAGCTGATTATTTTGGCTAAGAAGACTTCAGTTATTAATTTCGTTTTTCAGTTTTGCAAACTCCAAGTAGAACAAAATGATTTGTGCTTTTATTTAGTTTGGTTACCATATAATTTTCAATCCCCTTGACGCAAAGTGGATACCACCATGTCAATATTTGGCATCTGATGAAATATGATCTGGTTAATTTTCCTCTCAAACTTCATTGTAGAAGTCATTTTCTGAACCTTGTTTTGTCCTTTGATTAATTGGCTATCAATCTGCAAGAACTAAACTTGTGACTGTTAGCAAGAAACTCTTTTCTAGCTTTTCTTTACATTAGACTTGAATAACTAATGGTTCAGCTTATCCGATTCTTTTACTGTTGAGATGCGCTTATCACCAAACACAGCATTATCTACCACTATCGCAATGTGGTGTTGTAACCTGTGTTCGGGTATTTTCTATCAACCTTGACATTGCTACTTTTACTTCAGGATGCGGCATAAAACACTTGCTTTTGTGGGGGATTCATTGGGACGGCAGCAATTTCAATCTCTCATGTGTATGATTACTGGTGGCGAGGAGGACCGAGAAGTTGAGGATGTGGGAAAGGAGTATGGTCTTGTCAAAGCTCGTGGTGCTATCCGACCTGATGGGTGGGCATATCGCTTCCTGGGGACCAACACCACTGTCCTCTACTATTGGTCAGCAAGTCTTTGTGAATTGGAGCCCTTTAACATATCTGATCCACTGACTGAGTATACCATGCATCTTGACCGGCCAGCAACTTTCATCCGCCAATACTTCCATCAGTTTGATGTTCTGGTCTTAAATACAGGTCATCATTGGAATAGAGAAAAGATTAAAGCAAATCGGTGGGTGATGTACGCAGATGGAGAACCGGTTAATGGATATCTTGCAGAGATAGGTCGGGCAAAAAATTTGACTGTTTACAGTGTGGTCAAGTGGTTGGATTTACAGCTTCCAAAGCGCCCAAGATTGAAGGTTTTCTTCCGAACAATTTCACCAAGGCACTTCGCCAATGGTGATTGGAATACAGGTGGAAGTTGTGACAATACAATTCCTCTGGCTGCTGGGAGTGAGGTATTGCAAGAAAAGTCCAGTGATACACTTGCTCAAGATGCTGTTGAAGGCACCAAAGTTGGTCTCTTAGATATAACGGCTCTTTCCCAACTTAGAGAAGAATGTCATATTTCTAAATACAGTGCCAAAGCAGCAGAGGGAGTGGAGGATTGCTTACATTGGTGCCTACCTGGAGTTCCTGATACTTGGAACGAAATCCTTTATGCCCAGTTATGACTTGTGCTTTTCTTTGGAGGTTTTGCTAGCTGTGGTTGAGAGGGTTTAGTGGCCTTGTCCTACCTAGTCCATACTGAAAAGTTCACTGATACAGAAACCATTTTTTATACAACACAGTCAATGAGCAGTGAGGAATAACAACAGCAAAAACGATCTAACCATGATATTTTGTCATTCAGAAGCCAGGTTGTTCTGGGGATTATTTCACTTCTTGAATTTGAACAGGATGTGAACATTATCTTCTGGCATGGGCTTACATAGATCTTGCTGCTGTGAGCTGTCGAAGAATTCAAAGAACATTTGCACACAAGAGTTAAGAGAAAGTTTGTAACGTTGTAACCAAATGTTCTCGAGGCTGTCCTCGTATTTGTAAAATTTTTATTTCTTGCCAATTTTGTTGTGGTCACACAATTTCATCATTCTTTCTTTGCACCGGTACATTTGTTGCTGTTACAAGGATGACATGAAGTTCATGGCAGCATCAACACCATCAACTTCTTGCTCAGAAATCTATGTTTATTAAGGAAAATTGGATAGATCATACACAATCATGTCTTTAAGATGTGTTAATCATGTACTTCTAGGAACATCATGGTAAGAGCCGATATTTTATTGTCACAAGAGGAAATAATGGTAGGAGATCAAGAAAGAACATTTTATTGTCAAAAGGAAATAATGGTACTAACTAAGATATACATCAGCTAGAAAAATAAAGTGTTGAAAAATTTTACTACTATGCGCAGTCTATATAGTGAAATGGCTCACGTGCGACAACCTGACACATGCTATCCTTCCCATGTTCACATGTTTTTTCTTCATTGGCCCAAAAGTATTTTCATCCCAACCTTCTGTTCTGATGTTAGCGTGGTTGGGAACTGAATGTTGAACTTGATTCTCAGGTTTCCTCTCTTAGATGGGTCTTTGGGTATGCCTTCTTTAGGAACAATTTCCTCGTATGTGGGATGAATAACAGAGTTGATGGGTATTGTAAGGTTTCTTCCATCCAAGGTAGTGATTTTGGCAGTGTAACCAGTTAGAGCTTCCACAAGAGAGATCCTGTGTCATTACAAGGTCATTGCCATCCCTGGTGAACAAACGATGAGGCTTCTCATCAATGATGAAGACTAGATCAGCAGGTAAAACATTTGGTTGCTCGTTTCCTTTCTCAGGGAATGTGATCTTTGTCCCCTTTTTCCACCCGGGCTTCACCTCAATTGTCAATATTTCCTCCACTGTCATGGTTTTCCTGCAGGCACAATGAGAATATTTGAGCAAGGCAAAACCAAACAACCCCCAAACAAGTAAGGATATGACTACTTCTCCAGAATCCAATATGGATGAATGCCTCCAAGGCTTATCAAGCAAATATTCGAAGGCACCATTTATGCATTGGCTTAAATCATAGGAAATATTGCTTTTATCAAAAGATATTATCATACCGTCAAGCTAAACCATTATATTCGCTGAAATCTATTCTGCTTCTATAGCTAAATGCAGCTCTTGCAGGCTAAATAAATTGTTGTGGTATGAAAACGATAAGCACTTGCCTACCAATTCCATCTCTCTTTTTCTAACTCTCTAAATCAACATCAAATACCTACATGCCATGAGAATAGTTAACAATAAAGAACATCGGGTTCATTAAACTTCTTTTAAACAATTCACTAACCACACATGTATACCTAAACATACAAAGAACACCAATGGTGACATACAGCAGAATAAGCACCAGCATAAAACACACCTAACAAATTTAGCAGCTGCCAAGCACTACAAAATAGAACATACAAATTATTCACATCCCTCTTTATGTAATTCAAATATCTAAAGCAACATCAAATGACAGTTAAAATAAGAAGGACGATCCCATTAGCTTCTTTAAACAATTTAATAGCACCCAACTTTCCACCTAAACAAATAAAAAACACCAATGTTTTCATCTAAGATTCACAAACGCAAACAATTACCACAAAGCTATCATCTAACCACATCATAGAAGCAAATCAGATAAAAACGAAGGAATACAACAAAGAAAAAAAGAAGAGAGAAGGCATCAAACAACTCACCCACCAGGATCGGCAATCTCTCTGGAGATCTTCATCTTCTTGGTCGTCCCCTTGTACAACTCCTCCATGTAGAATCAAACTTTAACTTTAACCAAATTATACAGATGATAAAACCATCATTAATAAAATTTTTCTTCAGATTAAATCATCAAGAAAATAAAATTTAATTACGGAAGCGTACCTGAATCCATAATAGCAAAACGATTCTTCACTTCTTTAGGTTTTGATCTTCCAAATTCTGCACCGGTTCTCCAAAGCCAGAGTTTCTAGATGATGGGATACCAGAAAAGAAAAACCTACAGTGTGAATTTGGGGACCATAACCGTATTTATTCGTATAACCGTATTTATCCTTATCTTTCATAATTCCAATTTAACCTATCATAAATTAGAGATTACGAAAATGGTATCTACACATTTTTATCCATACTCATCTTAAATATATGGTATCTCCACATATTTATCTTAAATATTAATGGCCCATTAACCTTAACTTTATTAGATCAATTTAATTTAAGCCCAAACCTTATTAATAGCATATGATACAATTATATACATGTATATATACGTCCAAAATCTAACAATCTCCCACTTGGACTATATATATAAAGATAATTGTATATTACCTTCTGAGCTCCAAAATAACATACGTTATTATTCCAAAATAACAATCTCGTCCATTAATTAATGTTAATATAGGATCAAGGTGATTTTCGTTACATTTATCATAACTAAACCCATCCATGGTCACATACATCAACATAATTAAATGACATAGATCAAGTATGGATGTGTAACATGAAAATTACATGTAATTTGATCTAAACATGCCTATTTTAAACTGGTCCAACCTTATGAGATCACTAAAATAGAGTAAAAGAGTGAAACATAAACCAAATACCGCAATTCAATACAAACTCCCACTAAAGTAACATATCATCAAATGATACAACACCCAGATGAGCAAAATGCTTATGAAAGACCTTGGGCGGTAAACTTTTAGTAAGCAGATCCGCAACCATGGAGTTTGTCCCAATATGCTCTATAGAAACTTTACCACTCTGAACTCTTTCTTTCACAATAAGGAACTTGATCTCTATATGTTTTGATTTAGATGAGCTCCTGTTGTTATTTGAATATAATACTGCAGACTGATTGTCACAAAATAACTTAAGTGGTCTTGCAATATTATCAATAATGCGCAGCCCTGTGACAAAATTCCGCAACCATATTCCATGATTGGATGCCTCATAACAAGCTATGAATTCAGCTGCCATGGTGGAAGAAGCTATGAGTGTCTGCTTAGCACTCTTTCAAGAAATAGCTCCTCCAGCAAGCAGGTAGACATAGCCAGAAGTGGATCGACGACTATCTTGACATCCAGCAAAATCAGAATCAGAATACCCAATGATCTCAAGTTGATCTGACTTCCGATAGGTAAGCATGTAATGTTTTGTTCTCTGAAGATACCTTATGACTCTTTTGGCTGCTATCCAGTGATCCAATCCCGGATTACTTAAATATTTACCCAACATTCCAACAATATATGCAATATCTGGATGCGTACATACTTGAGCATACATAAGACTTCCTACTGCTGAAGCATAGGGAATCTTTTGCATTTCATTGCCTTCTATGTCATTTTTAGGGCATTGATCGAGACTAAACTTGTCTCCTTTAGAAACAGTGGTATCTCTTTGTTTACAACCTTGCATGCCAAATCTCTTAAGCACTTTTTCTATATAGGTCTTTTGTGATAATTAAAGTATACATCGAGAACAATCCTGATGTATTTGAATTCCTAATACAAAAGACGCATTTCCAAGATCTTTCATTTCAATTTCTTTGATAAAAAACTCTTGGTTTCATGCAAGAACCTTATATCATTACTGGTAAGCAATATATCATCAACATATAAAACCAGAAAAATATACTTACTCCCACTAAACTTATGGTATATACAATCATCAATAACATTCATCTCAAAACCAAACGAGAGAATCACTTAATGAAATTTGTGATACCATTGACGAGAAGCCTGCTTAAGTCCATAGATGGATTTCTTTAATTTGCAAACCATATTCTTTGAATCTCTCGATACAAAGTTTCTGGTTGCACCATATAAATTGTTTTATCAATGTCACCATTTAGAAACGTAATGTTTACATCCATCTGATGTAACTCAAGGTCAAAGTGTGCCACTAATGCCATAACTATTCTAAATGAGTCTTTCGATGAAACTGGAGAGAAAGTCTCATTATAATCGATGCCTTCCTTTTGAGTAAAGCCCTTTGCAACGAGACAAGCCTTATATCTTTCTACATCACCTTTTGAATCCCTCTTGGTTTTAAATATCCATTTACAACCAATAAGTTTCGCACCTTCAGGCAATGAAACAAGATCCCAAACATCATTAGCTTTCATGGACTTCATCTCTTCATTCATGGCATCAATCCACTTTTGAGAATTAGAACTTTTCATGGCTTGATGAAAGTTGATTGGATCATCTTCCACCATTCCAGTATTATCCTCATGTTCTTGGAGAAAGATGATATAATCATCTGAAATTGCATTTCTCCTTTCTCTTCTGGATCTCCTCAATGACATTTGCTCTTGAGGTTGTTGAGTTTGCTCTTCAGGTATAACTTGATTAGGGAGATTCTCGACATTGTCTTGTAATTCTGATATTGTTTCTTGAACAACATCAGGAATATAATCCTGATCCTGATTATTGTCAAGAACAATGATGGGAAGAGAATCAGATTCTTCTTCAAAGACAATGTCTCTAACTTCATTTCCCCCTCCAAATTTAACATCCTCAAAGAACTGGGCATTTCCCGTCTCAAAGAATGACCTTATTGTGGGATCATAAAACTTATATCCTCTAGACCTTTCAGAGTACCCAACAAAATAACTGCTAATTGTTCTTGAGTCCAGTTGGCACTCTATTAAGAAGATATGCTGCTATTTTTAGTGCCTCACCCCAGAATAAATCAGGTAAAGTAGTATGAGCAATCATACTTCTCACCATGTCCTTTAATGTTCGGTTTCGTTTCTCAACAACACCATTCATGCTAGGAGTACCTGACATTGTACATTGTGGGACGATTCCGCACGCTTCTAGGGATTTGACAAATGGTCCTGGACGTTGTACACCTGATCCATCATATCTACTATAGTATTCACTAACACGGTCAGATCTGATAGCCTTAATGGTTTTGTCAAGTTGATTCTCAACTTCAGCCTTATATGCCTTAAACATGTCCAATGCTTGAGACTTCTCATGAATGAGATAAAGGTAACCATAACGAGAATAATCATCTATGAACGTAATAAAATATTGTTGACCATTCCAAAAGCCATAGAAAATGGCCCACAAATATCTGTATGTATTAGTTCTAAGACACTTGAAGATCTATTGGCACCTAGTCTCCTTATATTTATTTGTTTTCCCTTAATGTACTCAATACAGACTTGAAAATCTGATAAATTAAGAGAATCAAGGATTCCATCTGACATAAGTTGTTCAATTTTTTGTTTAGAAATGCGTCCTAAACGCTTGTGCCATAATAAAGCAGAATTCTCATTAGTTAATTTTCTTTTCGTACCACTTAAACCCACATGCAAAGTTTCATTAAAAGATGCAATAGTATCAAGTAAATATAGGTTATCATAAAAAGACAAGGAACCCGTACCCACAATATTTGAATTTAGAAAAAGACAAAACTTATTATTTCTAAATGAACAAGAATAACCAAATTTATCCAATATAGAAATAGAAACCAAATTCCGTCTAAAAGACAGTACTACATATGTCTCTTTCAAATCCAAATAATATCATGTCTTCAATAATAATCTAAAAGTCCCTATTGCTTCAACTACAACTGATTTGCGATCACCCACATTGATGAATCTTTCAACATCATTTGGCTTTCGGCAACTCAAGCAACCCTTCATTGACACACTTATGTGAGTAGTATCACCCGAATCTAGCCACTAAGTGTGTATTGGTACTGAAACCAAATTAACCTCAGAACAAACAAAATTAAGAAATAGACCTTTTTTTCACGCCAAGCATGATACTTAGTGCATTCCTTCTTCATATGTCCAGGTTTACCACAAAAGAAATAGCAAGAAGCCTGATTTTTTTCCTTATTTTGTCTTGATATGTACTAGCCAAGTGAGTACTTTCAGCTTGTTCTTGCTTCAACCTTTCTTCTTCTTGCACACAATAAGAAATGAGCTCTTTAAGAGTCCATTTGTTCCTTTGACAGTTATAACTAACCTTGAATTGACTGAATTGTGCCGGGAGAGAAATTAAAACTAAATACACGAACAAATCTTCAAATAGCTCTAACCTTAGTGCTTTTAGTTTTGAAGAAATATTTGACATCTCTAAGATGTACTCTCTTATGCTTGTTTTGCCTTTAAACTTCATTGAAATCAAGTTCGACAAAAGCGTATTTGTTTCAGCCTTATCGTTTTTTTACAAAACGTTTTTAAATTTCTTTAAGAAACTCACTGGCTGTAGTAACCTTTTTAGACACATCCCCCTAAAGGTTTCTGGAATCCCACGCTTCATGATCATAAGACTCATGCTATTTGAACGTTCCCACTTCTCAATGCCCCGTTTTTCCTCAGTGGAACTTTTGTCCGTAAGAGAAGAAGGTTGTTCAGTCCTTAATGCAAGGTCAAGATCCATGCAGCCGAGAATGATCATCACGCTTTCTCTCCAATCCTTAAAATTATCTTTAAGCATAAGAACTGAATTGATGTTGGCAGAAATCATATAAGCAGATTGATTAACTGAATCCATAGAATAAAAAACTTGTCCATAATAAGATTAATAATTCAAACAATAGTTAATCCCATCGGTAGATACCTAGCACAACATTAATATTTAGTCTTTGGACAGAAATATTAATTTGTAAGTGGTACTCTCAATGCAATAATCAAATATAGATAATAAATCCTGTCAAATAATAAGCCTTCCTTTGGGCCGATTTATTATTCACATGGAAACTTGATAATTATCTCATATTTATTACCGCAATTGAATATATAATTATGTCAAATATTAACCTTCCTTTGGGTCGATTAATATTTACATGAATCATATACCCACAATCGTCTTAATATTTTAAAATAAATTAATTTCCACAAAAGAGGCTACTTTGGCTGCATATTGTAGTCCTTAATAAATTTAAAAATATTAATTATAATTGAACCATAATTTTGAATTTAATAATGTCAAATAACATAAAACTGAAAAAGGTTATAAAAATATCTTTATTTGGAAATTTCTGAAAATATAACCTTTTGTAACTTTATTGTCCTCATTTGATATTTTATCAAAAGAGGATCTTGATTTGAGAACAAATATCCCATATACAATTTCTTGTAATTTCCTTACCCACTGACAATGCAAAATTTAGGGTCATTCCCAATGGGTTAAAGACCAAATCAATTTATTCTCATAGACAAAAGTGATAAATAAAAGAATATTTCCCAAAGATCGAAATTATTTGATTAATGAATAAAAAATATCACCCTTTTGTTCAATAAGATACCAAAGTGGATGATTGACTCATTAAAAAAACAAATCAAATTAATTCTCAATGATCTAATATGTAAAAACTCTGATACCACTTGTAGAATCAAACTTTAACTTTAACCAAATTATACAAATGATAAAACCATCATCAATAAAACCGTTCTTCAGATTAAATCATCAAGAAAATAAAATTTAATTACAGATGAATAGCAAAACGATTCTTCACTTCTTTAGGTTTTGATCTTCCAAATTCTGCACCGGTTTTCCAAAGCCAAAGTTTCTGGATGATGGGAAACCAGAAAAGAAAAACCTACAGTGCGATTCAGGGACCATAACCGTATTTATTTGTATAACTGTATTTATCCTTATCTTTCATAATTCTAATTTAACCCATAATAAATTAGAGATTACAAAAACAGCATCTACACATATTTATTCATAGTCATCTTAAATATATGGTATCTCCACATATTTATCTTAAATATTAATGGCCCATTAACATTAACTTTATTAGATCAATTTAATTTAGGCCCAAACCTTATTAATAGCATATGATACAATTATATACATGTATATATACATCCAAAATCTAACACTCCAAGCTACAAGGCAATCGCTTCTCAATCGCCGGCGACTTGCGAGCTGGTTCATCCCGACCCTCCCTCCGAACAGATCCTCCCCGAACATCCCACCCGGGAAACTCGGCCCCCCTCATCCCACCACCACCCCCAATGCTGCCGAACGGGCTTAAGAAGCCAAAGACCTCCGCGAATATTTCGTCGGCGCTCCTCGGGTTGAACTGGAACACGTTGGGACCATCCCCGGTGTGGAAGAAGGCGCCACAGCCATGGCCGCCGGCGCCTGCAGCGCCCGGTGGCGAAACCTAGCCCTTGAGCCCCTCCTCGTCGTACTAGAATGGGATGGTACTAGAATGGAGGGAAGGGGATGGATCGTGAAGGAGAGGGGGAGGATATGGCCGCGGAGGCACCACTTGGCTTCGTGAGTGTGCGCCATGGAGAAGGTGATGACTGATGAGCGTTGGATTCCGACACAATCTTCTGTCCCGTCCAGTCATAATATATTTTGTGAGATTAATGAATTAAATCTAATTTATATTTATTTTTTAAATAAAGTGCATGAGACGCCAGATTACTTTACCTAAGAGGGATAGGTGTGATCCGACCTGAATTCGGGTTCGGAATTTATATGGATAATATATCTGAAAACTTTTAGATTTGGATTAGATATGTGTTTGGTATGATCCAAAAGTATTCCATTTGAATATACAATATTTTATAAGGTTATATTTTTAAAATATTAAAAATAATATATTTTTATTTTTTAAATTTTTTTATTAAAATCTATATTATTTAAAATTATATCTAACCTGAACTCATCACTAATTACAAATTATAAATGTAAATTATATTATTAAATTAAATTAAGAACATAAATAGTATTTCATTGTTAATCTATTCAGAATGAGATTATTCTTTTTAACCGATTTAAGTTGTAAATCTAGTGTGAAATTTTTATAACTTTTATTTTTTAGGACCACAAGTTTGTGAAATGTGTAATCTAATTAACAAGCTTGTAGTATTTTTGGGCTACACTGTAAATCGATTAAAAATTATGTGAATACGATTTACACTTAAAAAGACTCATTTCACTGATCTCTTAATTTAAATTTATAGCCCACATTCATGTGTGTAATTGAGATTAACAATTTCATCAACCCCTCTAAATTTATAGACAAATTATCATTAAATAATAAAATAGATTATAATTATATGATGTCTTAAAGATAGATTCTAATTTTAAAGATAAACTCTTATTAATGAAAAATAGTTTATAATAATTTTTTTTATTTTTGTTATAGTTTAATTGGTTAAATCTCTAATTTAACATCAAAGCCTAACTTTTGCTTCCTCTTTTATTAATTAGAATAAGAATAACTTTTAAGTATAATATTATTTTATTGTAAATTTTATGTATAAATAAAATTAACCTTGCTAGAAAAATTAAGAAAACAATAAGATGTTAAGTCTTACAAGCTAATATTGGTCTTAAAATCCAATATGGGCAAATAGAATTTCATCTTAAGACTGGGCTCTGGATTCGCTTTCTTACTTGCTAGAGTAAACACGCTGTAGCAAGTCATCTATTGGTCCATATAAATCATATTTTTCTCACCTAATTGATATTTTAAAACTACCTTGGCTATCAAAAGTTAAATATATTGTTTAAGATAAGAAATTTAAGGTCTATATGGACCAATATCAAGCTTACTACAACATGTTTGATGCAGCAGTTAATACACCAAATCATAGCAATATTGGTCCTAACTCCTATTAATAATAAAATTTCAGAATTGTGAATGTTGATTTGCTTGTATGTATTCATCAAGTCTGACAAATCAAGTTTTGTTTACTTTAAACTTGGCTTGTTTGACTTTGACTTTGAGTCAAACTATTTAGTGATTGAGTTATTTTGAGTTTGGCCATCGCTTGATTTATATTTATTAATCTTTTTGGTATAATATATACTAAAATTTAATTTTATAATCAAAATATTTCAAACTAATATAATCATGTATAAAAGATAATTTATTCATAAGCATATTTTTATAGTTCAATTAAATTTGTAAAAGAAATAAAAAACATGTGTATGGTCGAAAATTTAATTCTTTACATAAATATTGTACATAAAGTCGAGCTAAGTTAAGTCGAGTCAAGTATTAAATTGAGTTTTACGAATCGAATATTGAGTCAAATCAAATTTAATCAAACTTTTAATAACCTTACTTACATCTATTTAGATTAATTGTAAGACTTTGTGGGAGCTTAACACTTAATAAATTTAGGTTATAATTTCCCGTAATGTGATTTATGTATCAACAAGCCACATGCAAAATTGTGGGATTTAAGTTTTAATGCAAGCCCATATATTGTTGTCTGTTTAAATAAAAAAATTAATGAATTGATATTGTCATTGAACAAATTTCGATAAAAAATACCCGCCAAGTTTTTCATTCACAATATAAATTACATAAATTACAACAAACATTTTTCACAATGATACACCTCAAAATAATCAATATAAAAAATTTACACATGCAATTATCGATTAATTTACATTTGATTGAGTAATATCATTTTAATACTATAAGGCCCGCTTTTTAACCCTTTGGTTATGCGACTAATGTTGTCCTTGAATACCTTGATAATGTCATCACAAAAATAAAAAGAAGGATAAATTTATGATTAGAGGGTAGTTGATTGGGGATCGTTATTACTTTAAGATTGGCATGTTTACAATTCACAATTAGATGGTAATTTTTCCAAAAAAATTTTAAAAAAATGTTTCGCCACCCCCTAAAGAAGGGCGGTCGCCAATATCATCCAGTAAAAACTTTATAATATTTCCCGGTAAAGGTACAAAAATATTAAATCACAGACATCTAAATTTTGTCGTCAATTATGACATAATTTTCTTTAAACCGGGTTTTGACATGATTTAGCATGATCTTGAATTGATCTATACGCATCAAATAGGTGGGGGTATATTAAGCTATTGACCTTCAATCACACGCCTTTGAAACAAACAGCCACTAATATCTGTTCCCCACTAAGTCAAAACACCAACGCCACCGCTTCCTTCTCTCCCATGTTAAGGAAGAGATTGCCGCCACCCACCAAAATATTGCAAGTTAATGACCAAAAGTCAAACGACCCATTAAAATTCATCACAAACAAGCTTATACTATACGATCATCGTAAAAAATCTGAATCAATATCTTCATCCCAAGAATCAAAGACATTAATATAGTTCAATACATGACAAACGAATGTGACGCACCCACAATGATCCTAGATGCAACACAGATGCCAAAGGAAGAAAAGAAAAAGATCATTCTCTCTTAAAACTAGACGAAGAGACTACATGAACTCAACAAGGAATGAGATCGATGAACCAGCGTATAACCTTGACAGGGAGCTTAATCAAACCCATGGCCAGATTGGCCAGCCCCGCAAAGCAAATGCAGCATGGGCACAAGCAACTCAACACCGACCTGCCCACCAACCAAAAGTGCCCAAATTCAGATTTCAGAAAATCACAAACAAGGGCTAACATCAATGATAAAAAAATTGTAACATACAAGAAAGAATACATTATTGATATTAATTAAGAGAAGAAAATTGAATTAATTACCCGATGACCCAGATGACGGCGCCGACGAGGGACAAGATCAAGGCGACGAGGGCGAAGGGGAGGCCGATCAAGAAACCAAGAGGCCTGCAATCACCCATGATTCAAGATCTTGGGATCAAAGGTGGGAGAGCGGTTTTGTTGGGCAAGAAAAGAGAGCGGTTGGGAGATATATACGAGTCATAGAGGGTGCAATGACCAAAAGGGTTAGGAAGGTTCGTAAGGGGCACGTTGCCATTCCAATCCTCTTGACTTTCAACCGACTGCTAACACACGGAGTTGACTGCGATTATTTTTAATTTTTAATTTTTTTGAAGTAGATTTTTACGAAAAGGGTCATGTATTGAGAATGAAATTAAGATTACAAGACAAGTTTTGCTAATTATAATTAAGGGGTTAAAAATAAATCGGTACAGCTTTGCCCTTAAATGGGGTTTGGTCAAGAAATGGGTGGATAATTAAGTATAATTACTAAGAAAAAATTATTATAATAATAAAATTACCTTTATTTAAAAGAATAATTTTAAAAATACCTTAACAAGGTCGGCAACGATTGGGTTGGCCACATCTGGCAAGATCTAGCCTTAGAACAGCCGGAAGTGGGTGTCCTTGCCATTGACCACCAACAACCAAGCCGTCGATAACAACAACCAAACATTTAAAAAGAATTTTTTTAAAATTGTTGGGTGTGGGGGCGACCAAATCTAGTCTTGGGACATTCGAATTTGGTAGCCCCGTCGTCTTCGACTTTTTTATTAAAAAAAAATTAAATAATTGGCCACCGTCATTGGCTCATTTGGCTGCCTTAGGCTGAGGGCGGCTAGGATCCAGCTATCCTACCCTTGGGCGACAAAGATTTGGCTGCCTTGTTCTTGGTCGGCTCCCTTTAGTCCAACGGCTAAGATTCGGCCACTCCTACTAAAGTTATTATTTTTTAAAGTTAAGTCGCATTTAACACAATTTTTTATGTGAGGATATTTTTGACCATTTATATTCTCTATTTTTTTTAGTAATTAAGCGTGATTTTTTCACCGCCTAATAATATAAAAAAATTCTCCCTTTTTGGATAAATTCACATTATCTGGATTTATCCCGGCTTGATTTTTTTTACTCAAAATTTAGGATTCAAGGGGGCTATTAACTGAATTTATAATTAAAAAAATATTTTGCCAAGGCCACGAATACCTCTAATTTACAGGATTTGACTGCCTCGCCTCAGCCTCCTGCCGTGTGACTTGAACCAAATTGACCCTGGCCACTATAGGCAATGCAGCCGGATATGTTCCTTGCAGCTTTAGTCAGCCACAGCTTTTGAGGAACTGCCCGATCTCGCCAGCGCGGTTGCAGCCACCAGATTTTGTGTAAAATGGACCAACAGTTCCCTCGTGTATTTATTTTTAAATATGGCTGATTACTGTAAGATTTTTATGTCATTTGCTGCCAGTAAAATAAATTCTAAGTAATTTTTATTTCTATGAAAGCATAACATATTTTCTTATTAAGATTACATGTGTCATAGGTCATTCGATGTAATAATTTGTTAGTTAAAAAGATTAACAGTAAGAAAAATGATGAAGAAGATAACCCCCATTTCTTAGATATATAAAATTAAATATAGAACCATTACACATATTGCTGCTGCATTACATTTTTGGAGAGAGTGGAGAAGAGCACATCAACTGCCACCAGACAGAGTTTGTTTTCATTCTTAAGGACAAGACATTGGACCCGAAGAAGGGACACAATTAATCCACAAAAAAAGCTAATTAATGATTTTTTTAGTGATGAAATCCTAATGATTTTATATAGTTTTTGAAAATCAAAATTAATTTCATTCTTAAATCCCTAAAGATTATCAAAAACCTCCCTATAAACTATCCTTAACCCAAACACTACCAATAATGATATCTCAAAAGAAAAGGGGTTAGGGACAAACATTTTAATAGAATAATCTCTCAAAAGGGCTGCACATTACTTACGAGTTATGGGTAGTTATTTCTGAAGATCATTCTAACTATCAGTTGACTAAACCTGTTCCAAACTAAAACTAAAATATGTAGTTCCTTGAGAGTACACATTGATACCAAGCAGTAATCCACATTTGCATTGGTGTACATGCACGCTAACTCTCATAATTCACGAGGCTTAAATCACTCATTTGAGATAAGATAAATATTGCAAACATATATAGTAAACTCATTAGCTTGATCCTTCGCAATTGAGAAACAAAAAAAGGCTTCCATCTCCAAATTTAGCTCAACGTAGCTCGCTTTTGTTCTTTTTGGATGTAAAATAGTGACAAACCAAAATACCAAACAAGCATTAACTCTCTTAGTAAAGGAGGTGATCTGGCCGCACCTTCCAATAAGTCTTGCTTGTTACAACTTAACTCCTGTCACTAGCCTTGTAGCCTTGCCTTTGGCACAATTAAGTTATGATTTTGGGCATGAGTAACTCCTATAGTGTGACCAATAGTCTGTACAAGGCTCGGTAATGAATTCACCTGAAATATGGCTGACCAGCGATTACTAGCAATTCCTGCTTTCATGCAATCCGAGTTGCAGCCTACAATCTGAATTAGATACTTGCCTAACAAACATGACTTATTTTAATATTTATTTATGTGATGACAAAAAATGTTTTAACACCAACCTCCTTCTTTATCTGCAAGCATTAACATAATTAGCGAATGAAATTTCCATGCTTATTCTCATAAATATGCATGGAACACTCCATCAATCAATGGTAAGATGAATGGACGTACTCTCTCTTTGTAGGTAATAAAGAGGGCTAAATTATTTTCCATTTTCAACCATTTTCAGTTTTTTTCTGCAGTTTGTTTTCACTATTTTGATTCCTTAGACTTCAATCCTTACGTAAAACAACCTCCAGTCACGTAAATTTTGTCACCAAAATTTTTCGGTTACAATTTTAGCCACCAAATTGACACCAAATTCATTGGTGATATTTTAGTCACCGAACATGGTGATATTTTAGTCAACAAAATTTTTGGTGGTTATTATTTAGTCATCAAACATTGGTGGGCATGTAATCTGACAATGAATTGCCACCAAAATTTTCGGTGGTTGATAAATATTTATATATTGAAATATTATCATTTTTTATAGTTTAATAAAAATATTCATAACTAATATAAATCAATTATTTTTCAATTTCAAGTATTGAGAAGCACTAAAAAAATTTGTTTTTTCTTCAAGCTTCAAAAACTGGCGTAGAGAAAAGTGCTACATCTTCTCCATGCCAATTTTTACGGTGGAAAAAAGTTCAGATTTAAGCTCTAAATTTGGAGATATTTATACGTAAGTGTGTGTTAATTTTAAAGCTTTTTCCACTCCAAAAAGCATTTTCTCAAGTCACTTGTCTCAATGTTCTAAGATTAATAAACATTTTTTGGGTGGAGAAAGGTTAGAAAACTTAACACTTGCTCACCTTCAAATATTTCTTTACGGTTAAAAATAGCGTGGAGAAGACATGGTTAAACATCTTTTTTTGTAGCAAAGGTAATTTAGTGTATTAGAAACTTTGTACAAATGACATAGAATTAGGTTAAATTAAGTCAACTCCACTCATACCTTGCTAAGTTAAAAGTCCGAACTTTTTAACTTAAAACTACGAGTTTACTATGATATGTGATGTCACATACAAACATAATATATATATATATATATATATATATATATATATATATATGTATAAAACTTTATGTTCTTTGTAAGATTTCCCAATATATTAGTATTACATGTAATATTTAATGGGGTAAAATCTAATATATAAGTGAATGTATGTTTATAGATCTTTATTTTCAATTTACTATTTTCAAATGATGATTTAAGCTAATAAAGTTGAAATTGAGCAGACATAAGAACCAATTTAAGAAATACAAAATTCTTTACTGTGGGTTGCTTGTAAGATATCTGAAATATCAATTTCACATCTAATATCCACTAGTATAAGATCCAATGTGAAGGGTGTAAGACAATATACACAAACATGCATAACAAAATAATATAATTAAATTATAAACCTGACATGCTCCTTATAGAATGTGGACTTAAAATGTCTCCTAGATATACAGGAGCAAGTATATAAAACACAAGTAAAATAGATAATCTATATACAAGCGATTGGCTTGTTACCCTCCAGCCTGGTTGAGATAAATTAGCATTTCTTGCTTGTAAATCCATGAGGTATGTAAGGGCACCATTTGATACCTCCTTTTGTCCTAACTCCACATTCATTAGCTATATTAAAATACATAAAGTTAGAACCTAGATTAGTATCAGTCATCTCTTTTCTTTACATTTATTCATTTATGAGAATACATAAGGTTAAGGATTACTAGGAATTCTTACCCTTACATGACAACTAACTAACCACAATTTCTTGTAGTAGATAATTTATTATTATATTCTCTAAACTTTAAATACATAACCATTAAATAATAAATGATATTTTCACCCTAATTCTAACACGTTTACTTGGTTTGAAAATATTTGTCATATGACTGATCTCGAGTAACATTTTCATCTTTGTACATGCATGTATGTATTTAACTTGAGCCTACATAATATAAACACACTTGGATTAAGAGTGAGAATATAAAATTGTTTTCATGGTACACCCACACACATTCATAATTTTATACCTAGGAGCCCAGGGTAAAGTTCTTTACCGGTTGAAGTATAAGCCACTAAGGAACTGTGCCCCAAGTAGTCTAAAGACTTGAACATTTTGAGGCTGAGCCGTCTCTCCTTAATTGGACCTTTTGTATGAATTCGCAGACACATACCTATTAGGAAAACATAATCTCAAGGCTATAAGTGAGCTCACAAATGTGCATGCAATCATGCACTCGGATTTAATGATACATCCAATCGTTAATAACACAACAACATAAGTGGATCCAACAAGTAATAAAACAAATGCACACACATCAAACTGGTAATAAAACAATGCACATGCATCAAACTAGCATTAAAGAACAATGCACATGCATTAAACAATGAAATTTTAAATTCATTCAGAATAAAAAATCACTTGAAGGAATTAATCCCATATTTTGAACAACACAATAACAAAAAATTGTATTGAATGAATCTGCTTAAGTTGACACTTTATTAGTGCACCCTCAATGTATCTTAGATATAATGGTATTTTCTTTCTGTATTACACCTTGGGTCACATTCAAAAATTTCCCTTATAATAATGACATAATAACTTATCTCTCCATATGGAAAATCACTAAAAAACTTTTTATCAATATTTTGAGATATATAACCTCTACAGTAGCCCAAATGACTACAACATAATTAGTCTCCGTAGAGATATACGTAAATACACTCATGTTTCTTACTTTCCAAAGAAATTATACCACTTCTAACTATAAATTGGTAAGCTAAGTCAGAATATCTAACCAATTCTAATTCAAAAGCCTAAACAAGATACAATGTCATGTATCTTATTTAAGATATATCCAATGCATGATGATTACCAAGATTTGTTGAGCTAAACAAGTACACTTAAGAGCATACATAAGACTACCATCTGATGAAGTTATAAAGTTTGGTTTGTCTAATTTCTAAGCTTTGCTAAGTCATCCATTCCATCCTCCCATAAAATGGAGTTAACTTCTTCAAGACACTCATATGTTTTGAACTTAAGAGGACAAGTTGCTTTAGATAAAACCCAATTTATGCAAAACTCTATATTTGATAATTTTAAGTGATGTATTTTCAGCAAGGGAATACAATATTCTCTCCCACTATTTTAGCTTGGTTTCAAGACTTTGAGTGAACCAAAACTCATGATGTCTATTTGAAAGCATAAATGAATTTGTTTAATACTCCTGTTCATTTCCTCCTTGAAAAAATCCTTGTTGTCAATCTCTTCATTAAGGTATCAATTAGAATGATTCTTGAATCAATTTAGATAATTTCTATCATCTCCCACTTGCACATGATACCATACCATCGGTGTACATCCAAAAGTTATTTTAAAACTCGTGATTCGAATTATAGTTTTACATAAGTGAACCGGTCAGTTCGAGTTGAGTCAGTTTCATTAACCGCATGCTGAGTCGAGGCCAAACATGAGTTATATGCAATAAAGGTCAAGTATACCTAAGTATATGATGATAATGTCACAAAGATTATGAGAAATGAGTTATGGTAGTATATAACAGTATGGAATTATTTTTTTTATGTATTTGATCGTTGAATTATTTGTAGACCGAATAATATATTAGGACAGGTTATAGAGCAGTTTGGGTAGATTATTAATTATAGAAATTGTCATTGCGATGTTATACTGTGTATTATATTTCATGAGATTTTCCTCTATTTTTTGGATTTTATTGGGATTTATTATGAGTTAGTTATTATTTTTTACTCGGGTTGGAGTTGGAGTCGAGTCAAGTTTTATTTACGAGACTGCCTCGAGACATTACCCGACCGTTTTGTTAAACCCCAAAAAAATAATTAGGTTATTTTATTTAGGGTTTTGTAAATCTTAGAAAGAATCTTAAATATTATTTAATTAAATTAATTTTTGAGAATCAATGTCATAAATTATCAATTATTACCTTTAGCGTATCAGTACGGTAGTATTTATGATGGTTTTAAATAAGTTTTATTTATTGAATTTTTGGGATTAGGAGTTGTGAGTGCAATTTGACACCCATTCGTATTAACTTAATAGTTAGTTTTGGACTTTTTGTTATCATACTAATGGTTAGTATTTAATATAGTTATGTATGATTATATTCTTTTCTATAAAATTTAATGTAGTAGTTTCTTGAATTCTACATATATTTTTCTATATAGTGGAGAATTTTGTTAATGTTAAATAAAACATCAATTTGATAATTTATGAGCACATTTGACTTAAAAGGGAAGACTTTAGAGAAGTTTCATTTATATTAGGATCATGTGTCATATTTGTGGGTGCCTCATCACAATTTCAAGTTTGTATAATTACTCAAAATATTGTATATATTCCTATTTGACAACTTTGTTTTGCCTGAACCCACATTTGACCACCATGCGCCGAACACAATCGGGGATAAAGATTTGACTTAGTCCGACATGGGGCCACACCCTTAAATTTCTTGAAAGATTAATTATCTGCCTCTATGACGAAAGGGGTGACATGGCACAGTGGCGTAAAATGACTCATTATGTATTTGTAATACCAATAGGGTGAGTCAATGACAAATATTGGTAACTACAAACTATGGGCCACGTAGCGTATGTGCGCATACATGAGATTGTAGCTGGATAAGGCGGTCACCGCTCCCAGCATAGTAAGAGCTCGACATAGGCTCATAATCACTAAAAGGTTTAATTAATGATGTTGTAGAATATATTAACTTGTTCCTTGTAATTATATGACTTAGTATTTTTTATCACTAACGTGGAATTGCCTCCGCAAGTGTGAGCATGGAATGACGGGTAGAGTTGGGACTGCTGGAAGACTCTCTTATTAGACTTTTAAATTTTCTTATTTGTTGTTTTATGTTTAGATTGTTTGCATGGTAGTAAGATTTCGGTTCGGTTCATGGGGCTTAGATTATTCCAAGCATTTGCTATGTTAAATTTTATGTCATGGGTTTATTTAAAATTTTAAAAATTTATAGAAAATTAATTTATGAGACATTTAGTTTCATATAGTAACACTTGGCTCGTGGCTCGGAACAGACGGATCGTTACACGTTTCCTCCCCTAAACCACGATTGCCACCCCTTCACTACCCCAACGTCATTATTGATGTTGCCTCTAGCCATCTCATTGTCGCTGATCGATGCCGTTGACCGTCGCCGTGTCATCACCGTGCACCTCGAGCATCCCTGGCCAATTGTTGCACGAATTCAAGTCTCAAACCGCGTGACAAACTATAGTCATCTCCAATTGCCGACGACACGAGGTATAATTAACTCTGACCTAATTACTTTAAGGTGATAATTATTAGCATAACACGTTAGGATTTGATTGATTAATGTACTAAATATTTTTATTGTAAATAAAAATGAATTACGATATTGAATTGTATTAAAATGAATGCTAAGGAACTAATTAAGTAAATTAAGCAGTAATGTTAATTAAATGCAACATAGCTTAGAAAATCTGATATTGATTGATGTGTAAATGCATCATAACATGCGTTAGCTTTTAATTTTGAAGTGTAAGTACGGAGTAGGAGTTTCTTGCCTAAGAGCGTGGACATGATTGGAGTTTTTACTAAGTCTATTTAGGACTCGCTTCTGGTTTGATTCCCCTACTCTATTGTACTTTATTTTTAACAAGTAAGTGGACGTGTCGAGTGGTTGATTTATTGTATCCCACTCCCCATGAACCATTTAGTCTCACAAAATTTTTGGATTAATAACCCTTGAGGACATGATGCCTACATGCCATCATATTACAATCCCTACCCAGGCCTATGTATATGTAGTTTTCTTAAGTTTTTAGTGAGATGTGTGACAAGGAAAAACTAACAATCACGCTACACGAGTGGGCGCGTGTTAGTCAAAGCAGGCTCTAAATTTGGTGAGCGTCGTTCTATTCCCGAAGGATCCTAATAACTCCACCTTTGAATTCCTCAAACCTGGAGAAGTGTAGAGGTTTACGGGTATTATAATGCAACACATGTCTAGACTTGTGGTTTTAAAGGGTACTGAAAGTGCATGTCTAAGAGTATTGGGCCCTCTGTACTTAGGGTCATGAGTGAAACGGAGGATTTGGTGGGCTAAAAGAATCGAAATTGATTTTTTCATGCAATGGATAGTTTTAAAGTTGTTAAAGAATGAGATGAGATAGTAGAGGATGCATTCGAGTAGAGGTCGGCGGCTCCTAATTAGTGCCCTTATGAAAGATACTATGAGGAGGAATAAGAATGTTTTTATTTAATAGAAGAATCGGTTCTCTTGTACAAGTTTGTTATTAGTCATTTCTAGACTGGTAATGCTTATTACTAACATTTTTATATTATCTATATAGATGAGAATCTTGAGTATTGAGCAGTGTTGGGACTGCGGAGGAACATCGCTGCATATATGTACCCATCGAATGAAATTAATGATGTTGAATGATGAATTACTATGAATGGTGCTAATTGAATGTTATTTCTGTGAATTGATAAAATATTTTGCATGTGATTGAAAATTATGAATAGGTTGAGCAATGGAATCTAGACTCGGCTCAAAAGATGTTTTTATATATATATATGAGAACTGATTGCCTACACCAGAGGCAGGAATCGGTTCTCTGTGCCACAATTTTTTGGGCCTTCCGATTACAAGGACGGCCCAAATCTATTAGTTTTTTTTAAAAAAAGTTAAAATTTGTTGACGGGCAGAGCACCGCTGCGGCAGTGGAGGCGAGGGGGGAGCGTGGCGGGGTTAGGGCCGATCCGGGCCCCGCCCCGACCTTGGCGGGGGGCAGGTTGGGGCGGCGGAGTGGAGGGATGGGGTGAGTTGGGAAGGGAGGGGGAGAGGGGAAGGGGAGGGGGGAGGCGGCAGTGGGGGAGCTAGGGTGGGGAGGGGAGGGCGGGGGCGGCGGAGCCGGGGCGAGAGGGCAATATCTGGCCGCCGCCGATGCTTGTCGCGGACGCGGGGGGGGTGTGGGACTACGGGATATGGGGAGAGGGAGGGGCGTCCGCGGCAGGGTGGCGGCGTCCATTACGTGTAATCTCAAATATTAAACTTCATTACTTGTGGAAACTTATGACTTGGGCCGTCATTGCTAGAAAAATACCTATTATAACAACAGAAAACATTTTACAAGTATACATTTACTAATGTTGGTGAAAGACATATGATATTACAAAATATTTTATTATCATAGTAACTTTCGATACTATAAAATATATTTAATAATGTCACATTCTAGGTTTTATAAAAAATTAACTTATTTATGATAATCTTATTTGTGATGACATATAATTTACAAATGGTCATTGTTAGCACAATCTTATTCAATAGTGACATATGATTATGCTGAATAAAAAATATCATCTAATATTTTGCCATTATGTTTTAATCTTTAATAAGAATAGATAATCATTCAAATTAGCTTATGTCACTACTTATATGAATATTTTTTATCTTATTTAAACTTGCTTATATTTACTCATAGAATTATTTGTGTTTCTAATTGAATATAAATAAAATGAATACATCTTAAATTATTTTGTAAAATATGGATCAGGAAAGGCATGAAATAACAGGGAGTTTCTTTTAATTATATTTTTTAAAGTGGTTGTAGGTAGATATGACTTATCGTTAAAGAATATTAAAAATTACTTAAATATGATTGAGTTAACAAATGATAATGAAACTATAATTCCAAAAGTGAGGAATAAGAAATTTGAGAATATAACTAAGTAATTGAAGGTATATAATTGATAACAACGACATAATAAGGTAATAGTTAATTATTAAAAAAATATGTTAGAACTTGTAATTTGAGAGAGATAAAAAACTCGTAGAGGTGAAGTTTGTGATGAAATATCCTTTTCAATGTCAGTTTTTAAAATAATTTTTTATGTCATGTAGATAAATAAAAAATTAATTTACGACTATCATTTAGATTTATGATTTAATATATATAAAAAGCATTATTAACAATAATTTAATGTTCATGTATGTCAGTATTTAGAGTAAATGATTTTATATATATATATATATGGCAGCATACCAGCGCTGCCCTTTGTGGGCCGTTGGATTTGATCCAATGGCTCTCACCCAGCGCCCCTGCGCCCCCCCCCTCCCCCTCCCCCCTCCCGCGCTCCCACCCGACTGCCGGCTGCCACCCATTTTGGCCCGCCGCTGTGGCTGGGTCCGCCCCTGCCACCACCACCCACCCTCCTCCTCCACTTCGCATCCCGCTCTCTCACCCTCTGCCTCCCACCTCCTGCCCTTCTGCCCTTCACTTCTTGCCCTCCGCCTCCCGCCTGATAGCCGCCTACCGCCCTTTTTAGCCTCCGCGCCCAGGCTGCCCCAACTGCAGCCCCCTGCCGCCCCCTGTGTGAGATCCCTCAACTTAATCCCACATCTAATACCTACTAGGAGAAGATCCTGTTTATAAGTGGGAATGGATTATAGATCTTTAACTTCCGGGGTACCCATTTTAAAGAAATGACTTAGCCCATTACGTTGCACTTTGGGCTGGGTCGTTACAAATGGTATCAGAGCCGACCTGGTTCCGTGTTAGATGGTGGGATGGACTAAGGACGTTGGCTAGGCTGCCGGTCACGGGCCAAAAAAAGGTCGTGGGCTGGGGTTAGCAACGGGCCAAGACTAGAAACGTTGGCTAGGCTGCCGGTCACGGGCCAGAAAGGTCGTGGGATGGGGCTAGCAACGGGCCAAATATAGGTATTTCGGGGACGAAATTTCCTAAGGTGTGTGGATTGTGAGATCCCTCAATTTAGTCCCACATCTAATACCTACTAGGAGAAAATCCTATTTATAAGTGGGAATGGACTATAGATCTTTAACTTCCGGGGTACCCATTTTAAAGAAATGACTTAGCCTATTACGTTGCACTTTGGGCTGGGTCGTTACACCCTGCCACCTCCACCACCCCCTCCCCCCACTCCCTCCTCCCGCTCTCTACCGCCCGCTTCCCACGCCCTCCGCCTCCTACCCTCTTGCCCTCCGCTCCCGTCCTCCCACCCTCTTTCCCGACTGTCGGCCGCCATCCATTTAAGCCCGCTGCCGTGCATGGGCCCGCCCCCAACTGCCTCCCCCCACCACCACCACCCTTCCTGCCCCTACCAGCCGCCCCACTCGCCCCTACCGCTGCGGTCCCCCCCTCCCCTACCGCTGCAATTTTTGAATCCCTGGCTCCACACGAATGACTTCAGAACCGCTTCAGAGTAACAACAACATATCTCCTTGGCGTCTCTCCGGCTGGACCTCCTCAAATAGAAATAAGCAACAAGATGGTGTGTGAAGTAGCAAGGTTTCTTCTTTCTTCTCCCAATTGAACTATGTTTCACGAGGGACGTCTTGACTTTGGCTAGCTTCACGAGAAGGATAGCATAACTTTAGGAGCATCAATTGGCAGTGAATAGCAGTGGCTCTGTGAAGTGATATCTTTTCTACTCCTTCCTAATTCAGTATGACTCCCAGGGGCGGCGATAAACACCAGCATCTACGGCAACAACCGCAAATGAAAGCTCCTCCTCTTAGCAATCTCGGCTGCAATCACATCAAGGCTCCAACGTGGACCAGCCAATGAACTCTCCAATCTTTTTTGGTGGAAGTCGAGGCCGTAGAGCAAGGTAGAGATGAGACTCTTCTATTTTTATCCACAAAAGAAAAAACAAAGCAAGCCTCTTCTGGTAGATCCATAGCGTAAGTCAGAGATCTTCAGGTGTTGGCGGTGACTTTGGCTCTCCTGCAGCAAGATGTGACAGCAACGCCTTTCCTAGTTGGGCAATAGCAAAATTTCTACTCAGCAAGGTAGGGCTCCCCGAAGGGCTTTTACAAGTTGTAATAGTGGCAAAGCGGGGATCTTCCAAGTTACGACAACAACGATGGAGTCCTTCCTTCACACTTGTGGAGCGGCTGATATCAATGATGCTTCAAAGGGCTCTGGATGGTTGCAAACTCTCGTCTTTCCTCCAAGGTGGCGGCCACAATGGGATGGTCAAGCAGGGCTTTGGCGAGCCTAGACGGAATTGGAGCAGTATGGAAGGGCACAGACGGCGATGGCGTAGGGAAACTCTAAGGCACTGGTGAGACTTCAAGCAGCACTCTAGCGAAGAGGTGATTGGCAGCTTTCTCCTACCTTCATGGCAGTGGCATCTTCTCTACATGGGAGACGGGGGAGATGAAGCCTCGTTCATTCTTTCTCTTCTTTGCGGCAATAAACAAGAGCCTTCTTTTTGTATGAAAATTTTCTCCCCCTGTAATTACATCAATTAGCCCTTTTATTCCGTCCTTACTGGTGAGGAATCATGGGCAGTTAAATTTTTCACAAATTTCCTTCGGCAGTTTAAGAACAACACATCTTTTCCTCTAACTTCTTTTTATTAAAATATCCTTCGACGGATTTGGAACAGCAAAGATCTTTTCCTCAGAATCTCTCAGAACTTATCCACGTGAATGGATAAGTTTAAATTTATACAAATATTAGCCCCCCAGTTCGGTGGATATCTTGGAAGAGTAGCGACCGAACTGTTTAGAGTATCTTTGTGCCATTGTAATATAAATTTGTTGCTGTTTCAACTTAGAGTTGTCTTTTTATTTTTCTCCATCTAAGACTCTCCACCTTTCTTATGATTTCTTCCCGATACATCATGGTGGGTGACAGATCTTTCTCTAAGGTACTCACTTCTTTTTTATTTTTCCTATGTACATTGTACATCAATCTATCTGTGCACCATTTATGCTTCATTTGACATGGTGTGACCTCTTGTCATAGGGTCTCGCCAAATTTTTAAGTGTCTTGTATTAACTTGGCACAAGGAATCTCCATCAATTGTTGACAATTCATAACATCCTTTACTAATATCTAGCTTCACAACGCAGTGCCCTTCCCATGATGGGGAAAATTTGCACATTGGCAACCCGTCCCTAACTTCATGGGTGTTGCATAATACTAACATTCAAGGGCTGAACTTGCGGGGCTCAATATACTTCCTTGTCATTGCTTCATTATACCTTTTCAACTTTTCCCCTGTAGCATGGCGATGCTCGTCAATCGCTTCAAGTGACGGAATCCTTTTTGCTACATACTCCGCCTATTCTGGTGATAAATGTGAAGCAGTGGCCATCCTTAGTGCAGGTAACTCTACTTTTAAAGGCAAGATAGCTTCCATCCCATACACTAACAAAAAGGTGTAACTTCGGTACTCACACATGCGGAAGTACGATATGACCATATTGCTTCAGGTAGCCTTTCATGCCAATTGCGCTGATTATCTACCACCATCTTTTGCAGCATTTGTTTTGAAATCTTGTTAAAAGATTCCACTTGTCCATTAGATTGTGGGTTGTATGGTGATGATTGTACCATTTCAAATTTGTGTTGTTCGGTTAACTCTGCCACTTGTCATCCCATGAATGGCGTGTCATTATTCGTAATAAGCTTCTGGGGAACTCCAAACCAACAGATGATATTTTTTGTAATGAATTGAGCGACACTCTCTCTTGTTTGTTTCCTTGCCGATATTGCTTCACCCTACTTAGTAAGATACTCAATCTCTATTAAGATTAACTTATGACCCTTTGATGATAATGGATGGATGGGACCGATAAAATCAAGCCCCCAAATCTGAAATGACCAATAAGCACCAATAAGGTGCAACGGTTCTGGCTGCATATGCTTCAAAGGTGCATGCAATTGACACTTCTCACATGACTGAGCAAAATCCATACAATCGTTATACATTGTTGGCCAAAAGTATTTGATGTGGGAAAAAAGGTGACACAACCTTCGTCCACCTTGGTGCTCTCCACCCACAAGTCCTTTCGTGCGCGTCTCTCATAGCCTTCAAACTTTCCTCCTTAGTCAAACACCGTAGTAAGGCTCCATCAAATCCTCGGCGAAATAATAATTCTCCTTCAATGAGATGACGTGAAGCAATTCGTCGCACCTTACGAGCCTTGTATTGATCATTGGGTAGCTGGTTGCATGCCAAAAATTTGTTGATATCTCCATACAATCCTCAAACTCCTTTAGTGCAAAGCTTTCAACTACAACACTTGAAGGTAAGACCGCACCAGAAGGCGCATCATGACAAGAAAACCAAATAATTGGCTCTATGACTTCTCCTTTAGCAATGAATCTTGATCCCAATACGGCGAGTGCATCTGCCATGCAATTTGTAGAGCGAGGGATATGTTCAAACATCACTTTTTTGAAATTCTTCAATGATTGCATCAAACGCACCTTGCACACTACTAAATGTTCTTCCTTAACTTCAAATTCCCTGTAACTTGTTGGATTACCAATAGTGAGTCACCTCGAACTAACAAGTATTCCACTTTCAAATCCTTTGCAAGCAATAGTCTAAGAAACATTCCTTCATATTCTGCACTGTTGTTGGTGCAAAAATATGCCAAATTGTAAGCATATAAATGCATCTTCTCTGAAGGCTCTACTAAGACAACCCCAACTCCTCCAGTGGGTCCTTGTAAAAACCATGAAAATTATTACAAGACTCGAACCTAAATATTATGAAATAAATATAGATGAACCGATATGGTTGGTTATCAAGTCGACCAGTCATGGTTCGACTTAAGGTCACCTAGAAAATACCTATTCATGAATGGATGATGGGGTGTGAGAATTTAATGAAGGGGGGTGTGAGAATTTAATGAAGGAAATGGTTGAAGTGTATATATATGCAGGAGGACGGAGTATTTCATCTCTCATCTCCGTCCCAGGCGACCTCCCCATTACTGTGTGAGTATTTCATCCCTCATCTTATTTGTTTCCATTAGGATTCTTGCATGCAAGGTTTGTTGAAGACGCCCTGCCAAGTTGCTAGATCTCCAGCGTCTTATGCATGGGGTTCTTGTCAATTGTTTAGTTGTTTTGTAAATGGACATGTTAATAATTAAATTATCAATTAGATAATGGGGATTTGGATAATGATAATTAATAATTAATTATCATTAGAATTGCTGAAAATTTAATAAGAAATGAAGACTAACATGAACTAATTACATCATTTAAAATTGATAGTATATTAGTCATGTAAGTTGCATATAGGTTCATGCAAAATAAAATTATACTAATGTATAATTTTATGCCCTCATTCAGATTAGGGTTCACGGGTCACAGTCAGACGAAATCACAAGTCAGATATGTATAATAAGTAGAACATCGTATTTTCTTTTTGATAGCCTAGGTCGGCCTGAGCCTAGATTCGACCACATGCATTGAGTGCAAACGGGGTCAAAGAATTGACTCAGTCCGACACGGGGTCGTATTATGTGCGTAAATTGTGTAATGCATTGACATTGTTTTGGAGTAGTGATAGCCGCCCCATAAAAAGGCTACGGCCGGGGTGAGCGAGGCACAGTGATTCCTCCATCGCACTGGAGTGCACTGATAGCCTCCCTATAAAAAGGCTACGGCCGGGGTGTGTGAGGCACTAACACTAGAGTTGGCGGTGAGAGCTTCCCCACAAACGGGGTGTAGCATTCACCTGAGTGCAGTGATAGCCTCCCCATAAAAAGGCTACGGCCGGGGTGTGTGAGGCACTGACACTAGAATTGGCAGTGAGAGCTTCCCCACAAACGGGGCGTAGCATTCACCTAAGTGCAGTGATAGCCTCCCCATAAAAAGCTATGGCTGGGGTGTGTGAGGCACTGGCACTAGAATTGGTAGTGAGAGCTTCCCCACAAATGGGGCATAGCAATCACCTGAGTGCAGTGATAGCTTCCCCACAAAAAGGCTATGGCCGGGGTGTGCGAGGCACTGGTACTGGAGACGGTAGTGGTAGCCTCCCCACAAAAGGGCTACGGCTGGGGTGTGTGAATCACAGTGGATACCTCCTCCGCATTGTTTTGGAGTATAGCGGAATCGCTCCACCGCATATTAAAATAAACATAAGGAAATAGTGGAATGTACTTGATTTGTTTTATCTATTATACTACTTAGTGTTGTAATCACTAACGAGGAATTGCCTCTGTAGATGTGCAGATACGAAAGTAGGTGATTGACAACCAGGGCATGGAGCAAAATAAATATGAGGACTCCTTTTATTATTTATTTGAGAAATAAGTGTGGCTACTGGGAAACAGTTTAAGACTGTGGGATCTTTATATATGCTTTTGTTAAATAAAAATGTTAGACATATTTGCTTAATTGTGAGTAACACCTGGCCAGCTAAGCCCACAATGTTGTGACAAATGGCCGGGTCGTTACAGTCCTGCTCCTCCGTGCATTCCCACAATTGCTCCATCAAAATACAAAGTCTACTTTCGTAGTTCCTTATCCATGTTGAATTGGAATTCTTCTACTTTCTTCTCGAACAGTAAAGCCGAATGGTTGGCAAGTAGCTCGACAATTGCTTGACCTTTCATTCCTTTTTGTGTGACACACTTGATGTCAAACTCCATTAACTTCCAAAGCCCTCTTTCTACTCTTCCTGACAAGGCCAGTTGTTGGAGCAGGTATCGAATAGGATTGTCTTGTACCACCAAATGTACTTCATGTGTAAGAAAGTAATGTCACTATTTCTGCGAAGCAAACACCAAGGCTAAACATGCTTCCTCTATCTTTGTGTACCTTTGTTCAATTGAAGTCATAGCTCTGTTTAAGTAATACACAGGTAGTTCTCTCCCAAGGTCATCAGCCTGGGCTAAGATGGCTATGAGTGTTGCTTCTGTGTGAGAAATATATAAGATGAGTGGTCTATCTGGCACTAGAGCAAGTAAAGTTGGTGGCCTTTGAAATCCTATCTTTATCTCCTCAAAGGCTCGCTCACACGCTTCCACCAATTCAAACTTGTTACCTTTTTTCAACAATTGAGTGAGGGGCAAAATTTTTGACAAGTTATAAACCTCTGAATGTAATTGATCTTTCCTAGGAAGCTTTGCAATTGACGCAAAGATGTAGGTGGATTCATATCCCTAATAGCTTTAATTTTGTTAGGTTCAACTTGGATTCCTCACTCGTTTACCAAAAATCAGAGAAATTGCCTTGACGAAACACCAAAAGCACATTTTTGTGGATTCAACTTCAAGTTATTTACTCTAAACCGGTGAAGTACCTTCTGCAACACCTTGCAATGATCACTCCTTGCTTTTGACTTCACAATTATGTCATCAACATAATCCTCTATTTCCACATGTAGCATGTCTACAAAAATATATTGCATTGCCTATTGATAAGTAGCTCATGTATTCTTCAAACCAAACGGCATTACTATATGGCAATAGATTCCAACAGGTATGTAGAAAGCTGTTTTTTCTTCATCTTCGGCTTCCATGTGAATTTGATTGTAGCCACTAAATCTATCCATGAAAGAAAATATTTGACAACCAACTACATTGTCAAGTAAAATATCAAGGATCGGTAAAGGAAATGCGTCTTTCGGACATGTTTTGTTGAGATCTCAAAAGTACACACAAATCCTCATCTGACCATTCTTCTTCTTTCCTAGGACAACATTTGCCAACCATTTTGGGTAGTTGAATTCATGAATGAAGTTTGCCTTCTTCAACTTCTTTATTTCTATTGTGATCACGACCTCGATTGGTGGACTAAACTTTCTACTCGCTTGAACAACTAGACATACCCTCTGGCTTAACTGCAAGGTGGTGTATTGCAACTTCGGATGACAAACTTGGCATTTCATCATATGACAACAAAACAATCTTTATAACTTCTAAGTACATCAATAAGTTGTCGCTTCTCCATTTGTTATAAACCTAATCCAAGAAAAGTTCGATGGGGCTCTTGATAAGTTCCCAGATTGATTTCCAGAAGTCATTCTGTTATTAGAGTAACTTCATCTTCAAAATGACTTGGTACTTATTGTATTTCTTGATCTTGTAGTCCCTCTTCATGTGATATTGCTCCAACAAACCATAGTCGCATTGATCCTTCAATTTCACTTGATATGCAATAAGGAAATAATTCTGACATGATTGAATCCTCTGGTTCTAAGGTTATGATCTCAAATTCATCAAATGAATTACGTTCTTTTTCTTCCAAGTAAATGACCGGACATGGGTCAAGTGTAATTACTTCCTTCTCACAAAAGTTCGTCACTAGCATTTCCCATTGTCCCAATACCATGGCGGTATCCTCAATTACCATGTGATCTTTCTCTTCTTGACTTTGCACTCCTTGGAGCGGTGGAATTTTTAAAATTTTTTGCATTGGCTGTCCTGAATGTACTGTTACCTTTAAAGGTACTAATGAAGCTTCCGGTCTAGGTGAAATTGCTGGTGTTGAGGGAACTGACAACTTGTGTAACTTTGCTACTTTAGGAGGCTTCAACGGTGGATAATAATTAGCTGTTGGTTTAATAAAGTTTGGCAAATCAAGTGTAGTAGGATAGACATGACTAGATGATTGTGCTCGAGCCAACTTCAGGACATTTCCCTCCATGAAGAATGCAGCATCCGCAAAGTGCTCTTCCTCAAGAGCAATTGGGTTTCGTAACCCTCAGACTTAGATCTGACCTCCTTTACTAGGTGCAACTTTAATATATTGGTGCCACAAAGATGACATGCATCGGTGGTCATGAATCCATGGTTTCCCAAGAAGCATGTGCCACATTGGATCAACTTCTACAATGTGGAATATGTGCGGTAAGCTGAAAGGACCAACAGGGATGTGTAAACACACCATTCCCAATGACTCACATGGTACAGGAGATACTGAATTAATTATGGTATCATCTAGCATGAGGTTTTCCTTAGTATAACACAATTCAAACAACACATGAATAGGAAGAATGTTGATTGATGATCCTTGATCCATAAGTGCACGCCAAACAAGCTTGTTTCGGTGTTCCACATGAAAAAACAATGGTCGATTGTGGTTGGGCTCAGGGTAACACAAATTATTGTTGGAGAAAGTGATGATTCCAGCTAGTATTGGTAAAGTATCGTCAGCATGTGGCCAAGACAAGTTAGTACGGGATCTTCGTTCCTTATTTACTCGAGTTAAAACATGCAAAGGATGTCCCAAGTACTCTACATATGTGATGTAGTCTTTTATTCCACTTGAGTTCATAAAGAAACTATTTTCTCTATTTTTAATTGCAAATTTTGACAAAGCTTGTTCAACTGTGAACCGAGCAGTGGGTGAGAAGTGTAGCACGTCAAACATGTGCACTAACTCGGGTATCTTCCTTAACTTTTTCACAATTGTCCTTTGATCAGCTTCCTTTTTTGGTGTGGGAAGAGATGAAACCTTTTTTACTTCTTTCGCTGAACTCAAAGGAGCCTCCTCCTTCTTACTTTCATTTCTTTCACGTTGCTTTTGCTTTTCCAACTTCTCTTCCTTGGGGTCCTTGCCCTTGTTTAGTTCATCTTTTTTTTCTTTGTCTTACACCTTCAACAATGACGTCAAATAACTTGTTGTCATAACAATGGTTGTTGGTGCCTTTTGTGTTGTGGGAGCCTTATATTTGATTTCCCCTTTGTTGAGTAATTCTTGAATTTTCTCCATTATGTTCTGACATTTAACTCTCAGATGGCCAACCATTTGATGGTATTGGCAGAAATTATCTTTCTTCTCATCCTCCAACTTTTGGTGGATTTTTCGGTGTCCATGGTGTAATCTTTCCTTGCTTAACCAAAAAATTAAACCACCTTTCGGTATCTCCAACATTGAAGGTATAATCCTCTATATTCCTCCATTTGCACCGTTGTCAGGGCGTGGCTTTTTACCCTTCGTTGTTGCTCCTTTGTTATTTTTCCTGACCTTGCTCGCCGAGTTCAGTTACAGCATTAGTTGATGCCTTAGCATTCTTCAATGAAGCAAAAATCCTTCCATGCTCCTCGTAGATCAACACCCTTTCAAAGATTTATTCAAAAGTATTGCATTGTGCATTACTTAAGAACCAAGCAGCTGGTCTGGCATTCAATGCACAAATCTTTACAAGTTCCTTAATGTCTAGGTCTCTTTCATCTAAGATATTAGGCTTCTAAACCTCTTCACATTGGGGGATAGTAGGGTTGTACCATGGGTATGGGTACGCTGGCTAGTAGTGAGGCGGCTGTGGAAACCATGTTGAATGTGGGAGTGGACTATGTTCAGTCCGACTCGGTTGCATAATGGGATAGTGTTGCGTCCAACTTGGCTCAGACGGTGAAATTATCAAAGGGGATGCTTGTGACATGGATCCCGAGATATGAGAAAACATGTTATCTACTCGAGGGTGTTTGACAAATCCACGTTGGTTGGGGCAGTCGCCAAAGGACTTTCTTGTGGTGCCGTAAGAATGCTTGTTATTGGTTGGTTGGCTGGCTAGTCCAATTCGTCTGGACTTCACCGGTTTGTTGGGTTGGCATCTTCTCTTTTGGATGCACTTCCTATTGCAACGGAGGCTTGCCTATTTAAGGTGAGTGCATCATCAAGTGCCAATTCAAGTTGTCTAATCCGTTCTCGAAATTCTTTGTTCAAGTTTGGGTTTTCATGTTGTAGGGTGGTTGGCTTGTCCACATTTGCAGGGGATTGTACTTGTATTTTAGGTTGATTTGTTGCAAGTGCATTAGAAGGTTCTCTTTCACTAGCGCCTTTTTTTCTTACAAAATTCTTTGTCTTGGGGGCCAACTTTTTGTACACACTATCTTTTCAAATTGCACTGCTACCTCTCGATGGTTCCCATTTGAGTCATCAAAAATATATTCGGATGTAGGTTTGTCCACCCCTACGGATCACATCTTTCGATTCAAGTTTGAGGGTTCGGTGGGACCAAAGCGCCCTTGCCGTGCAAAGGAATAGTGCAATAAAAATAAAATATCACAGGCACAAAATACCACTGTAATGACCCGGTCCAAAGTGCAACGTAATGGGCCTAAGTCATTTCTTTAAACTGGTTAACCTAAGTTAAAGATCTATAGTCCATTCCCACTTATAAACAAGATCTTCTCCCAGTAGGTATTATATGTGAGATTAAGTTGAGGGATCTCACAAACACGCAGGAAATTTTATGTGATTCCTTAGTTTTCAACTTGAATCCCTAAGTCAATCCACGGTGAGATTGGTACTCACAATCTACTAATTTTCAATTCCTTTACAAATTACAAATCTTAGTGGAATTTTTTGCCACTTTAATTTTTTAACTCCATACATAATTTGCTCCTTGAAGAGTCCTCAAATTTGATATGTTTTGTACTTAAATGATGAAATGAACTTCACCGTTGCTTTTGGAATGCAGGAAAACAACAGGATACTAGATTATACACAAATCACAACACTGAGAAGTAATGAGATAAATCCCGATTCGAATATGGGCTGGTACGAAATGACTCTAATCTAGGTTGGTCTAGTCTTTGAGTCAAACTGATCATGGATAGGCAAATGGATGTGGACATTGTCAAGCCAGGCAAGCTAATCGGTTAGTTGGTGGGTAAATGGATACGAAGATCCATTTATTATCCTGACCTCTTCTTCTTTCCTTTTTTCTTCACAATAACACCGCCAACGAGTGGGTCTCTTCTCCGGCGACAACGACGAAATTCCAGCGACTGGTTGACGTCAAATCCAACAGGAGGCCGTGATTGGAATCCGGTAAAAGGACTCTGATAATCAATCAAAAATGGCAAGGCAGGAACATAGCAGCAAGAAGTGCTCCTTGCCGGCAGCAAAAGTGCAAATTTTCCTTCTTCAGACGAGCCGGTGGTTGCTAGCAACAAAGGTGGGAACTTTCCTCCTTTAGGCCAGTTGGTGGTTGCAGGCAGCGACGACCTTCTTCACAGCTGCAGCAAAACAACAAAATCGTCCCCTGTTTTCTATGCTCCATTTTCTGTGATTGCGGTAATTCCTTTCCCCACGGTAGCGATGGTGTGACTCCTTTGCTTGGTGATGGCCAAGCTGTTGCAATGGGATTCCAAGGCAGCAACTATGGGATAAGACGAGAGCTTACTTGATCAATTCCAGATGCTGCAATTTTTGAATCCCCGGCTCCACACGAACGACTTCAAAACCGCTTCAGAGTAACAACAACATATCTCCTTGGCATCTCTTCGGCTAGATTTCCTCAAACAAAAATAAGCAACAAGATGGCGTGTGCAGTATCAAGGTTTCTTCTTTCTTCTCCCAATTGATCTCTGTTTCACCAGAGACATCTCGACTCTAACTAGCTTCATTGCAAGGATAGCATAACTCCAGGAGCATCAATTGGTGGTGAACAGCAGTGGCTCTGTGTAGTGATATCTTCTCTGCTCCTTCCTAATATGGTATGACTCCCAAGGGCAGCGATAAACACCCGTGTCTACGGCAACAACCGCAAATGAAAGCTCCTCCTCTCAGCAATCTTGGCTACAATCACATCAAGGCTCCACTATGTACCGGCCAAGGAACTCTCTAATCTTTTTCATGGTGGGAGTCGAGGAGACGAAGCAAGGTAGAGATGAGACTCTTCTATTTTTATTTGCAAAAGAAAAAACAAAGCAAACCCCTTCTGGTAGATCCATAGCGTAAGTCAAAGATCTTCAAGCATTGGCGGTGACTCTAGCTCTCCGGCATCATGTGATAGCAACAACGCCTTTCCTTGGTGGGCAATAGCAGAACTTCTACTCAGCAAGGCAGGGCTCCCAGAAGGGCTTTTGTAGGTTGTCACACTGGCAAAGCAGGGATCTTCCAAGCTACGAACAATGATGATGCAGTCCTTCCTTTACACCTGGGGAGCAGCTGATATCAATGATGCTTCAAAGGGCTCTAGATGGTTGCAAACTCCCATCTTTCCTCCAAGGTGGAAGCCACGATGTGATGGGCAAGTAGGGCTTTGGCAAGGCTAGACAGAGCTAGAATAGTATGGAAGGGGACAGACGGCAGCTGCACTGGGAAACTTCAAGGCTCTAGTTAGATTTCAGGTAGCATTCTAGTGAAGAGATGATTGACAACTTTCTCCTTCTTTCATAGGAGCGACATCTTCTTCACATGAGAGATGGGGGAGATGAAGCCTCGTTCATTCTTCCTCTTCTTTGCGGCAATAAACATGGCCTTTTTTTCTCAGAAAATTTTCTCCCCTTGCAATTACATCAATTAGACTTAATTTTTTATAGACATTGAGAGCTCTTCTATTCCGTCCTTATCGGCGTGGAATCATGACTGGTTCAATTTTTTCATAAATTTTCTCTGATAGTTTTAAAATAACATAAATCTTTTCTTCTAACTTCTTTTCTTGTTAAATATCCTTCGGCTGATTTAGAACTGCAAAAATCTTTTCCTCAGAATTTCTCAGAACTTATCTACGTGAATTGATAAGTTTAAATCTATGCAAACAATTTTACATGAACATAAATTCACTAATTTGTTTTAAATAGGTCTAATTTATATATTTTTAAATTTTTATATGCTAACTCCAAGACACACCCTTCCATTTTACTGCACACCTAGAATTTTTAACACAATTGATAACCAACAAATATTCTTAATTATACAAAAAAATTTATTTGAAAATATAACCTAAACCTTGAGGCAAAAATAACTTCTATTTAGTCTACACACTTATGATTTATAATAAAAGTTGTATGTATTTATAATTTAGTGGATTATATTATTCAAAATAATAATTATTTTTTAATCTATATAAAACAGTTGCGGATGCCTTTGTGGACACTTGCGGACGCCGCGGCATGGCGCAAGTGTCCATATATTTTATGGACACAATTTTAATGCCTGTATCCACTGCCCGTGTGCACCGTCCGTAATTTATAGATAGACTAAGACAAGGCACGGCCCAGACGTCCTTAATTTTTGGGCACCCCTACATCTATCGTCCGTGGTAAGCAAACGCTTCGGACGGACGACGGACGTGGATATGTCCACCCCCATCGATCAACTGTGTGTCACCCGTCACCGCATTATTTCAGCCCTAACCCCCTCTTTGCCTCCGAGCTGGAGCGGCGGCGAACTCCGGCTGGCTGCTTGGAACTGAGTCTGGTAATCACATACCCCTTTTGTCTAACCCTTGTGCATTCCTCGGCAGATCGGGGCCTCCATGCGGAGTATTTCGGTGGGAAGTGGATTTTTATTTATTTTTATTTTGAGGGGGGAACGACTGCAAAACATTCTTACTTTGTGATTGATATGGGTGCTATGCTTGATTTGTACATGAATGATACTTGGCGCAGAGCTTCTGTATAAGCGATGATCTTTGGCGCAATGCTGCTGTATGAGGATTACGTGCGTCGTGTCGGTTTTAGTTTGTTAGTGATGCAACTTACATATGTATCCATGTCTTTAACTATCTCAACTTGTTTGTGCGTTTGTAACCTTGATTATGCTAGTACTTGAAATTATGAAGTGTCTGCGTTCCCTTATGTTTAGTTCCTACTTAATTTTTGTGCCCAGCAGTTGTCAGATAATTTCCTTTTTTTTCTATAGTTGTGTTAGAATAGAATTCAATGCTTCAAATATTTATTTTTGTGTATTTTATGGTTCTTCTGTTAGCATGCGTGATGGTTAAATATTTTGTGCGTTTATGTTACTTCTGTTGGTGGAGGGTTTTAATTTTGATTGTGCATTTGCTACCTTGATTGCCTTAGTATTTGAAATCATGAAGCATCCACTACCTCCGTGCATTTTGTTTGAACTATTTTTTGTACACCATGGTGGTCATCAGAAGACAGGAATAATTTAATGTTGTTACAGTTTGTTTTGTTCAGAATAATTTAATTTAACTTGTGCTTTTTGAAACTGATGCTCTTTGTCCTTCTGTGGTTCTAGCTGCTGGCTGATTGGTTTCCTGTTTTGCTCTAATTGCTAAATGGTTTGGCATTTTGAAAATGTAAAAGGAAGTGGTGTTTCTTTGATCCTAACGTCTAATTTGGTTTGTTTGTTTTAGAACATTGAACAAGAGTGTGCATCTCGCTATTACTTGCTACCATTTACGTGTGGTCCAAAAATGCTTTCTGTGTTGAGGGAAAGCGAAGGTGTCTTGGTTCCTTCCGGTCCAAGCCCTGGAATGGGGTTGTCTAATTTTACCTATGGGGGTCATCCTGGACAAAACGGAAAACAGCGTACATCAAACTTAGAAGCTCCAATCATGCTTTTGACTGGCCACCAAAGTGCTATATACACTATGAAGTTCAATCCAGCAGGAACAGTCATTGCATCTGGTTCCCACGATAGAGAAATATTCCTGTGGAATGTTCATGGAGAATGCAAAAATTTTATGGTGCTGAAAGGGCACAAGAATGCTGTTTTGGATTTGCTGTGGACACCTGATGGTACCCAGATAGTGTCAGCCAGCCCTGACAAGACCCTAAGAGCATGGGATGTTGAAACAGGCAAGCAAATAAAAAAAATGACAGAACACTCGTCATTTGTAAACTCTTGTTGCCATTCTCGAAGAGGTCCACCTCTTGTTGTTAGTGGATCTGATGATGGTACTGCAAAGCTCTGGGACCTTCGTCTGCGAGGTGCAATACAAACATTCCCCGACAAGTATCAAGTTACGGTTGTAAGCTTTTCAGATGCTTCAGATAAAATCTTTACTGGAGGGATAGACAATGATGTGAAGGTGTGGGATTTGAGGCGGAAGGAGGTCATAATGACTCTTCAGGGTCACACAGACATGATAACCGGGATGCAGTTAAGTCCTGATGGTTCTTATCTCTTGACCAACTCTATGGATTGCTCTCTGAGAATTTGGGATATGCGTCCATATGCTCCCCAAAATCGATGTGTCAAGATATTAGCTGGGCATCAGCATAATTTTGAGAAGAACTTGTTGAAATGTGCTTGGTCTCCTGACGGAAGCAAAGTTACCGCTGGAAGTGCTGACCGAATGGTTTATATATGGGATACAACCTCAAGGCGCATATTATACAAGCTTCCTGGTCATACAGGTTCTGTCAACGAGAGTGCTTTCCATCCCACTGAACCTATAATTGGCTCTTGCAGTAGTGACAAACAAATTTATCTAGGAGAAATTTGAAGGTAATTGTTGCAGATGTACTTAGTTAAACGTATTGAGAAAGTTGGCCGATCTTGGTAGATGGGAGATGTGGCGTGATGAAGTGGGCTTGTACCATGCAACTCTCAGATTAGATTTTTCTGGCAAAGATCAATGTGTATCTGGCATTTATGTTCATCTACCACTGCAATGATTGAGAAGTTGTCAATGTTGATCAAAGACTTAGGCAAGTTGATTTTATTTGTTCTCCTTGTCTTGATGGAATTTCACGATGTTGCAATACTGGCGAGCTTTTTTTAAGAGAGAAACAATTAATAGGTCCAGTAATACTTATGCATGCATGTAAAATAAACCGCCCTGATCATGTTAGGCCAATTCTATCATAATCGGTTGTTTGAGGATTGAAGGTTATGAAGTACGAGGTAAATTTTTAGCTGCATTCCTTATTTACGCGAGAATTGATCATAATTGTAAGAATAATTGATATTATTTTTTGAAATTCAATATTGTTACTCAAGTACACCATTTTCATGTTTGGAAAAAAAAAGGCCCTCCTCTTTCGTTGAAGTGTGGTAATATTAACGAAACAAAAACCAACCTTTTTTGTTAGCATTAATCTCAATAACCAATGCTAAATAGAGTCCTTCCATTCAATGTTAGATTGAATTCTATTTCAATAGTCACCCCGGAGGACAAAATTTAGAGTGTCCCATTTTACGGCATTGGTACTTGGTAGGACGCAATTCTATGTTACACTAACTCGTTTTCGGTTAAAACTTGTTTTCATGGGATTTGCTTCCACATGAACAAGGTTATTAATAGAGAAAAAAATAAGTAATAAAGGAGATGTACTAATTAACAGTCAACGGACAGCGAGGAAACCTGACAACATTTCCCGAAATATAACTTGTTGACAAGCTAATTTTGTCAAAAGTACGAAACAGCGTTACATATATAATGTATTCAATCAACCATGAATTACTCCATGGGTTTACATCCAACATCCATCGACCCAAGAACTTAAAAAACAGTGCACCCAAGAAGATGTTATGTTTAAGACAAAATCTATGGCACAAAGTCATCTTCCTGCTCTTCCTCGGGGTCATAGTTCTCATATGCATTGGGCCCAGAGGGCACCTTCCTCTCCTCCTTGATGTCGTAGAAGTATCTGCCATTGTCAAGGTACCTAGTGTCACTCATCCCATATTGCTCCTTCCATCCTTTCCCTGGCAAACCTTTGGCAGACCCCTGCCGATCCTTGTGCCCCCTTGGTGAGAGCCTGTCCGTGGTATCCACCGTCTCATCCTCTCCGGTGGGGAACTTCTCGGATGTGAATTCGTCGACGTTGTTATCGAACTCTTTGGTCGGGTAACCTGGATTAGTATAATAGCCATTGTTGGTCTCTTCTTGGTTGGTGGTATTGACGTCCAATTCAGGGGGTTGGGTCTCTTTGGGAGTGGTGTTGTAGACCTCCTTATTGAAGAACTGGCTGTCTCTTGCTTGAGCTTGGAGGTGGGAGATGGAGGAGATAAGGAAGAGAAGGGCGATGAGCTTGAGAGAGGTAGCCATGGGTATTATTTAGGAGGGAGCTGTGATAATGAGGGAGGAAAAGGTCATGGCTCTTCTTATATGTAGGAGGTGGTTGTGTGGGTTGCTCTTTTGTTGGTGAGAATGGCCGAAAGAGAAGCAAAGAAAAAACAAGCTTGTAGGACAATGCTTCTCAATTTGCTCCCAAATCTCTCTTTTTGATACTCATGAAAAGCATTGATCTATGAACAAATACCGACAAACAAATAATGCCCAAAATATTATTATAATGTGAAGAATGAAGAAATTTGAGAAATTGGTTTTGATTTGGGAGCTTCTCACCGAGGCACCAGCATTCAAGGTGAGTTGCTAGTACATACTACATAGCAGTAAAAACATGACAATTTCAGTAACTTGGTGAGTTGTTGGTTTGCTAAACTTACAGCCTGTGATGACGGCTTCAATGGTGGGGTGTAGGGTCTGCATTCTGCCTCTGAACTGTGAGTGCTAAATGATGAATTAGGTCAAAAGGATTTTTTTAACAAAAATTATTAATGAAGCCCCGCTCCCCTTCCTTTTAATAAACTGTACGTCATAGGAAATAATCTTAATGTAACGAGGAAACTAAGCTAACTTTAGCTAACTATGCATGTCGTATACATGAGCCAATTACTATATGTTGTTGCAAAACCTTTGTCTCATGCACTAAATTTTGCCGACAAGACAAAAATTTTGAAAAATCATGAATTCCGATCAATCGATATAAAGCTTCCCTTCAATTGCATGCATCCATGTAGTTCATGACCAAGGCTAAAAAATGCATAAACTATGAACTCTTTCAATTTTATACAATGCCTCGAAAACGAGAATTGTTGAAACTAAAATGTTTACAAGTATTTCCCCGGATTTTTCTGGGTAGTATTGCAATGTGGTCTGGAGTATATATATTGTTAAATAAAGAGCTCTTGTGATACGTTTTCGAGCAGAAAAAAAGTCATGAGTACTAGTGTATATATATTAATTTGGATTTACTTGCTCGGGAACAAATTTATTAGGATTTAGTTTTTTTCCTTTTGCCTTTATAGATTCGAATATTTTTCAGAGAAAAAGGGTCAACCAATTCTATCTACTTTGGTGTACTCGGATAGTTTTGATATTGCCTTCTTAGCGTGATCATCGGCGAGGTGTTGGCACAAGTTGCCACTACACCAACTTTCTTAAAGATGTCTTTTGGAGACATCATCGATACGAACAATGCATTATACGAACAATGTATTACTTGAACTCATATTCTTATTCTAAAATTAGCACAAAACTCGGCTTTAAAACAATAGCTAGATGAACTATGAAGATAGGTTGACATGGGGGGTTTCTTTCAAAGCTCGTGCCCAACTCTTAGTTTTGAAATTTCTCTTTAACAAAAATTTTTTGAGTCAACTCTACTCTTTGTTGTCAAACTCCATGAATAACTCCATATTAACTGATTCTACATTTACTTTCGGAATAAAATCATAAAATGTATCAAAACATATTTTCTTTCTTTTAGATTAGCTAAATTAATATGTTTAAGTAATATAAATTACATATTTATCAATTTCAAGTGTCAAAAGGGCAATATATACTAATTTCATACAACTATTTGTTAACATAATTAAAATTTTAATATAAATGACTCCTACAGCCGACTTCGAGTCAATTTCACTTTATGACATGCTGAGTTGAGTTCGAGTTTCTAATTTTTTAGTTATAGCTTAATTTCTTTAATCTATATAAAATGTTTAACTTAGTTAAAATTGTTACCTAATATCTTATTACTTATTTATGTTAATAGCTTACATGCTATTGAGGTCCTATATATTTTTAAAACACCATTTTTCTCATTCATTTAAAATCTTGAAGATAAGTGGCGAATTTAAATTTAGCTAAGTAATCAAAGAGCTCAATTCATTGTGTAGGTTGAATGTATTTTATGTTATGAGGGAAATGATCATAGTTTCTCGTAGCTAGTCTTTGTGTAGATGTAAATTCATACATTTTACTCTCAATAAACAAGAAAGGGTAAAAATTTTCGCATTGGAAATCACTTTGGGTAAAAATTTTTGCATTGGAAATCACTTAATAATAGAGTAAATCTTGATTATTTTTTATATCAACTTATTGAATGTGGACTACTTTTCCATTGGAAATATACAATTTTTTTAAAGATTGACCACTTACAATTGTCCTAAATTTTATTAATTAATTTGAGTGTCAACACGTCCACAGATTAGAATGATATTTGTAACACAAAGGAGCCATGTACTCATCCATTTATTTTTGAATTATCTAAAAAAGAATATTTTGAATCGTGTAAAATAGAGTGTATGAGTAGAATATGTTAGTTTTGGGGATGACCATCTTGGGAAAAAAAAGATAAAAAACTAATTGCCCAATATATAAAAAGCTGTTCCGAGTTTACATGATGATCAATTTTGCCCTCTATGTATAATTGATCAAGTCTGTAACATCACAATGTTGTAGACAAGAGAGATTAGGAGGAAAAACATCTACGTTACTATGAGCATCTAGCTATGTAGCAAGGAAGTGTCGTCCAATTAGGAGATGATATGACGCTATACGGCGATGGAAGCATATTAGATATTGTATCAAGCACAAGAGGGTGGTACGTTGAAAAATCCTTGTCTTTGAAGTTCCACCAAAACGCTCTCTGTTGATGGGGTTCAAACCCAGAGGCAATCGCAGCCATGTCTTTGCTAAAACATCTTCAACAGCTGCGTCTATGCTCTCCTTTGACTGCACCCATTTTAAACATGAAAGATAATTTCTCCTGATGCAGTCTAACCGTGAACAATTTCTAACCTAGGTAAAAACCGATAATATAAAAACTGTTAAATTACCGGATGAAAGTCGATCAGGAGCCGGAAATCAGATTGGTTACTTGGGATGGGAAGATTGGGGCCTTGTCTATACATTTCGTGAGGAATGCCTGGAGGTGCGGAAAACCACTGCATTCATCAAGAACAACTTCAAGGTTCCATGGATGACAAGATTGTTGCACTAATATAACAATTGAAATTCCTTGACAACTGATCAAGCAGCTAAGAAGGATAACATACAGTTGGAGGGGATGGCTGCATGGGATGGCAAGGAGTTCCTTTTGTTAGATGGTTTTCAGCCTTCAATTCATCTAAACGTAAGCGAGTAGAGAGAGAATTTTTTCTATACACAAGAGCCACAAATTATTATATTGGATACTTACATTCACTTAATAGAAACACATTCAATCGCATCTTGCCATAACATACTCTTCATAATAATATATTGCTAACTATGCAAATTATTAAAAATGGAGTGCACTTAAAAAATTTCTGCTTAGTGATGAAAAAGAAAGGAAAAGTAAGAGTGGGTGAAGAATAAGAAGATTATAAGTAAGGCTGCTAAACGAGCGAGTAAACTGAGTTTAGTTTGTACTCGAATAGTTCAAAGCTCGTTTAAAATCGACTCGAGATCGAACGAGTTTTGAATATATATGCTCCAAATTGGCTCAACATTTTTTATATTGTTCGAGTTCGAATTCACTTAAACTGTTTAATTTTGACAAATTCGAAACTAGTTCGTTCGAGAGTTTAAAACCGGCTCGATTATAAAGCCCAAAATAACTTACAATTTAGGTCGCTCAATTAGTAGAAACCGGTTTGATTATAAAGTTAAAATAACTCATTGGCTCGCTCAATTAGCAGATGGAAGGCATATCAAATAAAAAATGTAGTCAGTAAGATTGAACATGCAACCTTTAAGTCTTCAAGTGATGTTATATATATTATTATATTATACTATCAAGTCAAGTTTGAGTCGAACAATGAGTCGATTTCGAATTATAATTAAGTCGAACACTACCTTGCTCAAACTCAACTTATAAGATTCAAGTTTGAGTTGAGTTCGAGTTCATGCATTTAAATGCGAGTTTTGAATCGAGTCGAGCCGAACCGAACCGAACGTTAAATGCTTACGAGTTAGCAACCTTAATTATGAGTATTATATGATGATGAGGAAACCAATAAGGGCGGGGTAGGGCCTGAATATGGGGAATGTGCCAGCATCCAAGCTGGCGGAGGGGAAGGCAACGATGGACGGACGAGATGCTTGTGCCACACGTGTGCCGTGGCCTGATCAACGGCCCTATGTGGATGCCCCCACGCATGCAAGGTCGCTGAATCAAACTAGCCGGAGGGGGAAAGTAATGGTGGGAGCCATCCACGGAGCTGCCATCTCCCTCTTTTCGGTAACTGCTTCTTTCCAGCCCCCATTGTAAAGCTGCTGCCTCCTTTCGCTCCACTTCGCAGCCACCGCCTCTGCCTTCCTCGCTAGCAAATGCTTCCGGCCAGACTGTATTTCTGTAATGGAAGGAATTAAAATATAAAACAGTTAATGTTTATGATCTTTTTATCATCATCTCTATTTAAATATAGAAAAAATTAGTATCAACAATTCCGCATAATCTTATCAGCAAAATTTAATGCGAATCATTAAATTACAAGAATGGTTAGACGGCGAGACTAAGAATTTATCCAAATTACAAAAAAAATAGTCATATAATGAGAGAATTGCTTGTAGGTGACTAGCAATGTTATGGCCAGTGAGGCTCTAGCATTCTCGAGGGGACGGCCTAACCCACCCCTAGTAGCTCCACTGCTTTAAGGAACCGTCAGTCAAGCTCCGGTGTCCAATCCACCTGCAACCCAAACATCACACATACAAACAACTCTCTTCATTAAAGAGCACCTTGTGTTTCATTAAAGAGCAAGTTCAGTTAAATCTAAAAGTTTACCTTGTCCTTTCTCTTTCCCAGTGGCACCTTGGCTGGAGAAGCATTGCTGGAGCTCGCCGGCTTCCGACCACTTTCACCTTCTGTACTTGCAACGACGACCACGAACTCATCCCGGTTCAAGTTGTCTTCAACCTTCTCTTTCCTCTCCTCTTCCTTTCAAGAGTCTCCAATATCAGAAGTACAAGGTGAAGCACTCAACTGGTTTGAGTACTCCTCTAAATGAGAAGAGAGCTCCTCCAGCCTCTCCGGATCCAACTCCAGCTCCGGCGGCTCCCCATCTTGTATTCCGGCGAACAACTCATCGAAGTTGATACCCTCAAACATGCTTCCAATTGCAAAATCGTCAACCCCCAATCGAGAAGCAGTTCCCTCCATCTTCTACCTTCTCTTTTTCACTACTAATTTGGATGCTACTCACAGATTCAACCGAAAGCATTACAATCTCTGCTACAACTACGTACCCAAGCGCAATAAAAACAAAATACAATTGTTCACATGTACTAGCTACCGAGTGGGTATTATTTGGTGCAAATTATTAGACTAAAATATCCAGATCCTTGCTAGGAAGAGAGGAAGAAATGAAGTGGGAAGAAAGATTGCAGAGATTTGAAAGTGGGTTCTGTCGAGATTTGGACTTGTAATTCAGAGTTTCGAGTATTTGGCTCCCAACCACTAGATTTCCGTGATTGTTTAACGGAGAGAGGTTTCTTTCACTTTCTTTTATTTGTTTGAGCTTGGCTTGTGGACGCGCGCTTTCACATTTAGAATATTTGGAAAGTTGCCCGTGAGTTGTGGGAGCATATTATAATATATTGTTTATTACAGGAAGTTGTGGCCAAGTAGGGATGAGAATTCCTACTAATTCTTAACTTTATGTTTTTCCATACATAAATAAATGTAAAGAAAAGAGATGTCTCATACTAATCCAGGTTGTATCTTTATATATTATAATATGACAAATGAATGTAGAGTTAGAACGAAAATAAAATATCAAATAGTGTCTTTATATACCCATGGTTTTACAAGCAAAACATGCTAATTGATCCCAGATGGGTTGTAAGTCAATTGCTTTGTGAGAATAATGATATTAAGCGACAACTAGTGATTCTATATACATTGCAACCAAATGGCGTTGCTGAAAGATGAAATCGAACTTTATTAGAAATGGTGCGCTCTAAATATGTTTTAGGGTGATGCTATATTATTTGTTGCATATATCCTTAATAGAGTCCCCTCTAAATCTATTACTTCAACTTCCTACAAGTTATGGACCGGTGAGAAACCTAACTTGGGACATCTTTGTCCTTAGGGGTCAGTCGGTTGTGCTCATATTGCATCTCAATTGAGAGAAAAGTTGAACAGAAAAGCCAATAGATGTGCATTTATTCGCTATTCAGAAATATAAGGTTATGTCTTGTTATTTGTAGAATAACTGAAGTGGAATCACGTGATGTTATTTTCTTGAAAATGACTTTTTGGACAGCAAAAAGGTTCAAAAATCACTTGAGTTCTATGAGGTAGTTGAACCTAATGATAACTTGAATATTCCAACTACTACTAATACTCCTGATGATAGTGCGAGCAATCCTACAATTATCGAAGAGTGGAAGTTCAATTCGTAGAGAAATTTCTCAGTTATCTAATGAACCTAGAAGAAGTGAAAGAGGTTTATTACCTTGAAGATACTTCCCCATCAAGGAAGAATTTTTTCACTTTTTTCCTCCATTGATGAAGATTATAGCGAACCTCGATCGTACCAAGAGGCGTTACAATCATGACAAATGGATGGATACTATGGAAGAAGAAATCGGTTCCATAATGAAGAACCAAGTTTGAGAACTTGTTAATCTTCCACCTGGTAGCAAAGCTATTAGTAACAAATGGATTTTAAAAATAAAAATAAAATCTGATGGAACTGTCGATCGATATAAGGCATGATTAGTGGCGAAAGGTTTTACCTAAAAAGTAGTGTTAGACTATGAAGATACATTCTCACGCGTAGTCAGATTTGCACTTATTCGCCCCATTCTAGTGATTGTTGCTCAAATAGATCTATAACTTTTTCAAATAGATGTCAAGATGGCATTCCTAAATGGAGAACTAGAAGAGGGGAGACTTGTGCGGTTCAACCCTAAGGTTTTAAGGTTGATGGACGAGGGCACAATGTCTACAAGCTCAAAAAGTCTATACATGACCTGAAACTATCATTCAGACTATGGTACTTAAAATTTCATAACGTTGTTATTGATTTTGGCTTTGAAATGCTTGAACAAGACTGTTGTGTTTATGAAAAACACTCCAAAAAAGTTTTTTAATCCTAACATTATATGTTGATGATATTTTAATGACTGAAAATGACAAAGAAATGATTGTCACATTTAAGTGTTGGTTGTCTTCAAATTTGAAATGAAAGACATGGACGAAATTGGAATATAGCCAATTTTCCATGTATGCTAATCTTCATAAATATATTCATACAAGATATTGTATTACATAAGACTACCGAAGAAACTTTTTGGACAAATTGAAATTGAAGTTATGTAAAAAATTTGGTTTTCTTGTGTGGTTTACCTTTGGATAAGTTTTTTACAGAAACATGTGAATAAGTGATTGTTGTCTATGAAGGAAAGAAGTATCTTTCATGTGGAAATTGCTTGACTTTAAAATTCAATTAGTCAGTGTTCAAAAGATCCACCTTACTTTGATATGACATGATTCAAATTATGTGCACGAACACCTTACTCAAGTTTATTGTAACTCACAATTGCTCATATGCAAGATGCATTAGATGAGTATCATTATTTTAAAGTCTCTTATATTTTTGGTAATACACAATAATGCATTCTTTCATTACCATCATGGATCTCACATAGCGCAGAATCATCTAAGAAACATTGTCTTCCAATTGTTGACACTTGGCTTATGACCTTACTAATACTTACCTTGAGCACAATGTGTAGTGGCATGTTACCGTATGACTGCAGTGATATCCCAATCTCAAAAGCCAAGACCAATACATATGTGAAAATGTTCTACTCCTTGTGGTGGCTGATATTCTTTAGTAAATTTTCATTCAACAATCTCAAAAAGTGAACAATATAGATACTCATTCATTGGAAATGTATGAGATTAAATTTGGCTCCTTGTGAAGTGTATTTTCTCAATAAAAGTGAACGCTTTGAGATTTTAAATGAGATCATAGAAATGAATATACCTTTGAACCATTTTCATCATAGGATCAAAACCATTCTTAACATATCATTCACTATTGAATACACAATGTGGCTACAAAATACACAATCAAGGTTGGTGTAATAACTCAATCCAAAGTGCAATATAGTAGGCCTGAGTCATCCTTTCAAAAGTCGTTAAACCAAGTTGAAGATTTTTAGTCCATGCTCACTTATAAACAGAATCTTACCCTAGTAGGTATTAGATATGAAACTAAGTTGAGGGATCCCTGATAGTGTATTTTGTAGCCCACTACTAGCTCGTGACTGGTAGCTTAGTCAGCGTCCCTAGTCTAGCCCATCACCTAACACAAAACCAGATTGTTGTAACGTCATTTGTAATATCCCAGTTCAAAGTACAAATTAATGAACCTAAGTCATCTCTTTAAAGTAGTTAACCAAGTTGAAGATCTTTAGTCTATTCTCATTTTCCAATAGGTATTAAATGTGGGACTAAGTTGAAGGATTTCACAATTAGTATAATAAAATTTAAAAAATGTAAATAAAATTTAAAGAGATCTTCAATTGAGGTCAAAGGATGTTGAATTGGAATAACCAATGAGACCTATGGTAAATTTATGAACCATTGTGATTACAATGAACACTTGGATAAAATGAAGCATTGAGGACTTATAAAACTTTGGAATTATATGAAGCATTAGATATGGCTGAATGTCGAGTGCACTTGTATGATCTTTTCCTTTCATTATTTCTCTCTCCTTGAGACGGATCTATAGATAGTTTGAAGGTGTGCAATGTTTGATGCGATATATGGATGCCAAGAGAGAGCATTAGGTAGGGTACAATCACATTAGCACTAATGCACCGGATCTCATTAGAATTTAAAAGTTAAGTGTGCTTGGGTGAAAGTATTACTAGGATCTAAAGCATATTAAAATGATATTAGGTTATACCTTAAAGAAGAGGTAAAGATGTTGAAATAAATGACAACTATTTGATAGTGAGAGTTTTTGTTGAAAATTAAAGTTTCTCAAAATATAGATAAGAAGTCATCTTGAAATAGTTTCGCATCTGGTTATTTGACCACTACCCTAAAATATGCAAGAAGAACACTTGCAAGAAATATATTATGTAAAACTTGGTTGTTGGTCTATTATTTTTATGATCTATCTAGCTTTGGTTTGACTTGGTTAGTGTGTAACCGATCCGATTTGATAGGGTTGGTGCTACGGGCTCCTTGTGTATTATTGTGGATTTGGGCATTGGGCACGTCCACCATTACGTATTATCTAGGTGGCCTCAATTGTTAAGTCGTGGCTTTGTTGTTATTTCGGGTGTTTAGTTAGCCTTGGGTCATGTGTTGCATTAGAATGGCATTGGATGCATCCTCGGCACACCCTAGAGTTCTAGTCTTATCCTAGAAGCCGGCCCGCCTCATTTTCCTTCTTATCTCTTCCCTTTCCTCCTTCCCTTTCCTTCCCTTTTCTTTCTACTACACAGTTTTCCTTGCCACAAGTGTTGGGTGCAAGGGCTCCCTCTCAATGCCTTTGTGCCGGCACACAAAGTGCTATTGTGCAAAATTGCGAGATTGTTTAGGGTTTTTTTTATATAAACTCTAGTTGCCCCCCTCTTTTCTCCTTCTCTTACCCTTTCCCCTTTCTCTCCTCTCCCTTGGCCACCACCCAACTCCCCTCTTAGCCCTTTTCCCTCTCTTTTCCCCTCATATCTTTCCCCATTTCTTTCCATTTTCCTCCCATTTCTTCCCCCATCTCTTCCCCTTCTTCAGGGTACACTTTTTCTTCTTTTTTTCTTTATTATTTTGCATGTTTGGCATTTGTTCATGGAGATCCTTGTTAGTTCATGTAAATTATCTCATTTTGATCATTTTAGTATATTATTCAATATGTTTTGCACATTAGATCATTGTAAAAAATTGATTTTTATATAAAGTTTGTACCTTTATTGATATTTGGGTTGTGTCTTGTGCATTTTTTGTTTGAGTACGGTAAAATGCTACCTAAATTACTTAATCAAGGTTTTAACAATAAAAAGATTTAAACTTTATCAATTTGGGTCTCGTTCGAGTTGCCTCGTATCATTCACTAAAATTAATTAATTAAATAATAAATATGATAATAATAATTTTCGTGTGTATTTAATTTTAAAACGAACCCACTATGTGATCTTAATTAATTTCACAATGAAATTAATTAATTTAAAAAATTATAAAATATTTAATTAATCAAAATCATTATTTGTATAGTTGGGTTGGGTGATAACGATATCTCAATTCGCTCTATCGGAGCCTACCGAATTAGTCTGATTAGACATCTTTTATGATTCATATCTCAATTCTCCTCAACGATCAAACCATTCGGTTACTAACTAATATATTAATCAGATCAGATTATTTTCATAATAATTCAGCTATTATGCTATTGTATAGTATGTTACTATATTTCAAGCTTAGGTGTCCATATCCCCGCACACACTGACATCTTATGACATCTCAATTGTATGGGTTTAAACCTAGTTAATGTTCCTAATATACTGATATCACACTTATATTTTTAGCACATGGTTTATTAACTTGTTCCACTTGTTTTACAATATCAAAATTCACGTATGAGTGCAGTTATCAAATCAGATCAGTTGTGCGTTTATTCAATTTCTTGTTGCACATCATGTATCCTTACTACTTCTAGAACTGGACATGCATTGCACACATTCATCATACAAGATCGTGTAGTTATCCGCATCACTAGGCCTCTTGAAGTTAGGCTTGTCACATTAGGACAAGGAGCTCTTCTCAGATCTATTAGAACTCTCTTCTGCTTGGCTCATGAGATTCGATTTACATCATAGAATGTAGTTAGTTGTGTTTTATTGGATCCCACTACCTAAGAATCATTTAACTGATCTTGTCAATTAGTAAAACCTCAAGGATGAGATCTCTTGATGAGATTTTGAAAGTCATAAGATCTAATTTAAAGTTGCACTTTAGCGCTATTTGAAATGTTCATCCCCAAACCTTACACATGTATTATATTTTTGGATATTAACTTGCATGCGAGATGGATGGGATGTGTGACGTCACTGAGAGGGCCGGTTGGTTCCCATTTATGGTACTTAGTGACGGTTTTATGTGTATAATATCAGCTTATTACCTGCTAGAAATATATATTTCAGCATATATACCTCCAGTATATCTGGATTGTGTAGTGTTATGGGGATTATCAACTAGGCCATATTGTTCATATTACATGCATTTTCCTGTGAGGTACTATATGATCCATGTGTATAGTTATTAGTGATTTTGATCATGATTAGGCCCTCCCTATTGGCTACTTGCTTACAATCAATGTGTTGTACAAAAGTTGTTGGTATACTTCAATTCTTTGTGGATAATTATTTTATCTATCTGCTAGCATAGAGATTTTTCCCGATTAGTCATTTGGGACTTAATAACACTCGTTGCTAACATGTTTTTTTATATTATACAGGTGAACATGTTTGGCGTTGGCCACTGTAATTGGGCAGCCCTGTGGATGTTGGGTTGGCTTTTGTGTTGTGGTTTTTTGTGTTGTGTTTTGTCCCTTGGAGACTTCTATTATTTTTGGATATGTATGACATGTTTATGTTGATGTCTTGAGACTATGGAACATGAGATGATATTGTAGTTATGTGGCATTGAGACTTGTGTTGTGACTCATGTCAGTTTGTGTCTCGGGATTTGATACCATGACAGTTTGCTAGCTTTTATTTCCCTAACTGTATTTCCTCTGTTTTACAGTTGAACTACTCTGAGGTACGCAAGTCTAACTTATTTTATGTAGGTTTCTCCAAGCCATGGAGTCCTCGATCTAATGGCAAAATAATCTAGGTATATGAAACCATGCTACTTGCGTAGGAACATGTAACAAAGAAGGAACATGAGTTGGAGCAGCTCATGTGATTTGTAATTGCAGGAGAATGGCCCATGAGAAGACCAGGCAAGCCAACAACCTGATGAATGTGAAATCTGTGTTAAATATATTGTGAATGATCTAGAAATGTGGTGTAATGCCATGGAAATTCTTTTGTGAATGTCAAGTGATATTGTGAAATGTTATGAAATTATTATGTGATTGAATGATAATTAAGCTGGTTGTATGAATTTTTCCATTGTTTTATTTATAAGGGAGCTCTACCGATTTTCTCCGGAAACTTATCACCTTTGTAAATTCAACTCATATAAGATGTCTTATTTGTATGAGTCATGCCCTAGGTGCCTTATATGCATTTGGTGTTGTAAAACCCACGATTCGAATCAGGGTTTTATATTCAGAACCGGTCGGTTCAACCGTTATTTTCGAGTCAAGTCAGTTTCAGAACATATGTACTGAGCCAACGCCAATCGCGTGTATGAACTATAAGGGTCATGCTTACCCAAGTATATGATGATAACGTCATAAACACAACAGAATAGAATGAGTTATCAGATATATGAGAGTATGCCAGTTACTTTTTTATTTTTATATATAGTGAATCGTAGATATAGTTTTAAGCCAGTTACCACATTAGAACGCGTTACTGGTAGTTTGGGTGGGTTCTTAGTTATAAAGTATATCATTATGATATTTTGGTGTTTGATTGATTTTATGGGATTTTTCCCGATTTTTTTAGGATTTCATACGACTTAGTTATTATTCTTAACTCGAGCTGGACACGAATCAAATAATATTTACAAATTTGCCACCTAGCCATTTCTTCTCCTCCCCCGACACTTTCCCCTTCCAAACCCTAGCCGCCCCCCACTATTTGGTGCCGCCACCGCTGGCACCGTCGTCGCCTTGCCACCGGGCGTCACTACCTAGCCCCGCCATGGCGTCGCCGTGCCACCCCAACCAAGCCTGGCCACCATCTGGCCACTGCGACACGAGGAAGCCGTGCCTTTGCGCCGTGCTTCCGTCGCTAATCGCGCCGCCGGCGACGGTTGCCGCTGCGATCCAGCTGTACCCTCGACCACCCAGCGACCTTCCCTGACCGGAGTGGAGGCCATCGCCGCCCAAGCCGGCCGGATCTAGCTACCCATCATTGTCGGCCCGATTTTAGCCATTTTCCAGCGAGCCGCCGCCTCTGCCGACCATGTCGATGCCTTAGACGTGTTGGCCTCGCCAAACCGGTTCCAATGGTACCCAATACCATTCCTATCCAGCCAGTAGACGACGTCGGTGACTGCTACCGGAAAACAGCCGGAAGTTGCCGGAAAACCACTGAAACCTGTCGAAAAACCGTCGGAATCCGTCGAAAAATTGGATTCGCTGGAATTCGCCGGATCTTCCGCAGAGCTCATCCAGTCGATCCCGATCGAACTTCGGACATCGACGAGCGCTAGATTTAAGCTCCGAGATGTGCGGCAGAAACCCTAGTCATTGCCGATTGCCATTGATGTGAGGTATGATTACCTCCAAGTTAATGATTTAAAATTAATGATTGTAAGCACAACAAATTAGGAATTATTAATTGTCAGGATAAATGTATGACTATGAATGAAATGATGATTGCATGATACAATTAATTCAGAATGAAGGTTAAGTGATCTAATGAGGTAGATTGAGTCTCAGCATGATAAGTGATCACGACATAACTTAAAAAAACACAATAAAATTTGTATGAATAGGATGACTTAGAATTATTTACATTTATGATTATTTAACTTTTGCTAGATGTTGATGATTGAATTGTGTGTGATGTGCGTTTGATGCATCATTTTGTTAGTGGGCATTAGTATTTAGTTTTGATGTATAGGTATGAAGTAGGAGCTCACCGCCTAGGCACGATGACACGCTTGGAGCTTCTACCAGGTCCATTTAGGAATCACCTCTGATTTTACTCTCTTCTATTGTATGTTGGATTTAATGCCTGTAGGACGGGTTAAGTGGAGTTTAGCAGATCCCACTTAACTCGGGCCATCTAGCCAAACAGATTTACGGATTAATAACCCCTTAAGGATGAGATCCCTCGATGATGATTTTGAAAACAAGATCCACCACAAGGTGCCTTCGGGCCTATTATATAAATCCCTACCCAGCCCTATATATATATATATATATATATATATATAAAATTGAAGTTTTCGCGTTTTTAGTGAGACGTGAGATAGAGAAACCGACTGAACATACCATAAGCGGATGTCGTGACAGTCAAAGCGGGCTCTAGATTAGTGCCATCGGACTATTCCATTTTCAAGGGATCCTGACAACTCTGCATTTGAGTTCCTCACACCCAGAGAACGTGGAGGTTTACGGGTACTGTTAAGTATAGCGCATGTCCGGACTTGTGGTTCAAAGGGTACTAAAGGTGACTGCATGAGAGTACTCGGCCTTCCTCCTCAAGGCCAGGAGAAATATGGAGGTAAGGAGAGGGTTTAGGATTTGAGAACAGAAAATGAAGTAAGAAAATGCCGAGAGTGGCATCAGCAGCAGCAGATCAGTAAGTTCAGGATGTTATCGGGTTTGCAGCTCAGTGGCTCCTCATTAGTGCCCTTCAAAGTGTTCATGTGGAGCATATGATAGTTTCTTTCATATGAGAGTTTGCTCTCATAGCCAGCTTGTTATAGTTATTTTATTTTTTAGACTAGTAACACTTGTTACTGACGTGTTTTTATACTATATGTAGGTAATAATCACGAGTTGGAGGAGCCAACTTGGACGGATGAACAATGATGTGGTTTACACACATGTCAGTCAATAAAGTAATTAATGTTTTTGTTATGATGTTATTATATTGAGAATGACGTGACATGCTGAGACATGATATGATGTGATTAAATGCTTTAGATATGATGATAGAATGTAATTAAGTGCTAAGAGATGATGAGATGATGTGAACACGAATAGATTGCACAATGGAAGCATGGTGGGTTGAGACTTAAGTTCAAAATGAGTTACAACATGTTAGATTTTGTATTTTGTATGAATGAAATTGTTTGATATATGGTTATATATATATATATATATATATATATATATATATATATATATGATATGATGGGGTGGCCCCTAATTGCATTTTTAGGGGAAACTCTATTCGTTATATTTCAAAAATTTTATTAATTTTTATCGGGATTGTCTTGGTGTGTACTTTGATTTGCATGTCATTCATGTAGTACCATGTTAGGAGTGGTGTATTCATCCATGCATTGAGAGTTGTATCTTCATCTTAAGACGCCTAGATTGGATCCGCATGAGTTAGGTTTTGGTTAGCCGACCTAACCGGGGCCTGTAACATGCTGGTTCGGTTCACGAGCGTGAACCGGATTTGGGGTGTTACAGAATTGGTATCAGAGCCACTCTCGGTTGATTAAGATGTAAGATACTTTTATAGGTGATATGTGTGCAAAGACTGCTCGAAGTCCAGCTGGCAGGTATGTTTCTGTTTGATTTTCTTTACATGCAGATCTTTCTTCATAAGTTAGTTGCGATAACAGTGTATTCAACACTTGATCAGAAGTATGTGCAATTGGCCTTAGTTGAGCTCGTTGGTCATTTATATGGATTTTTATCATGATATTAGACTTTTTGTCAGTTAAATGTGAGCAGGGAATATTGTAGTGCTAGCAAAGGTAGAATGGGTACAAGATCTCATCTTATACCAGATTCGGATGTCAGTAGATGTGAGCAGGAATCTGACAAGATTGTCATGAGAGACCCACTGGTTCTGTCCATCGCATAAGTGAATTGGATGATTGACCAGGTGTTTGAGTCTTGCATGTCACCACATTCGTCTTGTTTCCATGGGACATGGTGTACATGATGAGAATGAGTTAATAAGAAAAGGGGTAACAGTAAGAAGCTTGAAGTATAGAGATACTAGCAAGTTAGTTGGCACATGAGATGGACCACTTCCAGAAGATAGTGATGAATGAGGATGAGTAGCGAGGTGGATCGATAGTCCAATAGGCACTTCACCGCATCCTCCTCTTCCACTAGTTTATGACCTACGGGCAGCAGTTTTGGCTTCTCTTTGCCAGATAGAGGTCTCGATATGATGAGGAAAAGATCAAGACCACCATTGCCTACGAGATCAGATATTTGACAGCATTCCACCAAAGATAAGGTACTAGATCAGTGGTTACCGTTTGAGGGCTAGTCAGCATTGATGAAAGCAGCTATTTTAGATTTCAAGAGATTAGAATGGATTCAGCATAGGTTTACCATCATATGTGTCAGCACCATGATCCAAACCCCTCCTGTAACGACCCAGCCCAAAGTGCAACGTAATGGACTAAATCATTTCTTTAAAATGGGTACCCGGGAAGTTAAAGATCTATAGTCCATTCCCACTTATAAACAGGATCTTTTCCCAGTAGGTATTACATGTGGGACTAAGTTGAGGGATCTCACAATCCACCCACCTTAGGAAATTTCATCCCCGAAATACCTATTCTTGGCCCGTTGCTAGCCCCAACCCATGTCCTTTCTGGCCCGTGACCGGCAGCCTAGCCAACGTTTCTAGTCTTGGCCCGTTGCTAACCCCAGCCCATGACCTTTTTTGGCCTGTGACCGGTAGCCTAGCCAACGTCCCTAGTCCATCCCACCATCTAACACGGAACCAGGTCGGCTCTGATACCATTTGTAACAACCCAGCCCAAAGTGCAAAGTAATGGGCTAAGTCATTTCTTTAAAATGGGTACCCCGGAAGTTAAAGATCTATAGTCCATTCCCACTTATAAACAGGATCTTCTCCCAGTAGGTATTAGATGTGGGACTAAGTTGAGGGATCTCACAATCCACCCACCTTAGGAAATTTCATCCCGAAATGCCTATTCTTGGCCCGTTGCTAGCCCCAACCTACGACCTTTCTGGCCTGTGACCGGCAGCCTAGCCAACGTTTCTAATCCAGCCCACCATCTAACACGGAACCAGGTCGGCTCTGATACCATTTATAACGACCCAGCCCAAAGTGCAACGTAATGGGCTAAGTCATTTCTTTAAAATGGGTACCCCGGAAGTTAAAGATCTATAGTCCATTCCCACTTATAAACAGGATCTTCTCCCAGTAGGTATTAGATGTGGGACTAAGTTGAGGGATCTCACACCTCCAGATTGGACACGCATGACTGGACAACCTGAGCCGAGTTGTTAGCAGCCAAGATATGTCAGAGACAGTAGAGTGGATTTACGATGTATACGATCAAGATCAGATTTTTAGCATCTAGATAGAATTGTTGCCGACAGAGTTGCACAACTGCCGACCGAGTGCACAACCGCCGACCGAGTGCACAACCGCCGACCGAGTGCACAACCACCGACCGAGTTGCACAACCGCTGACCGAGTTGCACAACCGCCGACCGAGTTGCACAACCGCCGACCGAGTTGCACGACCGCCGACCGAGTCACACAACCACCGCCGAGGTGCACAACCGCCGTCCGAGATGCACTACCACCGACCGAAGATGCACTACCGCCGTCCGTGTATTGCTCATCCGCCGACCGAGTAGATTAGTTAGAGCTTAGTAGGGCCAGAACTTGAGGAACAAGATATAGCTACAATGGAAATTAGCAGAACAGAGAAGAGTTAGGAAAACTGAGGTTATTTGGATGAGATAGCATAGGATCCGACTTCACAGCTCTCTTGCAATCATTGTCTTGACCTGACACCCTTGGGTCAGATGTATATTGCAAGATAACCCCATCAGGCACTGTTAGTGACAGTCTCATAGGGATGCGCATGGACAGAATCAGGGAACATGACAGTATGACCTCCAGATGGGATGGTCACAATGATCAGATTGTGCAGATTGCATGATAGTACATCCATGGGCCACAACCAGCATACATAGATCAGATGGTTAGTAGATGGTCACACATGCCGTTGAACCCATTTAGCGATTGGCCAGCTAGACGATAGGAGTTTGACTTGTATTAGAGTATTGGGCATAGATAGAGGGTTAGTGAGGAAGTGTCCTTTCAGAAGGATAGTGATTCCCTTGTGTTTCGCCAGCACAATTAGGTTCTCACCTTGAACCATAGGTTTGAGCCTTACCCTGAGTATAGAAGTACCTTCATGGTACTGATTAGGGTTTACAGTGCAGGTAGATGTTTGCAGACCGACCTTCTGATGAGGATTTCACCCCAGCATGAGAGCGATGTAGACAAAGACTTCAGACAGCACAGACCATGCTGACCAGACACGTGATATCAGTGTATGCTCATCTTCATTGATAGCCTTGCTTGAGAGTCTACCACAGCGGTAGTAGTCATGTGAGTCAAGATTAGTACTACAAATCGGTACGGGACGGCAGGTCACACACCACTGAAGAGCGGACGAGACACGTGTCAAACCTCACTATGAGTCCCCGTAGACTTGAGGGGAGACAGTGGTTCTTTGGGTCGTTTGAACCCTGCCCGTTTAGAAGTGCGTGACTAGTACGGTATCGAGAAACATGTGCCTACTGTTAGCTGATTGAACTAGAGCCACTTAGGAGCCGTTTCTGAGATTTGTCATTGATTGACTGTTCCACAGCCTGATCACCTGTGGCATAGTAAATCACTGGTGATCTTAGAGACAAGTCCATAGACCTACCGATATTTTGGCCACCCAGTATGCTACATAGGGATTTCATCTCCCCTGCCATTTGCATGATACCTTGACCTTACTATAGATCAGAGTGACATACCTATGTAGCAGGTTTTTCTTAGCTTAGTGGATTCCCCATTTACCTGGCGTCAGATACCACATGTGAGGATGAGATGTCACCTATTGAGAGTTCTTGAGCAGTGTGACTAGATTTCCACGAGATTCAGTTTCCTTTCCTATAACCCAGAGATGTCAGACAGAGTAGAGCTTCCACTTGAGGATTTCCACTCACCCCTTTGTATATGTCAGTTCTACTATCAGTTTACCCAGATGATTGAGATGAGTATACATTGCCCAGAGCACATCCCACAGACCAGATGCAGACACTACAGCCCCATGCAGAGTATGTTATCATACTCCTTGAGACACGCTGTGTATGTACAGGTGTTCTCGCCTCCTTTCAGCAGTAGTTAGTGGTTGTATAGATAGCCACCAGAGCCATAGTATACAGTAGAGTCATAGCAGCTATCCTTGTTCTCTTATAGAATAGAGTGAGATACTTGACTCAGGACCGAGTCAACTAGGACCCCGTGAGCGGTCCAGTTCCTTATACAGGGACACCTGAGAGTTGGATCTAGATTGGCGATAGTGAGCCGTGCAGCTCATTAACCTATACACTCGTACCTAGCAGGAAACTCATAGCATACCTTAGGATGGTTGTAGGACCTAGAGATAGAGTTTCCTGAGGGTATATGTAGTTGACTTTTCACATAGATGAGATCAGAGAGACATGGGTAGATGTTAGCAGGTAGGCCTTGCCCTCGATGTAGTCTTCCCAGACATAGCTCTAGATTAGAACCTTGCGATACTCTAGAGTATCTGCTTGACCAACCCAGTAGGCCCTTAGGGGTGACCTAGGTTTTCCCGCCGAGTTAGCAGTAGGGATCAGAATAGAAGAGAAGGATGATGGTCATGTCAGAACAGGCACAGACAGCTTAGAAACAGAATGTTGATATTGACAGCATCACAAGCAGAACCCGCCATAATAGCGCAACTATAGTGAGGATGTACATGACTATCAAAGAGTAGAGGATACAACTGGTGTGTATCTAGCTTCCAGGTATTAGTTCAGTAGAACCTCCTTTAGTTGAAATTTCGAGGATAAAATTTTTATAAGGAGGGAAGATTGTAAAACCAACGATTTGAGTCAGGGTTTTATATTCAGAACCGGTCGGTTCGACCGTTATTTTCGAGTCGAGTCAGTTTCAGAACACGTGTACTGAGCCGACGCCAATCACGTGTATGAGCTATGAGGGTCATGCGTACCCAAGTATATGATGATAACGTCATGAACATAGTAGAACAGAATGAGTTATCAGATATATGAGAGTATGCCACTTAATTTTTTTTATTTTTATATATAGTGAATCATAGATTTAGTTTTAGGTCGGTTACCACGTTAGGACGCGTTACTAGCAGTTTGGGTGGGTTGTTAGTTATAGAGCATGTCATTATGATGTTTTGGTGTTTGTTTGATTTTATATGATTTTTCCCGATGTTTTTTTAGGATTTAAAATGACTTAGTTATTATTTTTAACTCGAGATGGATACGAGTCAAGTAATATTTACAAGTTTGCCGCCCAACCATTTCTTCTCCTCCCCCGACACTTTCCTCCTTCCAAACCCTAGCCACGCCCCCACTACTTGGTGCCACCACCACCGGCGCCGTCATTGCCTTGCCACCAGGTCGTCGCCGCCTAGACCCGCCATGGCGTCGCCGTACTGCCCCGACCAAGCCCGACCACCATCTAGCCGCCGTGACGCACAGAAGCCCTGTGCTCTGCTCCGTGCTTCGCGTCGCCGATCGTGCCACCGGCAACCATCGCCGCCATGATCGGGGTTGCCTCGAACTGCCCTAGCGACCTTCCCGACCGGAGCGGAAGCCATCGCCATCTAAGCCGGCCGAATCTAGCTACCCATCATCGTCAGCCCTATTTTAGCCATTTTTCGGCGAGCCACCGCCTCTGCTGACCATGTCGACACCGTAGATGTGTCGGGCTCGCCGAGCTGGTTCCAATGGTACCCAATACCATTGCTATCCAGCCAGTAGACACTGCCGATGGCTGCTACCGGAAAACAGCCGGAAGTTACCAGAAAACCGCCTAAACCCGCCAGAAAACCTGATTCGCTAAGAATTCGCTGGATCTTCTGCGGAGCTCATCCAGTTGATCCCGATTGAATTTTGGACGTCGACGAGCGCCGGATTCGAGCTCCAAGATGAGTGACGAAAACCCTATCTGTCGTCGATTGCCGATGATGTGAGGTATGATTACCTCCAAGTTAATGATTTAAAATTGATGATTGTTAGCACAACATATTAGGAATTATTAATTTTCAAGATAAATGTATGACTATGAATGAAATGATGATTGCATGACGCAATTAATTGAGAATGAAGGTTAAGTGATCTAATGAGGTAGATCGAGTCTCAGCATGATAAGTGATCACGACGTAACTTTGAAAAACACAATAAAATTTGTATGAATAGGATGAGTTAGAATTATTTACATTTATGATTATTTAACTTTTGCTGGATGTTGATGATTGAATTGTGTGTGATGTTCATTGTGTTTGATGCATCATTTAGTTAGCGGGCGTTAGTATTTAGTTTTGATGTGTAGGTACGGAGTAGGAGCTTGCCGCCTAGGCGCGATGACATGCTTGGAGCTTCTACCAGGTCCATTTAGGTCTCGCCTCTATTTTTACTCTCTTCTGTTGTATGTTTGATTTTAATGTCTGCAAGACGGGTTAAATGGAGTTTTATTTTATCTCATTTAACTCGAGCCATCTAGCCGAATAGATTTCCGGATTAATAACCCCTCGAGGATGATTTCGAAAACAAGATCCACCACAAGTTGCCTTCGAGCCTATTATATAAATCCCTACCCAGCCCTATATATATATTTGAAGTTTTCGCGTTTTTAGTGAGACGAGAGATGGAGAAACCGACTGAACATACCATAAGCGGATGTCGTGACAGTCAAAGCGGGCTCTGGATTAGTGCCAGCGGACTATTCCATTTTCGAGGGATCCTGACAACTCTGCGTTTGAGTTCCTCACACCCAGAGAACGTGGAGGTTTACGGGTACTGTTTAGTACAGCGCAAGTCCGTACTTGTGGTTCAAAGGGTACTAAAGGCGACTGCCTGAGAGTACTCGGCCTTCGTGCTCAAGGCCAGGATAAATATGGAGGTAAGGAGAGGGCTTAGGATTTGAGACCAGAAAATGAAGTAAGAAAATGCCGAGAGCGGCATCAGTAGCAGCAGATCAATAAGTTCGTGGATGCTACTGGGTCTGCAGCCTAGTGGCTCCTCAGTAGTGCCCTTCAGAGTGTTCACGTAGAGTATATGATGTTTTCTTTCATATGAGAGTTTGCTCTCATAGCCAGCTTGTTATAGTTATTTTATTTTCCAGACTAGTAACACTTGTTACTGACGTGTTTTTATACTATATGTAGGTAATAATCACGAGTTGGAGGAGCCAGCTTGGACGGAGGAGCAATGATGTCGTTTGCACACATGTCAGTCAATAGAGTAATTAATGTTTTTGTTATGATGTTATTATCTTGAGAATGACGTGAAATGCTGAGACATGATATGATGTGATTAAATGCTTAAGATATGATGATAGGATGTAATGAAGTGCTAAGAGGTGATGAGATGATGTGAACACGAATAGATTGCGCAATGGAAGCATGGTGGGTTGAGACCCAAGTTCAAAATGAGTTACAACATGTTAGATTTTGTATTTTGTATGAATGAAATTGTTTGATATATGGTTATATATATATATATATATATATATATATATATATATATATGCATATGTATATTTGACAGGGTGGCCCCTAATTGCATTTTTAGGGAAAACTCTATTCGTTATATTTCAAAATTTTTATTAATTTTTATCGGGATTGTCTTGGTGTGTGCTTTGATTTGCATGTCATTCATGTAGTACCATGTTAGGAGTTGTGCATTCATCCATGCATTGAGAGTTGTATCTTCATCTTAAGACACCGAGATTGGATCCGCATGAGTTAGTTTCGGGTTAGCCGACCTAGCCGGGGCCTGCAACATACCGGTTTGGTTCACGAGTGTGAACTGGATTTGGGGTGTTACAGGTGTTGCCTACGCACTGAATTCCTTCAAGTCTATCTTTGCCGCCTTGAGTGGTAAGGTCTTTCTTATGTCAGTTCACCATTTTAATAGTTTTAAATTTATCAGTTCTATTCAGTTTGCTCTGCAGGCCGAATTGGGATGTTACATATTACATATATCAATAAGCTATATTCATAAAAATTATGAACATTAGATAATGATTTTCTCCTCATAACATTCCACTATCCTTTCAAGAATGACATGTAGATTTGGTTTGGTTGTCTAAAATTATAGTAGTTATCCTTGGTAGTGATTCAATGCTGAGCAAGCCTGTTTCATTGGAATATAGGACATTTCCAATAATTGAATTTAGAATATTTTTGGGACGTCTTAGCATAAATTAATTCCTAAAGGAAGTGTGGAAAATACCTTTAGATCTCAAATCTACTTTAGATTACATAACACAACAAATTTTGAAAGGGAGTTGAAGTTCATGAGAGTTAAAAGCAGAACACTTTCTAGCCAAAGTTCTCTAACACACAAGATCTTGTGTCCCTACTTGGATAACATGGATTATTCCATATATGAAGTAAGTCAAAAGTGGGAGGATTATTCCATGTGTGAATTACGTTAATAGTGGGAGTTTATAACTATAAAACCCTATTTTGGTACACCCGTTGTAAGAACCGTGAAAATATGTGAAAATTTTTATATCAAGACTTGAACCTAAGTATTATGAAATATTATTTTTGATGAATGGATATGGTTGGTTATCAAGTAGACCGATCACGGTTCAACGTAAAGCCAAACCCTAACCTTAGAGAAGACGTAAGGCCAAACTCTGGCATTAGGGAAGACGAACCCAACCTAGAGAATACTGATTCATGAACGGATGATGGGGTAAGAGAATTTAATAAAGGGACTCGTTGAACCTAGGGAATACCTATACATGAATAGATGTGAGAATTTAATTGAGGAACTCATTGAAGCATATATACATAGGAGGAGGGGGTTAGGGAGAAAAGGCAGTCCACTCCTTCTTGCCTCCTCTCCAGTGCCTTTCCATTGTGGTGTAAGTATTTCATACTTCTTCTTAGTTTCTTTTCCATTAGAACTCTTACATGCATGGTTGCAACGCATAAATTTATTAGAAATACCTTGCTAAGTTGCTGGAACTTTTTGGTATAAATTGCAATAGGTCTTTGGGTGTTGAGATATTGTATGGTTGCAAATTAGATGGCAGATATGAAATTCACGTTTGACTAGTTCAAGAAACCCTATTTTTTTAGCCGCATTGTTCAAAATCTAATAATAGACATGTCAGAATGGAACGAACAGTCCATAAATAAATATCGGCCAATAGGGGGTACGATGGAATGGACCCATCGGCCAATAGGGGGTAGGTGGAATGGACTCATCGGCCCAACATAATAGGGGGTACGATGGAATGAACCCATCGGCCAATAAGGGGGCACGATGGGCTGACCCATCGGCTCAATATTTTATAGTGGCAACCCATCGGCCAATAAGGGGGCACGATGGACTGACCCATCGGCTAATAGAACTACATCGAGCTTGATCCTGACATGGGTATGTAGGCCAATCAAGATTGTTTGATTTCAGCTCAAATAAGGTAGAATAAAAGTATGATAGGATAGTTAGGTTAGGAGAATGGGTAATAAATGGGACTTCTTTTCATTTTGTTTTGAGTTATAAATGTGGCTATGGGAAATGGTCAAAGACTGTGGGAACCATTATTTTATAACTTATTACTCAGCATTTAGTAGTTTTATTTTGGTAACACCTAGCCAACAAGGCCCACAATATTGTTAAAAATGGCCGGGTCGTTACACCCGTGAACCAACCCGAAATGTTACTGACGACCGAACTGTTTGCTAATATACTTGATTCAGTTAAGCCAACCCTCGCGTCTCAAGATGGTGATGCAAGCATACAATGCATGGATAAGATGCTTAGGTTCTAACGTTATTTTAAATGCAACAGTGATATGCAATCAAATATAAAACAAACCAAATAAACGAAAAGTTTAAAAAAAATAGACATTTCCCTCACATTCCAGCTATCATTAATTTCTTCATCTTCTGAGCCGAGTCTAGACTCCATTGCTCAACCTATTCATTTCTATTTACAATGTCATTCACTAACAAAACATTGTATTCATTCACAAAAATCACATTCAGGTTTGCATCATTCAAAATAATTCACATTCATCATCATCAGTTACATTCAACAAGTACATGTGTGCGTAATTTTAATGCTACTCCTCCGTAGTCCCGACAAAGCTCATTTCTCGCAGTTCTCATGTACATAGATAATAAAAAGTTATCAGTAACGAATGTTACCAGTCTAGAAATAACTAATAACAAACTGACACAGGAGAGTTGACCTTCCTCTTGACTGTAAACCTTATTATTTTTCCTCATATAATCTCTCATAAGGGTAATAACTAAGAGCTGTCGACCTTGTGCGTCAGCGTCCCCTTTCTAGCTCATCTCGTTCATTGGCCACTTTAAATTATCCCTTGTGCAGAAAAATTAATCTAAATCCTTTCAGCCCTCTGCATCTTCTTGTCCTTTTAGGCTCGACATCTGTCATATCACTCCTAGCCCTCAGTACAGAGGCCAAGTACTCTCAAGTATGTACCTTCAGTACCCTTTGAAATTACAAATCTAAACATGTTTGCATAGCAATACCTGTATACCTCTACACTTTTGGGGAACTCAAAGGTGGGGTTATCAGTATCCCTCGGGAATGGAATGGACGCTCACCAAATCCATAGCCCTCTTTGACTAGCACGTGCCCGCTCGTGTAGCGCAGTTGTCAGTATTCTCGTGTCTCTTATCCCACTAAAAATTCAAGATAATTACATGTGCATAGGCTTGGGTAGGGATTGTAATATAATAAGCCCGAAGGCATCGTGATCTGGATTTGAGTTTTCAAAAATAAACTCAAGGGATCTTATCCTCGAGGGTTATTAATCCGAAAATTTTGTGCACCTAATTGGTCTGTGTGGAGTGGGATACAATAAATCCGCCACTTGACACGTCCACTTACCTGTTAAAACAAAACACAACAAAGTAAAGAAGTCAAACCAGAAGCGAGTCCTAAACGGACCTGGAAGAAGCTCCAATTGTGTTTACGCGTTTAGGCAGTGAGCTCCTACTTCGTACTTATATATCAAACTAAAAGCTAACTCCCACTTATGATGCATTCATACATCCTGTAGCGCACACACACTGCAAGACACACTCACATCAACCATACATCAATCCATATAAGATATCCTACACTACGTTGTATTAGAGTACGAAACTTGCTTAATTTACTTAATTAGTTCTTTAGCATTCATTTTAATACGATTCAATCAAGAAATTCAATTTTTTTATTACAATAAAATAGTAAGCACGTCAATCCATCAATCCTAGCATAATGTACTATTAATTATCACCTTTAAGAAATTAATTTGGAATTAATTATACCTCGTACAGTTGGCAATCGGCGACGAATTAGGTTTTGATGTGCCTGTCGAGACTTGAATTCAACACCCGGCAAAGACCGAAGTTCGATTAGATTTAACTGGATGAATTCGGTGGAAGATCTAGTGAATTTCAGCGAATCCAATTTTTCGGCAGTTTTTTAGCAATTTTAAGAGGTTTTTTGGCAATTTTTAGGTGACTTTTCTAACAGTTTTCAAGCGACTTTTCCGGCTAAGCAATCAGGGCTATGGGTTGGCATCGGCTTGGCAAGCTCGATATAATGGTGATAGTGGTAAGGACGGCAGCTGCAACGATGATCGCCAGCGGCGGCGTCAAGTCGGCCAGGGGTTGATCACTTGTTTGATTGGCCCTTGGCTGGCCTTGGCGATGGCCCTAGGTATGAGGGAAAGGTTAGGGGTCGAAGAGGGAGGGCATCAGATGCACAGCGGTGGCGGAGTGGCACGGATAGCTGCGAATCGGCATCGGGACGGGGCCCGACAGCAACCGGGGAAGGGGGGGTTTGCTCGGCGATGACTCAGAGGCCGTTGGTGGTGGTGGTTGGCCGAAGGGGGATTCGACGATGAGGATGGGGGTGGCGATTGGGCGGTGTCTTAGTGGCAATTTCGTGAATAAAAGTTGGCATGACTTTGACTCACGTAAGAACTAATAACTAATTTATAATAAATTCTAAAAAATCCAAAAATAGGGAAATTTGAATAAAATATAATATACATCATAACGTCAAAATGACATATTCATATAACTAATAACCTACCCAACTACTCTATAACGAGTCGTAATATATTATTCGGCTTAAAAATAATTCTACAACAAATACATAAAAAAAGTAATTACATACTATCATATATTTTGATAACCCATTTCTCATTATCTTTCTAACATTATCATCCTATAATCGGGTATACTTGACCCTCATCGTTTATAAAGCACGGCTGGCCTCGACTCAACACGCTAACTCGACTCAAACTGATAGTTAAACTAACTAGTTTGCTAATGTAAAACTTTGACTCGAGTTAGGGTTTTATAATTTATAATTAGCCCTGGAGAAAAACATTTGCATAATATTATTCACTCTTTCAAAGTTATACAATTTTTTTATAAAATAAGGACAATTGTCAACTCAAAATTTAGGGTTAGGAAATAAAAGAATTATTAGACTATAAATAAATATAGCATAAAAAGAATGAAAGAGAAGGAGATGCACTCAACCAATAATTTATTGTGAAATATGTAACTCGATGGGAATCATTAAAGAAGAAGTTTTTCGTTCCTTAGACCCTAAGTAGAAAAACTCGTTCCCTTTTTAAGGACTACATTTGTCAAAAACATAGAGATTGGAAAGAATGTTGAAAATATAAACTCACGTAAAAAACAGCTGAGTCATAAAACTGACAAATACTAAGAGTTGAGCTTCCTAATTAACTAACTAGTTATTTTAAAATAAGAACCAAAATTTTTATGGTATCAAACTTGTCAATTCATAGGATCACTCACTCCTGTTGTAAAGTGTTAGATGTGTTCCTCATTGCCTTGCTAGTGTGGAGTGACGAAATAGTCTACATCTACGTGACATTAGATGTTAAGGTCTAGGTTAGGTTAGATCGAGTTTTTTAAACAAAAAAAGTAAATAAAATTGACTATGGAGTTTAGCACGGATTAGTACATTCAATAAAATATTAAAATCGAAACAAAAGAACATAACCTTTAAAATTGGAGAATAGTTTGTTGGACATGGCATGGACATGGTTGGCAAGCAACCAATTGTTAACATTGTCCACATTTGTCACAAATGGACAAAACCCCTAATAAGCCCCCTAGAAGCTCCGCCCCGCCACTTTCCTTCGCCACAACAATGGCCGCCGCCGCCGCCGGGCTGCAATCCGCACCCCGCCCTCCTGAACCCGGCGGCGAGGTTGGCCGCACAGGTGAAACCGGCTGCTTCCCCATTCCGCCCCGCCCAGAATCCCCTCTCCTCTCGCATTTTCAGGTTGTTGTTGTTGTTGTTGTAGTATTTCAGTGATATGATGAGCATTGAAATTGATGGCTTGTATGCTTTTTTATTTCTTCTTTTGGTTTTCGAATTCGTTTTGTAGGTCTCTTGTTGTTATGAGCGTCTCCGTAGAGTCGCTGCTGCCGCTGCACAGCGCTACCGCTTCCTCCCGGATGAACTCCATGCTCTCCGCATCGCCTGGTTCTTTCGGATGGCTTCTTCCGGGTAAAAGCTGTAGTCTTTTGGTTTTTTTGTTTTTTTGGTGTTTTAAAAAATGGAATGGGTCTTCTAACTTGTTCATGTTGTTGTGTTTGCTGGATCCGTTAGCTTAATGTTCGAAGTTGTTAGTGAAGTTTTGCTCTCCGATGTGATTCTCTTATCTATGATCTATTGGATGCTTGTTGTTTTGTTTGATGCCGTGCTATGAGTTATATATGAGAAGTGAAATCCCTGATAGGTGATTGACCATGTAGAGTGTGCTTGGACCATTAGATTTGATCTTGGTCATCTTGAGGTTCATGGGAGAGTCATTAATTTCTATGCGTCTGTTACTGGCACAGGCATGAAGAATGGGACTTCCTAGCTGTCGTTTTAGGTGATTTCTCAGATGCATTTTTGGTGTTAATTGAAGTTGGTGGAGCGTAGAGACATCCAGTTTGTACTTTAGTCCCTACCGATAAATTTAGTGTCAATTGTGGCTATTAAAAGTCCTGGGGCTTTTTTGTTTCTTAGGTCTATGAGACTTGTTATTAATAAAACGTAAGAAAGATAGCGACTTTGTGTAATTTTGGATTTTGGTATCCCTTGGGTGCTCTTTGATGATTAAGTAAAGATGATGTCTCTTGCTATATGATTGGAACCGAACAAAACTGCACAATCAAATATTTTGCTTGATAAATTTTGATTATTAGGCAGTCGTAGTTGAAGAGCATCTCCAAGAAAGCTTGTGCAGTTGGAACCCGTCAGTCTTTTCATTTATGAAGAATGGTTATATGTATTGATGACAGTGTTTGGTAATTATTAGCCGCAGTGTTATGAAGTTCCTTGAAATTGATAAAACGAGGTGATTTTGCTACAATTTTGTAAGGAACTACGCGGTGTTGCTAAAGTTACTCTTCAAATGAAATGGTTGGACTTGGAAGAGGACAAAATTTAATCTCATAGTTATAGATAAATTTAATCTTTTTTGCATTGCTTGTATTTTTATTTAATCAGCTCGAAATAATGACGTCTGATGGGTTCATGACAGACTCAAACAAATTTTGGTGTTGGATTTGGAAATGTAAGACTTATCTGTTGATTCTTGATAATATGCTACCAGGACACCATTGGCTTTCACTTGTTTGCTATTGGTTCTATCTTGGTAGTTCAGAGGAGACACCAGAGTTTTATATCTTGGTAGTTCATGACACTCGTGTAAAACTTTTGGCCTAAAATTAAGGAGCTTCATGTTGGTTTAATATTTTACGTTTTACCTCTACCACGCATTCTATGGTAACTAATAATCTATGCTAGTCTCCCTGTTTATTTGATGTGTCCTCCATAGAGACTGATGATTTCTGCTGTGATAGTCCTGATGTATAAAAAACATTTTGGCAGATCTTGCAAGTATACAACATCTTCCTGTGATTCATTTTATCAGCTTGCCGTTTCTCCATAATGTTGAGATTTGCCAAAGAATACATATATCGATCATTTAGTTGTTGGTGTCATCTTCTCATTTTATCTGTGTGATTTGTGAAACAAACCATAGTAACCATTACAGCGGTTATGGTACGTATAAGTAGCTGTAATCTAGTATTTTATGATGTAAATGGGTCTGTGGTGTGTTTATTGCAAAAAATGCTTTATGCTGCATATTTCTCAGCTGTGGAAAGGTTTTTAGACATGTTTTGAACTTCTTTTTCAGTATTCAATCATCACCAGATTGTTCACAGTTTCAATGATTTAAGAGCATTGACCGATATGGTACTTGCTCATAACTAGTAAAGATATTGTTTCCCTTGATTCAATCAGCTTGCACTGATGATCTATGATGAAGATAAAGGGATGGAAGTGGAGCTTGTGCGAACATTCCAGTTTTTACAAAGTAGTTGGCTGAAGAGGAATATTCTGAGAGGATTGATCCAGGGGCCAGATGACCATTTGTTGACAAATTTTTTATTCCACAAAACTGTTATGTCTAAAATCGATCATCCAGCTATCAATTCTAGCTATTAATTCTTGGTTGAAAATGTTTGAATTGACACTATTCTTTATAACATTTTCAATGGCCATATGTGGTTGATTCCTTTCAAGTTTTATGCCCTAAACCTGTTCATGTTTTCGATCACTTAGCGTCAATTCTAGCAATCAATATAGTTACCAATCATTCATGACAACCATGTTTTGTAAGAAAATTATGTTTTTCTTTCGGGCAACGGTATCTTAATTGTGAGGATGAATAACTTAAAACTAGTTATGCATTAATCTTACAACTCAACCAGATCAAGTATCATTCACGCTAAAATCTGAATTATTTCTAGTTTTTGGTTATCACATTCCGAGATTGCTATATCCATTGGATTGCTCAACTAAACAAGTTAGTTCACTTAATTGAGAAAAAGAAAAAAGAAAATTGTGCTTTCTTTTAAGATTATGATAATGATAAAATTGTGGGTAGCTTAATGAAACGGGTAAATCTTACAGCAGAAGTACCGGTTCCCTTCTTTGCAGACAATCAGTTGAAGACAAGAATGATACAAAATTGTCGACAAAGACTGTTACATATAATCGAGTTTCCTCCAAAGAGTTCCACTAGAAGCTGAAAGGCATTTCAATTTTCCAAAATCAAAACTTGCCTTGCGTGGGTGGCCTTTCACCAACGAGTTCTCGTATATTTCTATACATTCTTGAACAATCTGTTGAAAGAAAACATGGATAATCAATTGAACACTATCTAGGTCTTTAAATGCAAGTAAAAAGTTTATAACGCTCTAAGCAGGAAAAATGCGTACTTATGGAAGGATGTTCATCACTCGGAGGATCACAACTATTAATAAAAGATAAAAAGATGATAACCTAATTTATCTTGGAAACAATAAATGGCGGAAACAGGTTTGTACGTCAAAACTAACCACATACAACCATAAAAATAAATTTCTCGAAATTTACAGATAACTTATTACTAAAGTGACAACACTATAGAGAAGCCAAACATTTTGATCTGCGTTTGAATTTTAACTAAAAATTTTCGTTCCAAAAAGGGAGATCATAAAAGCTAAATAGAATTCCGTTAAAAACCACCATTACTCTCATCGACCTTTAATACGCATAACAAGAACTCTCCCATCTCTTCTAGCTAAGTTCTTATCTATTTACCTCTTTGGCATCTTTTCCAGGTATGCCTTCCCGCATACACACAAGTTTCTTCACAACTTCAGGCTGCAAATGAGCAGTAGTTAGAAATTCGTCTAATATTACAGCATAAGGGCCATTAAATGGAAATTTAAGCCATTTAAACATACAGGACAATCTGGATAATTTTCTAGGAATATCAGCGTATACCATGGTGAACATATGTAAGCTCTCAGCTGATGCTAATTCCCTCAGCTGACATAAGACATTGACTTTGCTTTCGACTTTGTGCAGTAAAAACAAGCCACATGATAATGATCAATCCAGCACTTGAGCCAACTGTACATTTTATCTAACATCAAGTCACATTCTCACAATAGTACTAAAATTCACATCTGGCTACTAGGTATGGAGACTACTAGAAGGACAACCTAACAAAAAAGAATCACTATTTCCAATGAAGTTCACAATTAGGGCTCCAGAAAGTAATTGAAGCCAACTAATATATGAGTGCAATTGACACATATTTATAGCAAAAAAAACATTTACTCGGTTAATAGAGAATGAGTTTACAGTGAAAACACACTTACTGTCACATTGACATACTCCCTGAAGAAGTCTGCCAGTACTTCTTCATCTAGCCGCATTCAGCTTTATGATCTCCTCCTTGATGTAATTTTTCTACATATACAGGAGATTCATTTGTAAAAACATCCATACCAAACTCAAACAAAAACAAAAAGTTTCAATGAGAATGAATAGCTTTCTGTTTTGTTGACTTTCAAAGAAATTACCTGTGTTAAAAGATGTTCCACATAAATGGAAATTGTTTCTTCAAGACAAGCTTCAACAAACCTCTGAAAAGACCTGTTCTCAATAAACCTAAAAAACGGCAATTGACAGGCTTGAATCTGAATAATAAAATATATTGATGGTAGTAACTGTCCAAACTCCAAATAGTTTAAGCTAACAATGTTAACAAATTTGAGAATCATCAAGCACATTCCGTAAGCAAGAGTCTTTACACTTTTACATCAGTGAAATAATCTCTAAAAGTTGTAACCAGATATGAACTTACCAGCCTCTCACTCTATTCTGCAAAAATATAAATGTTATACTGACAAATAACAGTAACGTGTCAATTATACTCAGCATGAAAACAATCAGTTGCCAATTGAGATTAAGGCGTCCATGATGATGACAACAATGATACGTCTCCTAGAGGTGCGGAATTGTTACCAAGGTGTTGCTTATGTACAGACAAATTTTAAAATTAGTAAAAATGACAAGATTCTTTTATTCAAGACTGACCTTTCTGGTTAAGTTTGACGAGTAAATCCTTTACTCCAGAGTCTTCAAAAATCACATTAACTGTTTGATGAACAGCTTCCTGAAAAGCAGTAAAACAAAGTTAATATGCAAAATTGTGTTGAAGAGAAGAACACAAAAAAACTGGACAGATGTTAAATAATGCAGTTCCAAGGAAAAAGGCTTATTCTAAAGGAAAACAAGTGATATGCTGCATTTACGTGCGTAAAGAAACAAAACATCGTTTGATTTGCAGGCCCAACAACAATCCAGCCAAAAACAAAGCAAACCTTTGCAATTTCAAGAAACCCTTTTCTGGCATCCTCAAAATCAACCTGGAATTTTAAATGAAGGTTACATTAACAAGGTCTAATGCTATTAAATTTCAAGTTATTTATATGTATGCAAAGAGACATTTGCAATTGGAAGGCAAAAAAAAAAAACAGAATAACAGAACATTGAAACATTGAACACATAACTTTCTTATGTAAATTTGGGGGTGGAAATCATTAAAAAGGACCTGGGCTGCATAATTTTGGGTAGTGCTTCCAAGGTGCTGATGCTAAGTTCCACGGCCAAATCATAACAGCGAAGATTGTTGTTAATCTGACCATGATAACATCAGGCAGGGGTTAAATAACACTCCAAAGTCCCAAGGAAAACGGTAGTTAATGTCTTAGCAAATTTGACTGACAAGATATCACTCATATACCATTGCACACACAGATGCCAAACCAACATCCGAAGCTGGCTCCTTAAGCCTACACTTTTGAGCTGCTTGAAAGTCAACCATTACCTGCAAAATTTTAAAAATGTGCGCAAATAGGCAAAAGATTTTACTACTTTTAGCATGTTACTGTAGTTGGAGTGTTATTCAATAAATGTGCTAACGTCCCAAGCTTGTGCATTGTCAGTTTCAAGCCCAAACAAAGTACGTTAGGGCGGTGTCAAGAAAGGCATTCGGCTATCAAAACCTTCCATTTGCAATCACATAGATCTTAGTTTAGGATCCACATCCCCAACACCTTTTTGGATATCAAGTGAAAGAAGCAAAATGTAGCATGCGTAGAAAAGAAGTAAAACTCATCCACCTCTGAGATATTTTGATGTGCTATAAAAGCATGCCCAAACTAGTTGCTTCAAATGTAATCATCCCAGCTAAATGGATATAGTGCTCCAGCTGGTTATTGTTTTGCAAAAGAACTTCCAACTTAATAGATTTAATTTTTACAAGGAAATTTTTTAGTCTCTAAACAGAAATCTTTCCCATTGTAAAAAGAAATCTCTCCTTAACTCTACTCACTCTATGTCTTAACTTTCCGAGAATTACATATTCTACCAACATTCTAAGTATAAAATGGCAATCCCTTAAACTCAACAGGTCCTTAAGCAGGCATTAAAAATTCGTCTGGGTAAAATCATTGCAATTTAAGTAAATTTAAGTAAAATTATTCTTGCCCTTACCTGTATAACAGCAAGAGTAATGTGATATAGCATAACATCTGTGCTATTTTCATGAACGACTTGCACTTGCTATCCCGAAATTCTGAACAAATCAACAGCCGCCGGTGTGTAAAGTTTGCCATCTACTGTTTTTTTGGGCGGTTGTACCTTGTCTGCCTCCAAAATGTTTGTACACCATTTCTGGAATTTAAATGGACAAACTCTACATAAGCAAGATTACAGAAAAAATCTTAATCCCGGAAACAAATTAAATAAACTAATTAATGTGCAAAAGGAACAAGTTACTGTTGCTGTAGCTTGCATGCGCTCAACATATGCATTCATTAGAGGATCCATTGCACCACTCTCGGAACAAACTTGAGCTAAAGAATCATCAACCCCAAGACCAACAAGATTGTCTTGGTATTCAACCACCCAACCAGTTACCTACAAATATATATAAAAAATAAATTAAAAATTAAAAAGAAAGGATAAGGAAAAGACAAAATAGAATTCACTACAATAATGCAAAGCTTGTTATGTGAATGTTTGGCAATTAAAACATACAATTCAAGATAAAGTTGCTAAGAGTTAAGGCAAAAAGAAAGACATGAAATTTTGATTATTATAAAAACTCCTTTTTCAAGTTCTATTTTGTCAGAAGCCAGTCAAAAGCAGTTACAAACTGCTGTAAGTAGAATACCTTTAATATTCCTATATTGGTACGCTCATGGACCCTGTTACTAAGCCGTCTTAGCATCTGAATGAATCTCTCTGTGTATAAATTGACCATCAACTGGAAAATTTCATATCTGTAAACATGAAACTCTCAACTTACAGCAAAAGGCGAAAGACCAAATTAAAGACCTGAGATTTGTTCTGTCCAACATACTTAGTGAAGAAGACAACTCTCAAAAAGTCAAAGTAGAAAGAAAAACTAATCCAATGAAATGCGGGCACAAAGTTAAACCACTTACTTAGGAGGAAAACAAGGTGCTACATGATCATATATACACCCAAGCTCATCCTCAATCTGATCATTTAACACTAAACGGAACTGAAAAAGTTAATCACTGGACATACGTTCACAAAATAGATTATTATAAAAATCATAAATCAATAATGCCAAAATACCATTTTTAAACGATAATTTGATTATAATGGCAAATTCAACTAATTTCTTTAACAAAATGTTAATTAAAGTATTTAAATAAGAAATTAGCAAGAAGGTGTTTATGACTTGTATGCCACCCAAGAGTTTCTAAGATGTTCAATTCAATACTTATAATGTGATCTTTTACTTGTAATAGTGCTCTCTAAACTTTGTCAAGGAAAAACGGGAAAAAACAGTTACAAACTGATTTCTCCATACTCACTTCCTTTGTCCCTAACTCTAGTTACTCTTAAAGTTCTCGCTCCCTCAATTCCTTCTTTCAGGGTTCCGCCATTCATTTTTTTCTAGGACAACACTTCCCACACCTAAACTCCGCAAAACACACTGCCAATGAAATTGCTTCAGAAGAGCCTAAAAAGACTAATCATGCAATTGTTCTCATAGAATCTTCAAAATGACAGACCAGAAGAAGAATTGAAAGAACATTAGAATACCTTACAAGCTTCCTCTAAAGCAGCTTTGAGATCTTCAAAAACAAGCTGCATGACATAAACATAGTTCCAACAATCTGAAACCAGAAGGTTTAAGAAAACACCATAACATCTAAGATCAATCAGCCTGACTAGCAAAAATAAAACAAATATAATAACCTTTGATCTGTGTCATTCGTCTGATTTAAAACATAATATACCTCTGACAACAGTTTATCAAATCGGGCCTTTACTGATTTCCTGATCTGCTCATAGCACTTGTCTTTATAGCATTTTCCTAGAGACTTGTTCTCTTGAGTTAAAATTCTTGGGAAAGCTGTAGCAACCGAAGCTTTTCTGCAAATTATATCTACTTTAAGGTTTAAAAGCTCTAACATGTTTACTTGTTCACATATAAATCACTATACTATGCATAAAATAAATCATAAATTCCCAGAACCAGATGCAATTACTTTGCATATCTTCGAGGGTTTGCAATTTGCTCCAAAGAACCAGCTCCCGGAGCCTCAGCTGCTTCTTCAGCAAGCTGCTGATCAAGAATCTCTTGCATTTCAACTACTCTGCATGTTAATCAGCACATGTAAAACAGCAATCGGATAAAAACACAAACTCTCGCATTTCAACTACTCTGCCTGCTAATTAGCACGTGTAAAACAGCAGTTGAATATAAATACCACTTCAGGAACATATTAAAAAAGAGTTACGCAGAAAGCACTTAACATTTTAAAAATAAATTAAGCTTACATGCGACTTCTTATAATTAGTTCATACCAGATTGTTTTTGGAAATCTTTTCCACAAATTAAAAGAAGGAAATCCACTAAAACAAGTCTGAGAAATAATTTTAAAATTCACATTCTAGGCGTCTCAAATTGCCCTTGCAAAGAGACCAGGAGGAACTGTGATAGGCTTCCATATAAGTGACCCCATCAAAAATTAGTCACATAACCCACATGTAGACCTACAGATCATCCAATAAAGCAACACATTGTTCATTCCTTAACTTACCCACTGGCTAAAACTCTGCAGAATTACTCATACAATTGAACCATTTCATAAGTAGAAATGGTGCAAAATTGTTTCCTTTCCATCAAAAGTTAGGAACTAGTGATAGAAAGGTGCACATAGAGTTGGTTCTCACATTATTCATCAAAGAAAGAAATTGCACTGGAACCATTCCATTTATTGGATATTAGCTCTAGTAGCTCAACAGCAAGCAGAGTTCCAATTTAATCAAATTCAGATGTAGAAGGAAACAAAAAATAACCATAAGATGGTCCTTATTTTACAGCTCAAACCAATGTTTGTGGGCTGGAAAAAAAAAGGAACAAAAGGCACATTATAATCCTTCCTTTTGAAATAAAGTAATCATCTAATAAAGATTAGCAAAGTTCAGAAACATAATTTGACATTAATGGTTATATTGACCAAATAAGTAAGCACCATACACTGTATGTATCTTTCAATTTTCTGGATTATAAGACCAGATCCCCGTCTCTCCACTTTGTTCTCTCACAACTTCCCTCCCTTTCTCTCTATCCCTCTCCACTTTTTTAAAACATTCAATATTTGGTAGTTATATCCCACATTTACTATCACAACATTTTCACTTAAATGTCTCCATTCTCTTTACACAAGGGAGTTGTTCAACTTGAAAAAGTAAGCGTTGCCTATATTAGGCTGAAGTACAAAAAATACCTTTCTTTAGCAAGATTGAAGAAATTTAATATATGACCCCAGAGTGTTTTCTCAAAAGTTTCCCACATTTGATCGACATCTTCAAAATATTCTCTGCAAAAAAAAGAATAAAAAGTATATATACAAAGTGGGATAAAAGTCGTTAACTAAAAAAAATTGAACAATTAAGAGGAAAAAGCGAACAATCAACTGACCTTAATCGGCCAACCTCTTCCTTACGTGAAGCTGCAGCAGCATGTGTGAACCTTCTCTTACCATCTAATGCTGTTAATCTCTAACATAAATATGAGTAAACAAGGCCAAAAGAAAATTAGCTTAAAATCCTTCCAAGATGACAAATGCTGACTAAGTGGAAATTATTGTCAATTATAAAAATAAACAAGATCCCTCATATGTATGAATAATATCTCTATCGTCACTTAAAAAATCCCGAGCCTTGGTAGCTTCTGCAGAAATGGACGTCATACCCTCGACATTCTACCAAAAGAAATATTCAATATTGATATACTACCAGCTCAACCAACCAAATTTTAGTTCGTCTCAGAAAGAAACAATCATAGATAACACCTCTTTGTATTATGATATTAGAGAAAGCACTCAAGCCAACATATGAACATAGAAATATATAATAAGAAGGCTAAAATCATGACAGAACAGGTTGAAAGCTTCACATTATGAGTACTACGCCTTCTGCAGACAAAATTTTAAGGCATAGTCTAATGGATGCAACAATTCCAGAAAAAAGAGCATTTCTAAAGTGTCATTTAGATATTGATGAGCCTAACTTGAAATAGCCAAGGAAGAGCATGATTAACAAATCAAAAAAAAAAAAACTGCAACAAAAATTGTATATTCGCTTGAATGTCTAGCCAAGTAAATTTTTTGTTAAACTATCTCAACTTGCATGGAGTCCTCATCATATTAGAGCTGGTTTACCTTCACAATTGCAATGCAATTCAGCCCCATGGTGCCCTAAATTCAACCGCTATTGACTGTGGGCCAGCATCTGTTCCTATTTCTAGCATAGACACAGGCAAGCCAGAGGAAGAGCTCTATAGGGTGTTAGCTTGACAAATTTTCCAGAAGTTTCCCAGTTTAGACAAACTTCTTTCTTGCTTAATTCTTAATTGAGCTCTATGTTATGATTTCCTGATTGAAACCATACTTGTTTTCCCATCAGGCAGGTTTTTCTCTTGATACCTCATTCTATTTTATTAGACATGATTTGGGCTGCATAAATTCACATTTTGGCCATCTACAAGATAATTTTTCAACACAGTGTAAGTTAAAGTTGTGTATTTAGTGAGTGTTTTTTTCACTCCTTTAGGTTATACCGCAAGACCTGGCTTTTGCCACTTCTCTCCACTTTGATTGAGTGCTTCAACCACTATAGAACCTTGCAATTCCATCCAGGAATACATCAAATCGTTTTTCTTTATGATCCATTTAATTACTACCTTGTCGTCAATGAAGTAACTACCATATATTTGAGAAAATAATTGAACTGAAGTGTTGTTAGTTGCTAAATTGACAAACAGTTACTATTATACATATACATTCTCCAAAAAGCTTAAGAGAAATACAATTCATCCAAGTACGTAGAAATTTCCAAAAATTTTATAACAAACCTTAAGAGTTATGCTCAGGTTGTTCCCAGTCGAGAAGTTTTATCTGATCATGGGTTTCAATCAGAGTCTGGCACTCATGACATAATCTGCCAAGTAAAAAATAGGAGATAGAACATTGAAACTACCATGGCTTTCACAAATGAAACTTAATAACAAATAGGGAAAGTGACAGCACTAACAGATTAGCATCGGGAAGAAACAGAGTACAAAAGAGAATGTCCATGGAGTACTATATTGATAATTGATGTGTTGGCTCACCTTTCAATAAACTAGAAATTATCTTGCAAATGATTTATAGTCTTCTGACATAGGGACAGCGCTTGCAGACCAGTATGTGCCCATTCAACCTACATAAACACAAAATTTTACAAATCCAATCCTCATAACATGCGCATAGTGCCATAACATACACATCTTCCAAGGCAACTCAATACCAACAACATAAACCACCAGAAAAGAACAACTCCAATTTTATTAACAACAATATATAAATACCCCATCATTAACAGTACCCGCTTGAGGATTTTCATAATCTTACACCATCTAAAACTACATGCTTGGGCTTCAGATGGAAGATCAATAACAATTAAGGTATTACACCAACCTTCAAATCATTCATTCTAACACGGATAACAGGCTCACCTCACATCGATTACTTTCTCCCTTTCCAAAACCCTTAAAATGCCCTTCACTCAATATGAGCAGACATTTATTATCTCATTCAACTCAAAATTAGTCTTTCTACAAATTTTACAGTTTCTATTCACTCAATTTAAATAGGCTTCTCTTATCTGAATGAGCTCAAATTTGGTCATTCTCTACATTTTACAGTCTTTCTTAACATTTTTCTGTTTATCTCAACGGAAATTCACATTTGTTTAACAAAATGCGCAAGTCTCGCAAGTCGTACCTGCACCGCCACCATGGCGCTAAGCTGCGCATCATTCGCCTGCAAAGCACAACAATTCTCAAATCCCCGACACATACAAGTTCACATGACGATCAGATCAGAATCAAACCAAAAGAAAACTCCCCCAAAAATCTCTTGCCGCTGGACGTAATCGGCTTTGATGGAGGCGATGGAGCCGAGGAGCTCGGGCAAGGGAAGGAGCTTCGCGACCTCGCGGACGGCGGCCTCCTTGGCCTCGAGCCCAAGGTCCTGCATCATCTTCACCCCCACCTTCCCTCTCAAACTCGCCGGAATCCGGTCCCCGGAGATCGGGAAAAATGGCTGCCACTTCAAGTCCGAGACGCTGTTTGCAAGGCGGTCAGCCCGTACTTGTTTGTACCATGTCCGGCGTCCGGTATTGCATGGTTCGTTAAATGGCTAAGTATTATTAGGCTCCAGCTCTTGCTTTTTTTGTCCAATAAGAAAACGGATTAGCAAGAGTATGAATGGATTAGTGCACTTACATGAATATGAAATATAAATCAACATTTTTCAAAAAGAAAAATTTGAACCAACTACTGTGAGTATTCCTATATCAGCTCAAATAAATATAAGCTATTATTAGATTACAAAGGTGTTTGGATGATGAGAATAACTTTTTCCATTTGAAAAAAATAGTAATAGTTGTAATATCTTAACGGATGAATTGATCTCTTAGAAAGGGCTGATAGTATTTCTTAGAAAGGTTAGTAATAATTCTAGTACTTATAGTTAGTAATTTCCTATACATACAATAGAGATCTAACTAAACACTGCACCTTTCTAAAACTACCATAAAATCACCGGAATTATTAATTTTAATACCAAGACACATCATTAGCCATTAAAAAGTAACTAAGGTTGAACAAAAATCAATTAAAGAAAACCTATTTATCAGATAAACAAATTTTCTTTTTAATTATTTAGTAACAGGTGCAAGTTGCCATCTAAGGTTTCTGATGAAACAAGGCTACAAGTTCATATCCACAATTCCACGAGAGGTATTAGCTTTAGAAAGATAAATGCTTGCTGTGGCAATTCAACTGGGTAGGCTACTGATTTTCAAAGAATGTAACCAATTAAACTTTAAATTGGATATTAGATCGACTGCTTCGAATAACGCAATTCAATCACCCTATATATATATATATATATATATATATATATATATATATATATATAGCACAGTTACTATGCGCTACCCCTTTTTTTTTGGCAACGTTCCAACACTGCCAAAATGCGGCCCCTTCCCCCCTCCCCCGTCCTCTTCTTTCCTCTCTCGCCCCTCGGTTGCAGCCCTCCACTGCCCCCTCAGCCTCCGGCCCTCCGCCTCCTGCCCTCCCACCCAACCGCCTGCCGCCGCCCATTCCTGCCCGTTGCCGCGGTCGGGCCTACCCCCTACCACCACCACCCTCTCCCCGCCCGCCGCCCCACTGGCCCCTGCCGCTGCAGACCCCCACCGCCCAGCCTGCTGGCGCCCCCTCTTCCCGGCCGGCCCCTTCCAACCGAGTCGCATCCCCGACAGCCGCACCAGCCCCTCCTTACCATAGCGCCCCCCTCTTCCCACCCCTGCCCCTGCCATTTTGCTGCACCGGCGACGACGTTGGGCGGCGGGGCCGCCGGATAGTAGCACACGCTCGGCGGCGGGGCCGCTGGATAGTAGCACACGCTCGGCGGCGAGGTCGCCGGCGGGTGGCACGACAAGGAAAACAGAGGAGAAGAAAAGGGCATGGGTAGTTTCATAATAAAAATTTAACTCGCTCCCGACTCGATTCAATAATTAGAAATACATCACGAAAAATATGGGCACAGGTTGTTTTATATTTTTTGAGATGCATTTCGTAATATTGACTCGAGTAAGGAAGGAAATTGGCATAGGTAGTTTCGTAATAAAAACTTGACTCGGTCTTGACCCGGTCAAAAAATATAAAAAATATAGTAAAATACCATAAAATAAAATAATTGAGTTCTAATGGATTATTTTATTTTATGGTATTTTACTATTTTTTTCGTAATATTGATAGTCAATATTAAGAAATACATTTCAAAAAATATGAAACAAAAAACTGACTCGGTCTCGACTCATGTCAAGTAAATAAAAAATGAACTCAGTATCAACTAGAGTCAAATCAATAAAAATTAACTTAGTCTCCTCTCGAGTCTGACCCGGGAAGTCTCAAGGTGCCAAAATAAAATTATTTTATTCTTTTTAAAATTTATTTTGCAATAAAAACTTGACTTAATCCTGACTCGAGTCAAATTTTTAATACAAAATAAATTTTAAAAAAATAAAATAATTTTGTAATAAAAGCTTTACTTAGTCTCGACTCGAGTCAATATTATGAAATACTTTTTTTAAAAAATAAAATATTTTCATAATATTGACTCAAGTCGGGATTAAGTTAAATTTTATTACGAAATAATTTTTAAAAAATAAAATAATTTCATAATAAAAACTTGACTTGATCTTGTGCAACTCAAGTCAAATTTAGGAAATAATTTTTTTAAAAATAGAATATTTTCATAATCAAAACTAGACTCGATCCCGCGTAAGATCGAGTCAAGTTTTTATTATAAAAATATTTTATTTTTTTAAAATTTATTTCGTAATATTGATTCGAGTCACATGGGATCGAGTCAAGTTTTTATTATAAAATTATTTTATTTTTTAAAAAATTTATTTTCTAATATTGACTCGAATTGCACGATACCGAGTTAAATTTTTATTAGAAAAATATTTTATTTTTTAAAAGATTTATTTCCTAATATTAACTCGAGTAGAGACCGTGTTAAGTTTTTATTATGAAATTATTTTATTTTTTTAATATTTATTTTATAATAAAAACTTGACTCGTGTCGGGATCAAGTCAAGTTTTTATTATAAAACTCACCCTCCCCTGTTTCTTCCCCCACCCCCTGTTTTGTCCCGCCACCCCACCATGTATGGCCTTGTCGCTGGCCACCTGCAGGGGGGGGTGGGGATCGCGGCTTTGGGCAAGGGTGGGGAGCGGGCCATGGCACCGAGCAGGGGTAGGGGGGCGATGGCAGGGAGCGGTGGGCCAGGGGCAGAGGGCGGGAGGGGGTGGGTCTGCAGTGGCTGAGGTCTGGTGCAAGCGGCGTGGTCTAGTGGAGGGGTGGCCACGGTTGAGGGGGCGCCGGCTTGGGGAGGTTGCCTTCTTCGCTAGGGATGCCGGCGGGCAGGCCGTGGCCGGGGTAAGCCGGCGGGCATCAGCCAGATGCTCCGTGCCAGCGTTGTGAGGGAGGTGGTAGACAACATGCTGCGGGCCGTTGGATCGTATATATATAGGGTAAAATGTTTCTAAGCAATATGTAGGAAAAGATTTTTGGGCCCACTTTTCATTTAGGTCGTCCGATTACAAGGACGGCCTAGATCTTTTCTCATCATTAAAATTTTAAAAAATATATCACCATCTCCTCTCTCGCACCGTGATGCTCCTCTCCCCGTCAGCCAACCTCTGCCACCACCTCCACTTGATACAAGCAACCGTTCGCCCTCCCCGCCACCATTGCTCCTCTCCCTTCAGTTGAATCGGGCCGCGCAACCACAAATGTGGCTGTGTGGCCTTATTAGGGGGAGCTCGCTGGGCGGCCAGATCTAGCCTCTACAAGCCAAGTCCAGCCGTCGTGTGTTGAACCTGACCGTCCCCTGACGTCGCCCTCCCTAGCCACCGTCGACACGGTAGCCGCTCCTCTCTCTGTGGTCGAATCGGGCCGCACAGGCTTATCAGGTAGGGAGGCCATTGCACAGCCAGATTTGGCCTCTACAAGCCAGGTCTAGCCGCCGCATGCTAGACTTGCCTATGGAAGCCAGATCTGGCCGCATTGCCCATAAAGCTGTGCGGCCACAAATGTGCCTGCACAGCTTGATCTGACAACAACTAGCTATGTTGAGCCATCCCGCAGCCGAATTTGGCTAGGGGGCGACAAGAGATGGCCACCTTTGGGAGGCGGTGCCATTGTGGCTAGCTTTTGTGAAAAAACAATAATTTTTTTAAAACAATGCATATGATCTATCCTTATAATCGAACGGCCCAGATTAAAGTTTAATTTATTTTTTAAAAAAACCAATAAAATTAAACCGTTCTTATAATTGGACAGCCTAAATTAATTTATAGCGTAGATGAACTTGTCTTCCTGCTCAACCTTGAGCTTCTCATAAATATAAATATATATATATATATATATATATATATATATATATATATAATAAATTTGGTAATATTGTCGGATTAAAATTGATTCACGTCCAAGCTGAATGGATAGCTAGAATAATTGTGAAACAAATATTATCCCTGCATCAATTTAATCCGCGAGAAAATAACAGGGCAATACAGATTTTCCTCAACTCTACGAATCAGCTGTTTTTCAACTCGTCAAACAATTGAAGCTAAATATTTATCCTCGCCACAAATGAAGCTAAACATTGAATACAATAAAGACGGGGAAAAAAACAAAGGCCAGGATGATACAAAATTTCCGACAAAGACGAGGTAACATTTAATTTAAGTGAGCTTCCTCCAAAGAGATCCTTTAGAAGCTGAGAACCATTTCAACTTTCCAAAAACAAAACTTGCTTTGGGCCGGTGGCCTTCCGCCAATGAGTTCTCGTATATTTCTTTGCATTCTTGAACAACCTGTTGAAAGAAACCACATGCAATCAATTTGGCAATATCTACTTCCCTAAATGAAATATGATGCTCTAAGCAGGAAATGTGTATTTCACTGAAGAATCTTCATCCCTAGGAGGATCACAACTATATCAACAAAAGATGATACCCTAATTTACCTCGAACAAGAAATGGTTAAAACAGGTTTGGACATCAAACTCACCACATACAAATTCCTAAATAAATTTCGCAAAATTTCACTGACAAATTATTTACAAATTGACAACAATATAGAGGAGGTGATAATTGTGATTTCCATATGAAGCCACATAAAAGTTTTTGTTCCCAAGAAGTGATCAAAGAAACAGAATGTAATTCCAATTAACCACCATTGCTCTTGGTGACCTTTATAATATGTTAAGAACTCTCACGTCTCTACTAGCTAAGTTTTTCGTGCAGATATTACCTCTTTGGCATCTTTTCGTGGTATGCCTTCCCTCATACTCACAAGTTTCTCCACAACTTCGGGCTGTAAAGGAGCAGTAGTTAGGAATTTGTCTAACATTATGGCATCATGGCAATTAAACAAAAAATTAAGCCATTTAACTTACAGGGCAATCTGGATAATTTTCTAGGATATCAGTGTATATCAGGGTGAAGGTATCTAGGCTCTCAGCTGATGCCAATTCCCTCAGCTGACATAAGACATTGACTCTGCTTTCGACTTTCTGAGTAAAAACAAGCCACAAGATAATGATCAGTCCAGCAATTAAACCAACTGTATATTTTATCTAACTTCAAGTCACATTCTCACATCAATAATAAAATTCAGTTCCAGCTACAAGGTATGGAGAATAGGACAACCCAAAAAATGTCAGAATCACTGTTTCTATAAAGCTCACAATAAGGCCTATAGAAAGTAGTTGAAGCCAACTATATAAGCACATTCAAGATATATTCATAATAAATAACCTTTAGCAAGTTGATACAGAATGACTTACAGTGAAAACACACTTACCGTCACATTGATATACTCCCTGAAGAAGTCTGTTAGGACTTCTTCATCTAGCCGCATCCGCTCAATGGTTTCTTCTTTGATGTAATTTTTCTATAAGTCCAGAATATGCATTTGCAAAGCATCATCATTAAACACAAATAAATACATAAAGTTTCAACAAGAATGATAAGTTCCTGTACACTATCTTTCAAAGAGATTACCTGTGTTAGAAGATGTTCCACATAAATAATTATTGTTTCTTCAAGACAGGCTTCAACAAACCTCCGAAAAGATCGGTCCTCAATATACCTACAAAACAGTACTTGAAAGACTTAAATCTGAATAATAATATACATTAATGGTAACAACTGTCTAAATAACTCGTGCTAACAATGTCAACAAAGATGAGGATTATCAAGCACATTCAACAAGAGAGTCTTACATTTTAACGTCAGTGAAATAATCGCCAAACGTTGCCACCAGATACTCAGTAACTAGCCCCTCACTCCATTCTGCAAAAATATATGTGATATACACAAAAAAATAATATAAAATAAAATAAACTGACAAAATTATTATTACATGTTAATAAGAATTTCGAAGAGCAAAAATAAAATCAGCTGCTGAAGCTGTTAGTATGCTGCCAATGCCAGGCTAATTGGGGTTTGTGACTGACCTTTCTGGTACAGTTTAACTAGTAATTCTTTCACCCCAGGATCTTCTAAAATTACATTAACTGTTTGACGAACAGCTTCCTGAAGTGAGTTAAACAAACTTCTTAGACAAACTTGTACTGAACATATGAAAAAAACAACTGGAAAGACATTAAGAAATGCTGCTCCAAGTAAAAAGCCAATTCAAATGCAAACATTGTGATTTGCATGCGTAAAGAAACAAAACATGATTTTGATTTGGAGGCCTAACAACAATGCAGGTATAAGAAAAGACAAAAACAAACCTTTGCGACTTCAAGAAACCCTTTGCAGGTATCCTCAAAATTAACCTGGAATTTTGAATGAAGGCTGTGTTAGAAGGGTCTAATGTTACCAAATTTCATATTATTCATATGCATGCATGAACACATTTGCAATTTTTTTAATTAAAACAGACAGAGAAGTTAAAGGCATAATGTTCTAATGTAAATTTGGGAAAATATCAAAAAATTGGGAACAAAAACAACAGAAACAGAACCTGATCTGCATAATTTTGGGAAGTGCCTCCAAGGTGCTGTTGCTAAGTTCCATAGCCAAATCATAACAGCGAAGATTGTTGTTAATCTGATCAGAACAATACAAATCAGGGGGTAAGGACACCCCAAAGTCCCAAGCAAACCATATGGCAATTAATGTACTAGAAAATTTGACAGAAAAGCTGATTACAATAATACCATTGCACACATGGGCTCCAAACCGATATCTGAAGCTGGCTCCTCAAGTCTACGCTTTTCAGCTGCTTGAAAGTCGATCATTACCTGGCAAACTTAAAAAATCTGTGTGAATAGATGTAAGATAATATTGCCATTAGCATGTATAGAAATGAAGTACAATTCATCCATCTATGAGATATTTTCATGTGCTATACAAGCATGCCAAAAATTGTGCTTCAATAGTAATCAGCCCGGCAAAATTCACACGGCAAATGCAAATTTTTATCACAATGTTTCTAGTGTGTTAGGTGTTAACCCAACCATGACTCAAGTATGCATATATAGCTCCAACCAGTTAACATTTTGCAAAAGAACCTCCAACTAATTAGAATTAATTTCCCATGGAAATTTCTGAGTCTCTAACTCCATCAATGCTCATGCATTGTCGGTCCAAAGCCTAGACAAAGGATGAGAAAAGGCATCCAACCATCAAAACTTTGACATTTGTAATCACATGGATCCTACATATACCATACAACTTTTTGTTATCAGATGAAAGTAGAAGAGGAAAACAAATTTTGAGTCCCTAAACAGAAACCTTTCCCTTGTAGGAAGAATTTCTCAGGACCTCTAAACTCACTCTACGCTTAATTTTTAGAGAATTTCCCAATCCATCTGCATTCTAAATGTAAAACAGAAATTGCTTAAACTCAACAGGTTCATAAATAAGATACTAAATTTATAAAATATAGCTTGCCCAGTTCTCAAACATCCATTAACGAAATCTTAAATCAACATTTTCCACCTTTCTCGTCAATCTATGCATCCACTTGAGCACTAGATAAATGATCTTTGCTAAATCGCAGTCTGCCCAAACCTTTGCAACTTAAGTAATTTAAGAAAAACAACTCTCGCCCTTACCTGTATAATAGCAAGAGCAATGCGATATAGCATAACATCTGTGCTATTTTCACAAACAATTTGCACTTGCTCTCCCAAAATTCTGAACAAATCAACAGCAGCTGGTGTGTATAGTTTGCCATCTTCTGTCTTTTTTGGTGGTTGTACCTTGTCTGCCTCCAAAATGTTTGTATACCATTTCTAGAAATCAAATGGACAGAACTCTCAGCAAGAGATTACAGAAAATCTAAATCCTGGAAGGAAAATAAATAAACCACTTAATGTGCAAAAGTGAGAAAGTTACTGTTGTTGTAGCTTGCATGCGCTCAACATATGCATTCATTAGAGGATCCATTGCACCACTCTCAGAACAAACTTGTGCTAAAGAATCATCAACCCCAAGACCAACAAGATTGTCTTGGTATTCAACCACCCAACCAGTTACCTACAAATATAAAAAAGACATGGAAAAAATAAATTAAAAAAGGTAGCAATGATGCAAACATGATATTTTAATCAAAATAATTCCTTTTCAAGTTGTATTTTTGCCAGTAGCCAGTCAAAAAGCAGTCACAAACTGTATTTAGTAGAATACCTTTAGTATTTCTATATTGGTAAGCTCATTGGCTCTGTCACTAAGCCGTCTTAGCATTTGAATGAACCGCTCTGTGTATAAATTGACCATCAACTGGAAAATTTCATATCTGCAAACATGAAACAATCAACTTATAGCGAATGGTAAAAGGCCTACTCAGAGACCCAAAATACGTTCCATACGACATACTTAGCAAAGAATGCAATTCTCAAAAAGCCAATTTAGTAAGAAAAAACTCATCCCATGAAATGCAGGCACAAAATTAAGCCACTTACCTGGGAGGAAAACAAGGAGCCACATGATCATATATATCCCCAAGCTCGTCCCCAATCTGATCATTTACAATAAATGGAACAAAAAAAGTGAGTCAATTGACATGAGTTCACAAAGAGGATTATATTCAGTGGTACCCAAATTCCATTTCTAAACGACAATTTGATTTGAATTGCAGCTTCAACTCAATTTCTTTCTCTGTATCTTAATAACACTACTGAAGTATCAATCGGCTAAAATATGTTCATGAGTTACAGTATTCTCTAAACATTGTCAAGGAAAATGGGAAGGAATGGTTACAAACTGATTTCTCCATACAATTTTTTATTTTTTCCCTTTAACTACTTCTAAAGTTCTCTTTTCCCTCAATTCCTTCTTACAATGCCCCACCATTCATTTTTCCTACAACACCCACTTTCCAGCCCTAAAATCCCACAAAACCACACTGTCAATGCAATTGCTTTTCCCAGAACCTAAAAAGACTAATCACATAATCGTTCAAACAGAATGTTCAAAATGACAGACCAGAGAAAGAAACAAAAAAATCATTAGCACACCTTACGAGCTTCCTCTAGAGCAGCTTTAAGATCCTCAAAAACAAGCTGCATCACAAACATAATTTCAACACTCTCAAACCAGAAGATCTAAGAAAACACATGGATATCTAAGAACAATATGTCTAACTACCTATAATAAAACAAACATAACGATTTTTTATATGTGCCATTTGACTTGTCATTTTAAGCAGAATATACCTCTGACAGCAATTTATCAAAGCGGGCCTCTACAGATTTCCTGATCTGCTCATAGCACTTGTCTTTGTAGCATTTTCCTTGAGACTTCTTCTCTTCAGTTAAAGTTCTTGGGGAAGCTGTAGCAACCGAGGCTTTTCTGCAAATCATGTCAACATTAAAATATAAAAATTCCAACATGTTTACTTGTTCAAATGTAAATTGTTATATTATACATTCAATAAATTGTTTATTCCCAAAAATACTATACATGCAAAGTACTAAATGTTACTTTGCAGATCTTCGAGGGTTTGCAATTTGTTCCAAAGCACCAGCTCCCGCAGCCTCAGCTGCTTCTTCAGCAAGCTGTTGATCAAGAATTTCTTGCATTTCAACTACTCTGCATATTTAACACATGTAAAACAGCTATTAGATATAATCATCACTTCAAAAAAAAGATTAAAAAGAAAGTACTCAAGATTTTAAAATAATTCGAGTTTACATGTGACTTTTTATAATCAATTTAATCTTATGTTAAACAATGTTTCAAGTCAGAAAAAGTTTTGACTCTTTACCAACATTATGTTTATACACAAACAATGCCCACCTCAGTTCATAGCAGTTTATTCTTGAAAATTGTTTACAGAAATTTCAAGAGGTAAATTTTTATTATAAATTTATAAAAATAATTTAAAAATTCACATGCTAGGCATCTCAAATTGCTCTAACAAAGAGACAAGAGGGATTGAACTAGGCTTCCATAAAGGTGGCCCTGCAAGAATTAGCCGCATACATACATGTAGTAGGCCTATGGTATCATCCAATGGAACAACATAATGTATACTCATTTGATTGACCCACTGACTGAAATGCGACAGAATTATTCATATGATTGAAACAATGCATAAGTGAGAACTATGCAAAATTGCTGGCGAACCATTTCAAAAAAGACTTTCAAATTAGGCACTAGTTATGGTAAGGTGCATGCCAAGTTCACTCTTGAATGATTCATCAAAGAAAGAAATTGTAATGGTTACTTTCCATTAATTGACTAATAGCATAAGTAGCTAAAATATAGCCAGCAAAGCATTCAACTTAATCAAAATTCAAATGTAAGGAAACAAAAAAGAAACCAAAAGATGGTCCTTACCTTATTGCTCGGACCAATGTTTGTGGGCTGCAAAACAAAAATCAAAATCAGAGCATTATAATCCTTCTTTTTGAAAACAAGGTACTATCTGAAGTTATACTATCAATGTAACAAAGATCAGGCAAAATTCATAGACCATAATTTAGCATGGCTATATCACCAAATAAGTAAGAACTGTACATGTATATGTCCTTCAATTTACTGGAGTTCAAGCCCAGAGCCTCGTCTCTCTGCCCCTCCATCCATTTTTCCCTCTCCCTGATCCCTCTTCAAAATTTCTAAAATATTCTATATTTGGAAGTTATATCCTACGTTCCACATGACTACCATAAAATCTGCCCTTAAATGTCTCCATCCTCTTAACACGAGGGAGCCCTTCAACTTTACGAAGTAGCAATTTGCCCTTTATTATGCTGAAGTACAAAACAATTACCTTTCTTTAGCAAGATTGAAGAAATTAGAAATATGACCCCAGAGTTTCTTCTCAAAAGTTTCCCATGTCTGATCAACATCTTCAAAATATTCTCTAAAAAAAAGAAAAAAGAAAAATGAATATATAAAAATTGGGATGAAAATCAGTTTGAGCTGAAAGAATTTGAACAATTAATAAAAATAAGCAAAAAATCACCTAACCTTAATCGGCCAACCTCTTCCTTATGTGAAGCTGCAGCAGCCAATGCAAACCTTCTCTTACCATCTAATGCTGTTAATCTCTAACATAAACATGAGCACACATACACACACACACACACAAAATAATAATAATCAAATTGCATTCCTACATGATGCAATGATTCGAGCAAATTATAGTCAATAATAAACATCAATATGTAGAACATAATGATACCTCATATGTATGAATAAGTTCCCTATCATCAGTTAAAGAATCCCGAGCTTCAGAAGCTTCTACGGAAATGGACATCATGCCCTCCACATCCTGCCAAATAAATAATCATTATTGATATACCACCAGCTCAACAAACCAGAGTTTTTAGTACATATTAGAACAAAATAATCATAGCTTACACCTCTTTTTATTATGATGTTAAGAAAACCCTCAAGCCAACCTAACATTTAATTCTGTAATAGGAAAGCCACAAACACTATGCAACAGGTTTGAAGCTTTGCATAAATTAAATTTTCAAGAGACATGATTTGGGCTGCGTAAGTTCCCATGTAGGCAATCCACAAGATAATTTTTCAACGAAGTCTAAGCTAAATTTGTGTATTTTAGTTTGTATTCTTTTCTCTCCTTTGGGTCATACCACAAACTCCTGCTTTTGCCACCTCCCTACAGTTTGATCAAGTGTGCCAAACACTACTAACCACAGTTTGGCTACAAAACCTTGCAATTCCGTCCAGGAATATTTCAAATTATTTTTCTTTATAACCTAAGGTTACTCCTAAGCTACCGTATAGTCCATGGAGTAACACCATTATATTAAAAAAAGTAACTGAACTGCAGACCAATTAGTTGCTATATTGACAATCATTAGCATACAAATACATTTTCCCAAAAGATCAACAGAAAATGCAATGCATTCAAGGACATAAGACACCTCCACGAATGATATAACAAACCTTAAGAGTTGTGATCAGGTTATTTCTAGCATTACTGAGAAGTTTTATCTGATCGTGGTTTTCAATAAGAGTTTGGCACTCTTGACATAATCTGTCAAATCAAAAGTAGGAGATAGAACATTTAAAACTTTCATGGCTTTCACAAATGAAGCTTAAAAACAAATCCGGAAAGTGATAGTGCCAAAATGAGTTATCTTCGGAAAGATGCAAGAGTCCAAAAGAGAATGTAAATGAGGTACTAATCATTGATCTATTGGCTTACTTTTCAATGGACAAGAAATTATCTCGCAAGTGATTTATTGTCTTCTGACATAAGGACAGTGCTTCCAGACCCGTGTGTGCCTGTTCAACCTGCATAAGCACAAACTTTTACCAACCCATTCCTCCCAGCACAAACTCAGCATCATAAAATGGCCATTTTCTAAGGCAATTCAATAACAGCAACAGAAACCATCACAGATATCTCATCATCTTACACCATCTAAAACTACATCCTTAAGCTTTGGATGGACAGATCAACATCAATGAAAGTATTATTACACCAACCTCCAAATCATTTTAACATGGATAACAGGTTCATCTCCCATCCATTATTTCAATCCCGCCAAAAACACATAAAGTGCCCTTCCCTCGATACGAATTAGGAATTTCTTATCTCATTCACCTCAAAATTAGCCATCCTCTCAAACATTACAGTTACTATTCACTCAATATAAAAAGGCTTTTTTCATCTGATTCAGCTCAAAACTAGTCATTCTCTCGATTTTGCAGTGTTCTTCCCACCTAAATCATTTTCTGTTAATTTCAATAAAAGCAATTACTAACAAAAAGAATGCGCAAAGTCTCGTACCTGCTCCGCCACCATGGTGCTAACCTGCGCATCATTCGCCTGCATAGCACAACAAACCCCGACTCTCAAATCCCCGACACATAAGAGTTCACATGATGAACAGATCAGAATCAAACCCCCTCCGCCCCCCCACCCCCTCACAAAAAAACCTGTTGGCGCTGGACGTAGTCGGCCTTGATGGAGGCAATGGAGCCGAGGAGCTCGGGCAAGGGTAGGAGCTTTGCGACCTCGCGGACGGCGGCTTCCTTGGCCTCAATCCCCAGATCTTGCATCATCTTTTCCCCAACGATCTCGCCTGATAAATTCGCCGGAATTTTTCCGACGGCCGGCGGAGGATCGGGCCCTCCCCAGACCGACCGCTATTTGTTTTATAAGACGGACCCTTCCAAGGTCCGCGTTCGCTTGGACCGGGTCCGGCATTGTCCTATTTGACTCATTAAAAATGGTTTAGGCCCGAAGCCGATCGCCACTCACTAGGTGAGTTGGTCCAACTCACCTGGTTTGTGTACAACTTCAAATCACCTTGATTGCAGTTCTACCTATTCACTTGGGCAATGTTGACGAGGAAACAAATTAATGCATATGTCTTGCAATCGATATAAACTTTTATAAAATGTAATTGGTATTAAGTATTTCATAATCATATTATTTTTTCCCTCACCTTGGATTCTTATTATATTAAAAATCTAGACAACTTTAAGTTTATATTCATAATTTTATTACATTTGTACGGGATTTGGATTTATATATAACATACCTCAAAATTTTGGTTTTAAAATTTTAAATACACATAAATATAAACAAATTTGATGTATATTTCCCTCTCGACTAATTGGTTGTGGTCTGGATATCGAATCATTGTTTACCCACCGCCAATTGGTGCGATTAAAAAATAATTTAAATTAATTTGAGATGACACTGTTTACTTGACAATTAATATTAATTTTTTCCCAATTATATTAATATATGATCAATTCTTATTAATAAAAAAATTATCAGAGAATTTTTTTGTTAAAAATAGAACATTGGGTGAATTAAAATATAGTAAAATTAAAAACAACAAATTAAATTATTATAACTTGTGATTAAAATTAAATTTTATTTATGTCTCAGCGCGCATGGCTAATTTTTATAAATAAAATAAAAATAAAATGAGCGAGGCAGAACGTTTACACGTGATCAACAACGGGCCCCCACAACCCTCTTGTCGGGCTGTCGGAAAATCTAAAATAAATAAATAAATAAGAAAAACAATTCTTCACCTCCTCCACCCAGCTCCCTCCTCACTCGCGTCCATTTTTTTCTTCCTAAAACATCAACCGACAATTCCTAAACACATAACTTACCATTCCCTACTCTTCCTCCCCATCGCAGGTTGTGATTGGAATAATCTAAGGTTGCATTCAATAAAGAATAAATACTATTGCGTGAATCACAAACTGCTGTGTTTGTACAACATTTGTTGCCATGGATCAGGCTGACCTATGGGCCTCCCGCCTGGCTGCCGTCAAGCGGCAGTACGCGCTGCAGCAGCAGCAGCGTCAGATTTCTCAATCGGGTAATCTCTTGCTATTCGTTTCTCGCTGTTTTTTTGATTGTGTGTGGTCTTGGTAAGTGTCAAGATCGGGTTTTTGTGGGTATTGGATTGATGGTTACTGGTTTTTGGATATTTGGTTTTTTGTTTTGGGTATGGTGTCGTTAGATCGATTGGCCGTGGATGAATTGGAGGTGGAAGAGGAGGGTCGCACCGATTTGACGTGTCCGTACTGCTACGATGATTTTGATGTCGGGTTGCTGTGCTCTCATTTGGAGGATGAGCATTCACACGAGTCTAGGGCTACGGTTATGCTGTCTTCTTTATAATTTATCAAAAGTGTTGGGAGTTCCGAGAAATGAATCTTTGTTTTGTCAATGCCTTGTCGACTTGGAGGCAAAATTATATGCATGATATGAAGTCCATGGAATATTTTCATAGAGGATCATCATCTGTATCATAAATTCATGTACCATGATGCCATCTATATTGCCAACGAATTCATATGATCAAAATGTACCCGACCCCAATTGGGGATAAGGTGGAAGAAGAAGAAGAAGAAGAAGAAGAATTTCTATGATAAAAAAGGTACTGAATGTCAGTCTAAAGCCATATGATGTCCTTGTATATCATGTATGACTGCCACCATATCGTGATTGAACAGTGATGTTATAAAGCCATGAAGATCATCATCGTTGACTTATTGGGGAAGTGTGATGGGTTTTACGAAGTGGGTTTAGTTAATTTGAGGTTGTTTTATGCCATTTCTATGGCTTCGTCTTGCATTTTCTTTTAACGCAGTAGTTTGAACAAGTAATATATTCCTTGTGGAGGATATATCAAGCCTGCTTAATAATTGAATAGTAGGTGAAAAGTAAAAATGCTTTGTTTTATTTTTTATTTTTAATTTGCAATCCTTAAGCACCAGTTTTGATTTACTAGAGAACTATCTCTTCTGCTTCAATAAAAAGCAGGCTAAATGCAGTTTTAACCAAATGTTTGTTTGATAATTTATGCATGAACAGACCTGCTTATCTCTGTCTATCATTTTTAATAAAAATTATAATGAGCTGTTCAATGAGACCTTTGTGTAAGCATTAACATTGGAAATTGGAGTTCAGGCAATTTGTGAGTAAACTACAGATTGAACACTTTATTTTCCAGATTTTTCGTAGTGGACTGTATGTTTTACTTGTAGCTTAATGTTTGATCCCGTATAACTCCTACAAAATAATGGTCTTAGGTTTCTCGCAAGAATTTTGCAGGATTTAATAGTGCACCATACAGGCCCTTGTGCATTTTTTTCATGCTTACATCTGCTGTTTATTTTAGGTTTGCCCCATTTGTTCTGTTAAGGTGTCAAGTGATATGTTCGGTCACATTACTCTGCATCATGGTCAACTGTTCAATATATCCTTCAAATTTTTTTTCCTTATAATTTGTAGCAGTTCTTTTAATTCTTGAGTAGTAGTCCACTGAGTATGTCTACAAGTGAAATCTGGATTTCAAAGTTTCACGGTTTTCTCTTTAACAAAGAGGTACATGCAGAGACGTCGAAGACTGCATAGAGTTGGTATTCCAAATAGTCAGGTTTTGTCCTTGTTGGGAAGAGATCTTTGGGATTCCCATTTGCCAGTTCTATTAGGAGGTGGTGGTTATAGATCAAGCAATTCCACCTCTGCAAATGTGATCAATGATCTTCTTTCATCACTTGTATTAAATTTACAAGGATCTGAACCCGAAAAAATTTCAAAAGTTGCAGCTCCGAACACAGAAAATACATCCTTAAAGAAAGTTTCTTCTACAAAGATGTGGAAAATAAGGTAGTGGTTTTTTAACTTTGAATTGGGCAAATTCTACTAGTTCTTGGTGCGAGTTTTTGTGTATCCATTTCAGTGGTTATAGTTATCCTTTATACCTATTTTTTATGGTCCTCATTTGAGGTTGACAAATAGTATTATTCTTAATTTAACTTCTGCTTTCAGAGAGAGAGAGCATCTAAGTCGCCAATATCTGTAATGTAGGCCAACTTTCCTGGTTAGAGTGGATATTGATTTACGGATACCTGGTCTGTTAAAGATTTCTTTTTAAGCTCAGTTTTATATGATGACTTTTCCTTCTCCTGCAGTGTTGATTCTTCGATGAGTTCTGAAGAAAGGGTGCAGAAGATGAAGCAGGCAACGGGGAGAGCAAAGTTCGTACAAGATGTGCTACTCTCTACCTTATTTCGCGACTAGGAGAGCACAAGATCTCAAAAGAGCTCGTTTAATGGGGTGTCTTCAACAACAAGAGCACAACATAGCATGCACGGTTTATGTTGTTGCTGGATATTTTTCCTATGGAGCTCGAAATTTGCTGCACTTGTTGCTGTTTCCTTCAAGGATGGCAGTCTTGCTATGTGTTCTTTTGAAAGGAGATTGTACATTCATACTGGTTTGTGACCAATTTTCTCATCAGAAGGAAAATTCAGCTACTGTAGTTCGTTGTTTTTTTATGTGAACCAATCTGGGATTGTTAAAATAATGAAGGCATTCAACCCCTAGGAATGATAAATCAAACGTATAGCAAGCGTAATGCTCACTATTGAAAACATTTCAGCTCTGGTAGAAGTGAAACCTTCGAATGACAGATTTGAGTACATGCTAAGCACAAATATATTGTTGATGAAGACATGAACTGACACATTTAGCTTATTTCCTTGGCCAAAATAAGAGCATTCCTCATGTATAAGGAACGGGAATTCACTGCGTTTCAGGACCTGCTGTCATATCTTCCCAGAGCAGATCAGAGAGCGCCATGGTGACTTCACCCACTTTGCCTGTTACAGAAAGTCATCAAAAACACTTTTTAAGTACTCTAATGGAGAAGGGGTGATCAAAACAGAGACAAAGAAACTTACCATGTCCAACAAGCTGTCCATCCTACATGATAATAGGAAGTATAGGAAGCCCACTGCCAACATACATTATTTCAGAAGCAGCTTTTACTTGTTCTACTGTTAGATTGCAAGTGCCAACACTCTTCAGAAGGCCCTTCTCCACCAACTTGAGAGCCAGAGCGAGAAGCCTCTTTGCTGTGCACCCACTCAGTATCTTATCAAAAGAAGGTAGCATTAGCTCCTTGTCCTAACTTATAAATGCCACATTCACATTTGGACCTTCTGCAGTATACCCTTCATCATCAACCCAAATGGAGGCAAAGCAATCCTTCTTTTCTGCCTCCATTTTGGATAGAACATTTGGGAGGTAGTTTACATTCTTCATGGTAGCAAACTTCGGTGTCTTCATTGGTATATTTGACGTTATAACCTTCACTCCTTTGCTTTGTGAGAAATTGTCATCGATGACTATGGCGTAAAATGCAGATGTCGGGCAGCCGGCAGGTGAGAGCAGGAAGTCTCCAGGACCTGCACTGATCCAATATCTCACCGAACCCTACTTGCAGTTAGAAGCTGCTGCCAACTGAATGACAATTTGGCGCAATGATGAACGAGGAAAGGGAGATGAAATCTTGGCTGCTGCCGCGGATCAGAGAAATCGATCAAGATTATTGTCAAGTTCATACAATGATACAAGTACCTTCCACAGAACAATGTCATATTGAATTAGATGGCAGACAGTTCAATTCGCTATCACATTGTGGAGAAGAGAAAGAGGAATTGAGGTTTACCCATCCACAAGCATGGCTGTGTCAAATACACCATGGCCTCGGTTAACCATTTGATCATCTATGGGGATGACCATCAGAGCTGGATCAAGAGTAATTCCCCCATAAATGCTAGAGTACATTGCTGGGTAAGGTGGTTTGTTTACTTCATCCCATCTCTGCTTTAGCTTTTCAACCAGCTGTTGATTTATGACACACAATTATGTAGTTTTACATCACAAAATGTTAAGAGAAATAAATGGGCAGGCTTCTTGCCAGTATAGGAGCAACTGTTATAACATAAACAGTGCTGCGCGGACCATCAATTTCCTATTTGTCTATTCAAGACTTTGATAAATGTCATATCAATTAAGACCGTAAAAACCTCAAAATATCAGATTAGTAAATGGTTATCACTTATCAGGATGGATGACCTCTGATGAGGAGTACACTGGCACAACACAATCACTCATTTCTTCCGATCCTGCAGTACTCGATCAGCAAACATTTGCAGGCAATATACATTACAAATTGCAAGGCACTAAACAGCAGAAAACTTACCACCAGAGACTTCCTTGGAAGACAGAAAGGATGGGGCTAACCACTCTAAATGTGATTCATTGCAGGGCTGCCACTGATTTTAAAGGACCAACCATTTGTACCCATCTTGTTGTCCATTTGCTGGTGTAAACTTTTTCAGAGCTTTTGTTTTCTCCACAGCAATATTCTTAAAGAGTTAGTACGATTGAATTAACTAAGTAGAAACTATTGGGTAAAGAAATAAATTGCATTATTTGCTCCACCCACCAACCGGATGGTGGAGATCCAGATCAAGGGTGAGTCAATAAAGAAATTGGACGGCAGGAAGTTGGCTGCATTGGCCCCACATGCACAAGATTAGTGGTTTCTAATAGGCTTCTCAGGTTTGTCCAATTGCACCCGCTAAAACTATTTGTAGAGAGCTGAAAAATATTCGATGAGCTTTCATCCATCGTCTTCAACAAATCTTTCTGATAACCTTGACCGTTCTGATGAAAACCATAATACGGTGAAAATTTATTCGTCCAACCCATATCCTCGAGCATATTACCATACCAGTGGTTTTAAATAACTACAGTCCATATAGTTAGCGAAGACTGCGAAGGCTGCTGTGGTCGACGGGTATGCACATTTAAATGATCTTCGAAGCATTTCATAGGATAAATCGCAAAACGTCAACGTTTGGCAAATCTATCTGTTCTTTTTTCTGTTTTCTTATCACCCCTGTGCAAAAATGAATATTTCGACAGAACTTTAAATCAATTCTCAGCATAGCACGCTTGAAAAGTAAATCCAGTTAAAATTTGCGCGCACAAGATAACACTACCCATCAATGAAAATAGTCTCCAAGTGCAATTTTCACATCGATACCATTACTTACACATTCATATACGGTTATTTCTGTTGATCATAATTATTTTTCCACACGTCCTAGTGGGAGCACACATATTGAAAAGTAGGGAAGAGCTACCACAACACTCGTGCCAGAAGTAGCCAGAAAACCTCACCAAGACCTCTGAGGTACAGAATTGAGCCTGTCGAGCAGGTTGTTAAAATCCACCGGTTGTCCAGTCTCTTCCATCCTGTGTAAAGCATTTGCAACCTGCTCCCTTGGAAATCCCATGTTTATAGCTTTCTCCAGAAGTTCATTAAATGGATGGTTGCGCATCATGTGAGGAGAGGAAGGTCGAGCCCCTCCAACATTGCCTGTAGAAGGTTGCTGAATGTAGCCACCAACCTGTCCATACTGCGGTGGATGTGACGGAGGGGCACCACCAGTCTCATACATCATATAACCATGGACATTGGACTGTGCACGATGGGGGCCTGTATTTGCATAGCCACCTTCAGTTCCATGAGGTGCAAAATTTCCTTGACTAGTTGGTGGCTGTGGTTGAGGGTGCCTTGGATGATTATGTTGGTGCGCTGGAGGCGGAGCTGTCCTACCAGACACGCCATAGCCAAAGGTGCCAGATTCATTCCTGTTAGATGTTAACTGATTGGAGAATGGAACTTGCATCGGCATGCTGCTAGGAAATGAATGTGGTGGAGGGACGGCAGTCTGAGGATGGAACCCAGAGTATGACAGTGTTAGATCAGGTGTACTTAGGGATTGCGGGACTGGCTGTGGCTGCCGTACTTGCTGAGGCCATTGCTGCTGATATGATGCATAATGGAGTGCCTGATTCACAGGTTGCTGAGGCTGTGCAGGCTGCCGAACCGGGTCAACAACCTGAGGCCTTTGATTAGAATATTGTATCTCTGGCTGAGTATGAGGGTCTGGAAGGACTTGAGAAGTTTGGGTAGGAGCTTGATGCAGAACTTGCTGGGGATAGTATGCTACTGGTTGATTCGGCCCCTGGTTTGTTGGTTGAAGAGGCAGAGATGGAGGTGGTGCTGGCTGTTGAACAGGTACTGTTGGTTGGCGAGGCAAGGCAAGACTTAGTTGAAGATTCTGAGCATCAGATGACGTTTCTGGATTACTAGGCTCCGAAGCTGATGCTGCAACCTTGTCTTCATTGTGTTGTGAAGGCTGTGTTGTGGCTGGTTCTTTTTGCCTGACTTGAAGTTTTGCAAGTTCTTTCTGAGTGTCTACCAGTTCCTGCTTATCTCTAAGGATCTGAACGGACCTATGGACCTATAATGTTAGGAGACCGGCATATAATACATCAATAAATGAACAAGCAACTAAAATATTAAAGATCAGTCACATCAACAAAGATAATCATCAATCCACTATCAACCTACTAATCATGACCATGAACCATGAAAAAGTAGGGTAGACAGGCACCGTAGTCAGTAAAAGGAGAAGCCTATTTCCAATTTCATTAATTTAATAATTGACCGTGCCTGTCAACTATTAGGAACGAATGAGAATAATCCAGCAAGACAACATAAGAAAATACCAGCTATGGAAGCTCCTCTGAGTACATAATGTGATACCACTAAAGATGGCAGACATGATAAGGCATGATGAGAAAAATGCAACAAGACAGTAAAATAGGGCATGGAGCAGAAACTCACTTCTTGAATGTGCTTATCAAGAGATTTAAGTTTTTGGTCAGATTCATCACGATCACGCCCTAAATCAGATCGCAGCTCTCCTATAGTTCGTTCCAAACTGTAACAGTACAACTCCAACTGTGAAAGGCGACCACTGATGCCTTCCAGTAAACGCATTACTGTATCAGTATATTTTTTCATGGTCTTCTCAACTGTAGCGATAACATCCTGGTACCCAGACTCTTCCTGAGGATTGTTAGCATCCATCAATGATTTTCCAAGTCTGACTTCCCGAAAGTCCTGGAAGACAAATAAAGCAAGGTTTTTGACATGAACAAAAAAAGAACAGATACAAATAGTTTGTTGTAAACAATTTGATTGAATGCCTGCAAAGAGATTATGTCGGATGGAAAACAAAAAATATCAGCTAAAGTAGAACAATAGCCATCTATGGCGGTTATCAATGAGCCTGCCCGTAAGGATGCAGTCTCAACATAGGCAAACATTTTAGTCCACTGAAATGTCTCGAAGTTGAGAGAATAAGGAACATATAATGCTCCTTCATTGCAAGGGTACAAGCACAAAATTACTGTCATTCAGGCACATAGTTATTGCTTTCTTGCTAATTGTAGGCAGTGTATTGACTATTTTAAAAAAATCACTTTATACATATTTGTTTTAAGGACAGATATAATAAATATTCCAATGTCATACTAAGCACAATCAACAAGTTGTTAAAAAACATATTTTTCCACGATTTTATGCCACAGTCATAATACATTATGGTTTATACTATGAGACCTGGTTCTCATATTCTATCTATCAATGACCTTGCCTTCGTGATGGCTATCAGATGTGAGATTGAAGAGTTAATAATAGATTTTGAAAGAAAAGAAGGTGAAGCCCAACAATTATAGAGGAGAAGATCACACGGACAATTTACTAATAAACTTGGGGGATCAGGAGAAAAAGCTTGATTCTCCACAAGCTTTCATTTAATTTCCTTTCATTAACAATGCGAAACAATGATGGAATGACTAGTATATACATCCTAGCAAACACCCTAATAAAATTGATGAAAACCCTAATAAAATTGATGAAAACTACAAGAAGAAACCCTCAAATATATAAAAAATTCATAAAAATCCCCAAAAATCAACTTTCTTATATATTTAAGACTCATCAAATAGCTCAAATATAACTCTGATCGTCCTACACCACATCAGTCTCAAATGAAACCATCTTGGACCTCCAGTGCAGAGTACTTGTAGAAGTGTTAGAAGAAGCAGACAAATATTCTACAAACAATTCTTATTGCAGGAACCAAATTCGTGAAATTCACAAGCAATCAATTTCTAATAGGGACCTAGAAAAAAAAACAAAACAAAATTTCACCAGCAAACTCACGATCAAAATCAAATTATAATTATTTGGTTATTTGGTTCTTTTATTGCTAATAACAAAGCAGTCAACTACTCGACGAAATTATCCTCTACAGTTGTGCTTCAAGTAGATACACTTGACGCAGTCCTGCTCAACTCCCATATGCAATTAAGAACATTTCAAGAACCCGGAGAAAATGCATTTTCCAACAAGTTCTTTCATACAGTCAGCAGAGGCTACCATATTCGAGCTTGGTTGTTGTATTCTATATATGAATAACCTTGCCAATGGGCACAAAAATAACCCCCTTGCACCCTCAACCACAACGTCAGTATTATTAAAAATGCTAAAAAAAATCATACTATTGAAACCAAATTCATAAGATTCAGCACCCAATAAATTTTTTTCTATTAATATAAACCAAAACCTAACCATTACTCACACAATTCAAGTCAAACTACAAAGGCCTAGAACTTCAACCACACAAAAAATACCATTTCCATCATTTCAATGAAAGAGATAGTTTAGAAATGAAAATAAAAAACATCACCACAAATCTGACACACAAGTGCAGAGATCAAAGCCGGGAGCTCCAACAGCAACACATTACACCCAAAAAAAATCATTTCCATTCACTTCAATCAGAGACCCTACATAAAAAAATCAAAACAAAAAAATAAATAAAGAAAATATTGTTTCCATTCATTTCAATCAAAATAACACGTAAAAACCTAAACTTTACCGCTAATCTCACGGCACAAGACTAAATACCAAAGCCAGGACCTTCAAAAACAACAAATCAAGCAACGGCAGCATATAAGGTTGAATAAATCGACGAAATCGTCGGCAAAAGGGGAAAACCTTGGAGGTGCCGCGGGTAGAAGCCTCGGGGGGCCGCCTGGGATCGGAGCCGTGGCCGTTGAAATCGTCGTAAGAGCAGAGCACATCGTCGGCGGCGAAGTCGAAGCCCTTCGAACCGCCGGAGGGCCGGCCGGAGGTTCCCGACGCCATGGAATCTGATCGCCGGAGTCGAGAGTCCCCAATCGTCGGAGATGAAGAAGCAGATAAGGATGGGTCTTCTCGACCAGGCATGGGAGAGAGGTGATCGGCTACACGCGCGGCTACGATCATAAAAATTAGCTAGACTCGATTTTTTTTGTTTTTTAGTTTCATCTCGACTACGTAAAGAAATTGGTTAATCAAATTTTTTTTAAAAATCTATCTGGTTCACTTATTTTGACAATGCATCTAGCACGGTCTTTGTGGGTCACTGGATCTAATCCGGAGGCCCACAACAGCTCTCCCCGGCCCATAACACCCCCTGATACCTGCCCAAGACCCGCTCGCCAATTCGCCCGCCCCTGCCCCTGCTAGCGGCCCCCTCGCCTGCCACGACAACCCATTTGTTGCCCACCCCAAGCCCTTGTGGGCCCCCTTGTGCCTCGCTGGCGCCCTCCCCCTGCCCCTACCTGCCATCGCACCACCCCCCGTTTCCCCCTCACCCCTAGCCACTCCCGCCACAGTGCCCCTTAGTATTCCCCTGCCCAGGCTAGCCGCGGTCCCTCTGCCCTGGCCAGCCACGGGCCCCCCAGTCCCCACCGTGGAGGGGCGAGCCGGGGGAGAGAGAGGGGGGGGTTGCGGCCGACGTGGGGGCAGGGGGACCGTGGCTGGCAGGGGCGGGGGAATGCGGGGGGCCATTGCGGCGGCGGTGGTGGGAGGGTTGGAAGGGGGTGGCTAGGGGCGAGGGGGAACGCAGGGGGAGGGCATGGTGGCAGGTAGGGGTGGGGGAGGGCGCCAACAGGGCGGGAGGGGGTGGTGAGATGGGGGGCCGCAGCGGCTTGGGGTGGGAGGGGCAGGGGGGCTGCGATGGAGGGGGTTATCATGGCGGGCGAGGGGCCGCAACAGGAGGGCCTCCGGTGGGGGTGTGGGGGTGGTTGTACAGGCGAGCAGGCGAGTCTTAAACAGGTGGGCCTATGAAATCTTAGCTGCTAGATTTCAATCCAGCGGCTCAGATTTCATACGCTACACTGTGCTACCAAACAGTGACCGTGCATTGTAGAATATATATATATATATATCTTATCAATCATCAACCAACTTGATATTTAATATACAAATATTATTAATTTATGGAAAATAATCAATTAAAAGGTCTATAAAATCCAATAAATAACTAGAGAAGTGCCTATAAAGATATCCAACTTTTTTAAGAATAATAGAATTTTCGTATAGACATTTAATGAGTTAGTGATTTTGTAAAAATTGAGTGGGCCTTTCAACCATGTTAGCTCTAAGGTCTTGCCGGTGATTATTATTTTTAACTTTTATCTACCACACATTTGTAAATTTGTTTGTCGCATTGGATAGACTTATAGGTAAACCTATTGTTTTAAGATAAAAAAAGATAGTCAAACATTTAATATTCAATATCTATTTATTTATGCATATTCCAACGAGCACCCTTTAATGCTTGTGCGGTTAACAGCTTTTAAATAATTTTAGAAAATAAATATTATTAGAATAGTTCGTAATTATATGTAAAGATGAGTAGTGTTTTATTGTTTTACAATGTAGGTTCACAAAGTTTCCAATTAAAAAATGTTTACATTTTATTATTTTCGTGTATGTATGTATGTTTGTGTGTGTATATATATATATATGTATATATATATATACTCTATTTATTATAATTTATAAATCTCTTATTCATTACTATTTTTTTATACATATAAATTTATTTATGTGAGACCTACTAAAAAAATTCAAATTAGTTTTGTAACTCAAATAAGCTTATAGGGTGTTGTTTACCCTTAATTTTTCTATTATTATTATCATTGTAAAATTTGGTTTAATATTTGCATAATTAAATAGTCAGTTTGTATCAATAGTCCAAGTTGCAAACCTCGCGATTTGTTATTGGTTATATTTTTTATCCATTTTAATATCTATAGAAACTTACTTTTTTTAAAAAAATTGTAGGAGGTGACTCTTTATTTATTTCTTTTCATTTCATCAAAAACAGGTTTTCCCTTAAATTTTGTAAATTTTGGGGGCGCCTAACCACCATGGATGCTGCAATAGATCAACTCAATTATATATCAAATACCCTTAACCTTAGGAAATACATCTACTCACCTCTTCCAATTGTCTTATTCACTATGATCTTGATTGTCATATAACACAAACTTAATAAGCATAGATCAAACTGCTAGAAGAATTCAATCTAGCCAATTTTATTCTTACAATTATGCATCTTTTTTTTTTCTTTCTCTTCCAGTTGATCTCTATGAGATGCGTTATCGGTTACATTGAGTATCATCCATGAGAATCATCACTACAAGCAGCTAGCTTCGTTGATGCTAATGGCTATAAAAACCTGATGGAAAGCGAGGAGCCATCAAGATCTCAAGGGGACCTTTTTTCTCATCATAACACCTTTGCTCACACTCATGTCCACACTGGTGCCTTTCTCAATCTCTATCTCAAATCCATGAATAATCCTTGCAAGCGTGAGGTGCAAGACCTGTAGAGCAAAGGATATGCCCGGGCAAATCCTTCGGCCGGATCCGAATGGGATGAGCTCGAAATGGTTGCCTCGGACGTCCAGTTGACAGTAAGCGGAGTCAAGGAACCTCTCCGGTCGGAACTTCTCTGGCTCCTGCCAAACCCTAGGGTCATGGTGGATCTTCCACAGGTTAAACATGATGGTTGAGCCAGCCGGGATATGGTATCCATTAATTCGGCAGTCTTCCAAGGCGTGGTGGGGCGCTGCCAACGGGCCTGCCGGATGTATCCGAAGGGTTTCCTTGACAATGGCTTGAAGGTAGGGCAGGTTTCGGATATCCGACTCTTCGACTTCTCTTAGTAGCCCAACATTATTGTCCAATTCTTCCCTAGCCTTTGATAAGGCATTAGGGTTTTGCAGCAAAAAGGCGAGCGCCCATGTTAGTGTCACCGACGTTGTGTCTGTTCCGGCTATTAAAAGAGTCTGTAAATTATGGAAACTATGTGAGTAATTTCATTATAACAAGAAATCTATTCTTGTTAATAACAGTCAACAGTCGAACTTTGATGAAATGTACAAGATTCAAGCAGATCACCAAAAATAAAATAAAATAAAATAAAATATTCATAGTTTCATCTGACTAATCTATTAAAGTCTATCTTTTAAAATCAGAATTTATCTCTAAAAATACCTATATCATTATTCAATAAAATATATCAAAATTTTAGAGTTGCTATGTATCAGTCCAGTTGTATAGTAAATCCAAACTAAGGTCTGATACAAGTCGCACAGACGAGGGACAAGAGAATGAGTCAAAGCCTAATGTTTTGGTTGGATGGTGACGGGAGCAAAAGAGGTTGGTAGTGGTTCCATATTTGTTTCTTCTCAATCCATATATTTTAAATTCAACCCTACTTGATCTTTCAAACCAATTTGATTTTTAGAATACTGAACAGTCGACTTCAATATTTTACACGAAAACCCAACAAAAAATAGAGCAGAAAAAGTACTTCCCTAATAGAACAGACAATAATATTTAATATCTAGAGCGACCACAATGGCCTACGGAGGTAGGAGTCATGTATTTTCTATCTAATGGTAAAAAATAATGGGCAAGGAATTACCAGACAAGTAGCCTTGGCAACTGTATCAGGATCATAATCTCCAATACTTCCAGATTCCTCAAGTATTGAGAGCATAACATCAATGAAATCCCTATCAACAACCTGACCATCTTTTCTCCTCTGCCTGTGCTCCTCCAACCAAGTAGATATAAGGGTATCCAGCTCCTTAATTGTCCTCTTCATCTCCTTAATTTGACCTCCCAAATCCAACCATTCAAGCCAAGGAATCACATCTGAGACAACTGGCATCCCAGCCAGATCGAAGAACCTGTTCACCACCTCCCTAAACCTCCTTGCAGATGACTCTTTCTCCACAGACTTGCCATAGTACCTCTTCCCTGCAATACTCATCAGAACATAATTGAAAGTCAGATCCTCAAACCATTGCTTGATGTCTACCTTCACCTGTTGCCCATTGTTCATAGCCCACAAATCATACAACTCTTTTACATGCAAATCGATCTCATTACACCTGACTTCTTTCAACAATTCAAGTTGAGCAGATGAAAGAAGTTTAAGTGTGGCAATTTTCCTCATCTCTCTCCAATGGTGCCCATAGGGGGAGAGCACAAACATGGCATAGTTGTAGCTCATGTACTTCCCAGCAGCATGGGGTGGCCTGCTGGCTAGAGCTTTGTCATTTGTGGTGAAGCACTCCTTTGCCGTCTCCAAGCTGCTAACCACCACTGTCCGGTGGACTCCAAGCCGGAGGGTGTAGACCGGACCGTACTCGTCGGCGAGATCGGCGAGTTTCCGATAGAGTGGTTCGCCACCACTCAGCCGCGGGAGGTGGCCTATGATGGGCCATCCTCCGGCTGCCTCCGGAGCCGATTTTGTTACATCAATTTTCTGTTTCTTTGGCCTCAAAATCAAGTAACGATATAAGAAAGTGAAGGAAAGGAAAGTAACAACGGCTTGTGCTACAAAAATGAAATCCATGGCCTTGATTTTTGATCTTGGAAATGTATAGGACCATAACATGCTAATACTCTCATTATAATCTCATTCTGTAGGCACGAGTGTGGACTAGTAAGCAAAACTTTTAAATTGAAGAGGACTTTGTGATCCATGTGACGTAGATGTTGGACTTGTCTTGGGAAATATTAGATGAATGTGCCCCTTTGATATTATCCGTCTATGACCATTCACTCTGTATTAAAAATAAATAGAGAGTTGAAAGTGTCTAATGAGTAGACTATTAAATTGTACCAAACTTGAAAGGATAAAATTCAATATCTAATAGTTCTAATATCCCTTTTTTGCCAAGCATGCTTCCTCTAATATCTTCAAAGGTAATGATCTATATATATATATGTATATAGCACAATGGGTTGTATATACAGAGTTATATAATATATATTGTATCAAAATGGAAAGGTCTAAGGTTAATTAATTAGCGCCTTGTTTATCAGATAATTATGCTTAGTGATACGACTTGAGGTGCAAAAATAAGGTTTGAACATTGTTTATCAGAGAATTACCAAATTTACTCAGCCCATTTTCTCAATTAACTGTGCCTAGCTCACCCTATTTTTTAATTAACTGTGCTTCATTCTCATGCAGTTATCAATAATTTTTTGCAGACTTGCAAAAATCTGTTTTAAGTAGCTTGGCAAGGAAGCGGATTTTGCACAAAATAAAATAAAAACTTTATATTGGCCACCTGTTGCTAATATATCTATTCAGCCAATTACAATTTTAAAAATTTAGTAATTAATAGATATTATTACTTATGCATATCTTAATACTGATTGGGTCTTCTAGCAGATCAGGCTCTAAAGACCTTACAGCTGATTATAATTCTTTAATTTTTCTAGAAAAAGAATAGAAAGGTTTCTTTCCAATCCAAACTAATTACCACTTTCCATTAATTTGCTTTGACAAATGATCAGTAGCCTAATAACTACCATAGGTCTCCTCTCTCTCTCGGAAAAAAACACTATAGTTCATTGAGTAGGAATGAGTCACAAAGCACAGTTCGAGTTGAGAAGAAATATAGTGGCTAATTTTTGTTATATTCCAAGCACATATAAAGAAATCTTGGTCATTTTCAGATTAATGGCAGAGGAACTAAAAGTCATCAATAATTGCAGTCTACTTGACATTAGTCTAGTGGACTAATGGCAGAGGA